>CM040119.1:198724556-199113858 GCA_022559845.1 Amorphophallus konjac | reverse complement strand
CTCTATGAGAGGTCAGGCTGTATGCTGACCCTGTTGTTTTGTTGATCCGCATGGGCTTCTAGTTCCACCACCTCCGGAAGTTCATCGGAGACTTCATCGGGCTCCTCAAGTAGCGGTAGCTTTGTCATGGAGATGGAGGAGAGTTCGAGCTCCTCCTCTTCAGGGGGCTCCTCCGTCGAGGGGGCTGAGATAGAGGCTACTTCTGGAGGTGCGTGGGGGCCTTTCCTTCCCCTTTTTAGCACTTGTTTAGGCTTTCTGGTAGAATATTGATGCTTCTGTATTATGTGTAGCGCTGGAGTCAGGGGAGGAGCGTGTCCTAGCTGATATAGATCTAGAGGGGGGTGAATAGATCTATCCCAAATAAATTGCCAATTAAAAGAAACTTAATAATGCGGAAATGAAGTTCGAAGCAACTACTAGCAGTTTATAAGAAATTCAGTAAATAACTAAGTATCCGCAGATCAACAATATAGTCCTGATTGAAATCAAACAAGAACATAACAAATCAGAACTACAATAATTAGAAGATTTTGCTAATCATCATCTTAGCGAGATTAAAAATCCATAAACCAAGCACTGGGTGGAGTTACGGATCGTAGATCTCTCACACAAAAAGAGATGTTCTAGATTGGCTTTGCCAAACCTTCCAGTCACAGCTTTTGATATACTTAGTCCAATGGATCAAGTAACTCGATTAGATGATGATAGAAGATGAAATCAGGAATTACTGTATCAGAAAATAATTCGGCCCTTAAGCATTCATCTACGCGAAGAACAGAATGAATAACAATCAACCACGAGGCAAAGTATTTTTAGGTGGTTCGATCTCTATCTAGAGATCTACGTCCACCCCACTCTTAACTAAGTGTGGCTTCACTGCTGAAACACAGCTTAAATCCTTTGATCCACAGCTTCGGGGATCGAATCCTTACACACCGCTGATCCACAAGTTTGGGGAATACAATCCCAGACCGCTGAGCCTCACAGCTTGCTCTCCAAGGGACACACCCTCGTCCGCTGATTCATAGCTTACAAAAGTATAATGGAAAGAATAGAAACAAAGAAACAAAGATGCAAAACAGATAAAAGATATGTAGCTCTCAATGAGTAATTCGCCTCTAGATTTGATCCAATAGTCGAAGACCAACCTCTCAGAATTTTGATACACTGTTTCTCCTCCAAATTCACTTCAGCAACTCTCACAGATCTCCCTCAGCTCCACGAAGGCTCTCCTCTCTTTTAACTCTCTCTGCTCTCTCAGTTCTTTTCTCTCAGCACAGCTACCTTCAGGCCTCTTCGAAAAACTTCTCAGCTCTCACTTCAAACTTCTATATACTCCCTCTGGTCTTTTGTTCTATATTTTGTCTTCTATGCGACCAGCATCTATATAGAGGCTTCCGAGAGATGGGCGCGTGGAAACCACGTTTCTCGCCTGTAGACACGCCAAAATTGACGCTATGTCAATCAAATCTCATGTTACTATATTGACGCCCCAAAGTGAACTTCAATACATTCATAATATGAAGTTTTTCTATGTTTGTGTTTTGCATTTTTGTGATTCGCGACCTGAAGAGGGGCGTTATTTGAAAAGCGACCTTACCTAGGGCGTGTTCAAAAGAAAGGACGACCAATTGTCAGGGCGTCAATTCCTGGTATTATCCGGTTTCAAAATAAATTCCAATTACTGATTGGCGTCCTTCCTCAGGGCGTGTTTTAAAGTAACGCCTTTATCTCAGGCGTTTTCTCATAATTTTCAAATAAAGAAAGTTTTATTTCCAAATTTAAATCCAAGAAGTAACGCCCTTGACCAGGTCGTGTTATGGAGTAACGTCTTAAGGTAGGTCGTCAATTCAAATTTGACACCCTTCTGAAGGTCGCGTTTTATGTTTCGGTGTTCTGTTTGAGTGTGCCTTTCCTGAACAGTTCCCTGCCTTCTTTGATCACCTTGCTCGATCAGGGAACTGGAGTCCTTGCCATTGATAACCATTGCCCGTTCTTATCTTCCCAAATCCATGGTTATCTTGATCTAAACCCTATATAAGCATGCTCTGGTCGATCTTGACAGAGGTTACCGAGGTCAGAAGTTATACATAGATACATACAGGGTTTACAGAGGCTCCCTTCATCTTCTTCCTGTGCAATCTTTTAGAGCCGTCTGCTTCCTCTTCTTCCTGCCAGCAGCATCAACCCCGGTTCCCCTCTACTGTCGTCAGGGACAGCGGGGGTCTTTTGATTATTCATTCGTGCTTTTTCATCGATCATCATCCACCGTTTTTCTTTTCTTGCATTAGTATCATATCTCTCCTTTCCCTAACTCTTTAGGGGTTTTAAAAAAACAAAAAAAGAGGTGCGCATGTTGTGTTCTTTTTCATCATCTTATTTTCTATTTGGGATTGATACTACATTCACTCTTGGCTGATCCATCTTTTTACTTGTTTGTTCTTTTTTTTTGCAAGGGTAATCAATAAGGAAAACCCCCTTCATCGGCCGGCCGATAGAAGGAGGAGGAAGGAATTCACAATCCATTTCGCATCCCACTTATCACCAGGTATTCACGATCATTTATTTTATTATTGAGGTAACCCCTCTGGCGATCACTCTCCTTTATAGCACCATGTGCTTTCTTTTGTCATTGTTATCATCTCCATTCATCCTTTTATATATCTCATATGAGTGGTTTGTTCCACATGTGTGGAGTTATCACGATCCACAAATTGGCGATCACGGTGGGACCTCCACTGTTTTTCTTTTGATTACCATCTCCTATTGGCACCCACGTGTGCCCTTTCCTATTGGCACCCACGTGTGCCCTTTCCCCTTCGGCACCCACGTGTGCCCTTTCCCCTCGGTACCCACGGTACCCCTCCTTTTGTGCCCCACGGGCACCCTCCACCATGCACACTGCACACTCCCGGGATCAGCCAGTTTGTGATCTGAATTAACGCCTCACCCAGAGGCGTGTTTTAATTTAACACCTCCATCCAGGGCGTCTGATTTATGTTTAACGTCTTCTGATAAGGCGTGCTTCATCATATCCCCTGCTTTTATTACACTATTTGTGGATTCACGCCCTGCCCCAGGGCGTCTCTTTATTGCTTAGCGCCTCACATCAAGGCGCGTTTCCAGATTTGACGCCCTCTGCCGAAGGCGTCCTTTTCACATATAGCGCCTCACACCAAGGCACGTTTTCTCCATTGCCTGTGGGATCCCCAGGGATTCACGACAGTCTCACTGTCATCTTTTTTGTTGACAGCGACCGTGGCTAGGTCGTCTCTTTCCTGTGATTTTACAGAACCCTATTGTCTTTGCTTATTCATGCTGCATTGATTCTTATATTGATTGTTTGGCTATATTGGTGTGATCTGCATATCTTGGCTTGCATCTTGTGGCATTTGGTTGAGAGACCTCCTCTCTCTACACTAGGATTCCACACACCTCTCTTAGAATCGGGACAACCCTCCATTGAGCATTCCGTCTCTTTAGATCGGAAATCCCTTTTTCAAGACCTCCGTAAGTCCCCGCACCCGTGGATTCCCTCACGGACGCCGGGCTGGTTGTACCCTTGAAGTACCCGGAGTATAGAGAACCCATCGTTGGTAAAGAGAGAGAGAAAAAACCTAGTTGACCCGGAAGTCACACTTTGATCCAAACTAGGTTTCACTTTGCAAAAGGAGTGAATTATTCTGCAAATTAATCCACCCTAATCTCAAGCATAACACTAAAATTTTACGTTCATCTCAACTTGATTGCATAAATTTGGTTGGATTGATTTGCTTAAAGTTTGCTTGGATTGAGTGTCTTTTGTGTGATAACCCCTTTCATAAATGCTTCCCCCCTTCTTAAACATGAAACTCCGTTCAGGTAAAATCATCAACATGACAGGCTACGGGTATTCTTATGATGATGAGGATGAGAATGTTTTTGGTCAATATGAAATCCCCCTCCAAGATTCCATTTATCATGAGGGAAATTACCCTCCTCCTCAGTCTCATTACCCTCAGGTTCATGTGGTTGATACCACTCCTCAAGAGGTTGTGCCCTCTTCTCAGACTTTACCCTCTAACACTTCGGGGAACCCTTCCCCATCCTTCAATGTCATCGATTTAATTAATGCTCTATCGCAGTTAGATGATTCGCAGCGGCAGGCAGTTCAGGCCGCTTTGAAAGGGAAGTCTGTTCCCTCTTCATCCTCTAATCCCCCTCCGGCCGAGAGTGGCCATCACCTCACTAATGACCAGGCGGTCTTGCACAAACCCCCCTCTCATCCACCAACGCCCGGTGCGGCCATGCCGGCCCAACAGGCGAGCTACTCAGCGGTTAGGCCTCAGTCTCTCCAACCTCCCCAAATTCTACGAACGCCTATACCGCATTCTTTCATTCAAAATCCGGCCCCAGTCGAGTCTGATACTAATATTCTACTGCTTCAGAAGTTGGCTAGCATGGAAGAGCAACTTAAGAAAGTCACTGCGGCCAAGAATGCCCCGGAAATCTCTCTCCCCACACTGCCGGTCTTCCATCTGCCACCCTCTAAGATGCCGAATTTTCGGCGATACAATGGGACTGGTAATCCTTTCATTCATTTGAAGGATTTTATGTACGAGACCTCCTTCTGGCAAGACAACAAGGCCTCTTTGGCCTATTTATTCAGGAGATCTCTGGAGGGGCCAGCCCTTGAGTGGTTCTATTCGTTGGATCCCACTGATGCCAGCAATTTTGATATTGTTCAAAAGAAGTTTTTGCAGAAGTACAGGGACCGGGTTGGACCCTCCCTCTCAGTCACCGATTTGGTTGCAGAAAAAATGAAGCCCGAAGAGGACTTCATAATATTTGCTGATAGATGGCGGTTAATGGCCGAGAAATTAAAAGATACACTGTCGGAACAAGAACAAGTTAAGATGATAATTTCCAATGCAACTCCTCAGTTCTGGCATATCTTGGCCATGAACCGACTAACAACTATGGAGGAGCTCTATGAAAGAGCTCGTTATATCCAAACACAGATGAAGGATTCGCCCATCATGGGCATGTTTGAGCCAAAACCCCAGCTATTTAAGAAAAGTACAAATGTCAACAACAGCGGGCCCACGACTGAGGGCACAATTGCAAACGAGCAGGTTGGCGTAGTTGGCCACCCCCACCATCAATCTAACCCACGGCCTAACCCACCTCCACCACAAAACCCCCATTTCAACTCCACTCCACAACACCAATTCGCACCCCAACATTCCTTTGCTCCATCGCAAAACCAAGCGCCCCGCGCTAACCCTCCAGCTCTGCAACAGTACCACCAGGTACCACCACCTACCAACTATGGCCAACAACAACAACAGAGACCACCACTTGGCCCCAAGAGAGCTCACTACCCTCCACTGCCAGAAAGTCTCCCGGATATTTTCAACGCCTTAATGGCCGCCAACTTGCTCATGTTACCAAGGGAAAGAACAGCGTGGCCCACTAATGTTGACACATCCCATTACTGCGCTTTCCATCGCGCACCTGGTCCCAACCTTGATCGTTGCTTCCACTTCAGAGATTATATTTATGATCTAAATGACCAGGGCGGCATCAACTGGGATGAGATGAGGCAGTTTATTGCCACCATGAAAGAAAGAAGGCCTCCTCGGCAGCAACAGGCTCAGCAGCCACAGCAACTAGTTCCACAGAAGCAACAGCAAGCTCCAGCACCTCAACAGGATATGGGGATTGTCCACAATCCACTACCAGAGCACCCACCAAACCAGCACGTAAACCCTATCACGTCTCTCCCTGAGGTGGAGAGAGGGCAGGGATGGCATGAAGAAAATGCCTCTGTCGGGGCATTTAATCACAATCAAAATCAACCTCCGCGCCTCTTGCGCACCCTTTCTTCTTCTTCTACCCCCCAATTGAGCCGATCCCTTCTGCGCCCCGTTAATCCACCTACCCCCACTTATTCTCCAACCTTGCCGGTTCGCCCCCTTCTTACCCGCTTACCACCTCCATAACCTACACCACAACAAACCCCATCCACCACCAACCCTTCACCACTGCCATCTAGGCCACTCCTTAACCGCCCGTCGCCAATGCCCGTTGCACCCGGCACCACTACTCCTCCACCGGCAAGGATCCTTCCACCGTCGGCTCCCCCACCTTTTATGCCCAGATCTCTCCTCGTTCCACCCACCAATTCCCCCCGCATTCGGGTATCCCTTCTACTCCTACGCCTCCTACGGGGGCATCTTTATTGAACTCTTCATCAACACCCCCTGTGGGGGATCCTTCTTCAAACACTCCTCCACCGCTTATCAACACTAACACACCCTCTTCTTCTTCTAACCCTCCTCCCACACTTGCCCCGACAGAGGCGCGTCAAGGCGTGGCGCCGCTCCGCAGTGGACGGATGTTCCACTGCATTTTTCCACAGACAGGGTTAGAGCCCGCGCAAGGGCCGCAAGAACAGGAACAAGAACAGGAGTCCATACCAGGCACAGAATACGACTTGTTAAAGTATTTGGACCGGACTCTGGCAAGAATTTCAATTCTAGAATTGATCAAGAGGTCGACCACTCATTAGATGGCTCTAAAGGAATATCTGTAGAAAGTCATGGTCAATGAGGACATTCCGGTCGAGCAGATAACCGCAGTCTTAACACCTACTGGCAGTCAACCAGCAATCACTTTTTATGAGCATGAGCTGGCACTAATCTCAGCAAGAAAATATGCTCTATGCATCACAGTTGATATCAATAAAGTGGATGTACAACAGTGTTTGGTGGACACTAGGGCATCCATCAATGTCTTGCCGCCGAGCACTTTGAAGATGTGCGGCATTCCCGAGAATCTGATTCGGCCGTCCACCATAACGGTCACTGCATATGATAACACGAAGAAGCCTCCTCTAGGCATGATAACACTAAAAGTAAGTTTGGGCCCAGCAACAATCACAGCTGATTTTCATATTTTGGACATGGATCCAACATTTAATGGCATTCTTGGCCGTCCCTACATCCAGCAGCTTGATGCAGTACCCTCCACAAATCATCAATGCCTCAAATTTTCACACAAGGGCCGCATTGTCAAGGTTACCAGTATGCCGATTCTGCCAGAGGAGGACATCCACATGGCTTCATCAGTTCCGTCTATTTGGCCTGCCAATAAGCCATTGTTATCTGTATTGGACGTCCCTCGCCCACAGTCGATGCCATCCGAGACTATCACAACAGTTGCTATGACACCCCTGCCGTCCAAGGGGAAGAAGAAGAAAATGGTGATGAACACCCATGGCTGGAACATTTTAATGAAAATGGGGTATCAAAATGGCAAAGGTCTGGGTGCCAATTGTCAAGGCAGGATTATGCCTGTAAAGCCTCAGAAATTGATTGCAAGAGGTTGTTTGGGCTACAAAGGGCCAGGCAAAAATGAAGATGAACCGTGGGCAATTATGACATCTACCTTGAAAACTGATCGCCAGCCGCTTACCTGGACGTTGTAGACACATTTTGTCACAGGTGGCTTTCAGAATAATGAGCAAATTACAATAATCACTTCCATACTAGACTGTCAGGATGTTCATGCTAGACAGTTTGCTCATCATATTGCCCCGCTGGCCACATATAAAGCCCTGGAATCCTTAAGGCCTGACAAGAGAAGGAAAATGGATGATCCAGAATGTGACTGGTACAGGTGGTTCGATATGCAAGACATTACTATTTCCTTGAGCCGCCTCTTTATGCCGACAGACCCGGAATGGCCACCACTTATTCATGAATTGATTGAAAAACCTGCTGTGATTACAGACAAGAGGCAGTTGCTGAGTGACTACACTGATACTGGAGAGCCAGATATTCCGTTTGAGGAAGGTTTCACTGTGGACAGGCTGTGGGCCGGCCTCTTTTCTCTCACTTCCATGCATCCATATGTTCTTGCTTCTCTATATTCTCATTGGTTTGGTCGCGTGCCAAGACCGCCACCGATTACGATCAATTTGTCTCCAAATTCAATCCAAGTTTCTCTGCCGATTCCTCCCTCGCTCCCCGAGCGATTTTCTAAACTCTCCATTGCACCCCCACATGGGCCACCACCGATTCAATCTTTCTCCAAACTTGCAATATCCACTCCTCCTACTATCCTCCCCTCGCATTGCTTTCTTCTAGAAAAAGAGAATAAAAATGAAGATAAAAATAAAAATGAAAAAAAAATGCCAAAATTCCAACTCTCCAATCCTCCATCACTTTTGAGGAAACCTCTTATCTCCTTCCCGAGTGTGTCCCGACCCAGGGGCCACTTTTCCAAGATTCCTTGATAAATCTCTTTTCCCCCTCCGACGAGGGGTCTTCATCTGTATCACCTCCTGTATCCCCTTTCTCACCTTCTTCTTCGTCTAATAAAGCTAGTTGCTCCTCCTCTTCTTCTTCTAATAATAAAATGCATGGGGGAGATTCACATAAGAAGTCTAAGGGTAAGCAGATTCCCCGTAGATTTTTGTTGGAGTTACCTATCAGATGCCGAGCCTATTTAGCCATTTCAGAATTTGTGGAGGATCCAATCATCCTGCCAAAATTGGAATATGAGGATGCTAATGTTTCTTATGAGGGTTTGGGTGTCTACGAGATTATGAATGATGAAGACCCTATTGAAGAGGGGGATGAAAGTTATGAAGAATATGAGGACCAGGCTGATGCCTTTGCTAGTGGCATGAGAAGATTTGACGAACCATCAGCCTCTGTAGAGGAGCCTACCAAAGAAGTAAATTTGGGTACCGAGGAAGACCCTAGGATTGTCCTCATCAGCAAGAATTTGCCGCCCTCCGAAGAGGAGGCGCTTATTTTGGTACTTCAAGAATACAAGGACACATTTGCGTGGAGTTATGAGGATATGCCTGGATTAGACCCTGCGCTCGTTGAACATCGGCTTACACTTAAGCCAGGGTCTGTCCCGGTCAAACAACGGTTGAGACGTTTCCACCCTAATATGGCTTTAAAAATGAAAGAAGAGGTCGACAAACTCCATAAGGCTAGATTTGTTAGAGTTGTCCTCTACCCCAACTGGGTGGCTAACATCGTCCCGGTCATGAAGAAGGATGGAAAGGTTCGGATTTGTATAGACTTCCGGGACCTCAACCGTGCGTGTCCTAAAGATGACTTCCCCCTCCCTCATATTGATGTTCTAATCGATAATACGGCAGGATTTGAGACCCTCTCTTTTATGGATGGTTTTTCAGGCTACAATCAGATTCGTTTGGCTGAAGAAGATCAAGAGAAAACATCCTTCACAACACCATGGGGAACATACTGTTATGTGGTCATGCCATTTGGACTCAAGAATGCTGGAGCCACCTACCAGAGGGCAATGATGGCGATTTTTCATGATATGATTCACATTTTTATTGAGGTGTATGTGGATGACCTGGTTGTAAAATCAAGGACAAGGATTGAGCATCCTCGGGTCCTAGCTAAGGTCCTGCAAAGATCACGAGAATACCAATTGAAGATGAACCCTAAAAAGTGTGTATTTGGCGTTTCTTCAGGGAAGTTGCTTGGTTTCATTGTTAGCAAGATGGGAATTGAAGTTGATCCCAACAAGGCAAAGGCTATTAGAGACATGCCTCCTCCCAAGAATTTGAAGGAAGTTCGAGGATTAATCGGGAGGTTGCAATTCATTCGACGCTTCATCTCCCAGCACTCACAACGATGCAGGCCGTTTTACAAGCTCACTAAGCCGGGAGTCAAGTTTAATTGGGATGACAAGTGTCAGGCAGCCTTTGACGGATTGAAGGATTATTTGACTAATCCTCCTGTCCTTAGGCCCCCAATTCCAGGCAAACCGCTTGTTCTTTATGTTTCTGTCTTGGATGACTCTGTAGGTGCTGTCTTGGCTCAAGTGGATGAAGAAAGTAAGGAGAGGGCAGCATACTATTTATCTAAACTTCTTAACCCCTGTGAACAGAGGTACTCAGCCATGGAGAAGACTTGTGCTGCTTTGGTTTGGGTAGTCCAGAAATTAAAACACTATTTCTTAGCTCACGAGGTTCACCTCATTGCACGCATGAATCCGATCAAATTCTTTCTTGAAAAATCTGTCCTCACTGATCGATTAGCACGCTGGCAAAGCTTCCTCTCTCAATTTGACATCACTTACATTTAACAGAAAGCTATTAAAGGCTACGCCATTGCCGAACACCTTGCTCATCACCCTCTCCCCTGCTTTGATCCTGTCAATTCAGAGTTTCCAGATGAAGAACTGATGTCCATTAATCAACCCCAGGATCCTATGTGGACATTACATTTCGATGGAGCTCTAAATTCCCAAGGAAGAGGGATCGGCATGGTTCTTTTAACACCAGAAGGGGTCACCATCCCATTTGCTGCTCGGCTCACTTTCCCTGTCACCAACAATATAGCTGAGTATGAAGCTCTTTTGGTCGGTCTTCAAACCGCTCATAAATATGGTGTCACCTAATTGCGGATTGTTGGTGATAGTCAGCTTATTCTACGCCAGGTGCTCGTCAAGTGCCGTACTATCAATCCTAAGCTCAAACCCTACCAGGAACTTGCTTCAGCTTATGCCAAGCTCTTCACCAAATTGATTTTCATCCATGTTCCTCGTAGCCAGAACATCTTGGCTGACGCCCTTGCCTCTTTAGCTTCTGCTTTAGTCTTCCCTCCTGAGTGTGATTTTCATGTTCCTCTGATTCATCAGCGCGACACTCCAGCTATTAAGGATCGTGCATTCCTCGATATTAGGGATCAAGTGCTCGAAAAGGTCAAGCAGAGGGAAGCTCTTAAAGGCAGAGAGGTCATGTTATTAGATTGGCAAGAAGAGCTGGCTGACGAAGAAAAACCTTGGTATTATGAGATTGCCAGGTATTGCAATGATCAGTCCTATCCCGAGGAAGCCACTGTGGAAGAAAAGAAAGCAATCAAAAGAGTGGCTCAGCGTTATGTCTTGGTTGGAGGTGTGCTCTACAGGAGAGGGCTCACTGGTGTTTTATTAAGATGCCTCGATGATGATGAATCTTGGAAGGTTGTGGAAGAGGCTCATTCTGGGGTGTGTGGTGGTCATGTGAACAGCCAGATGCTAGCTAAGAAGATTCTTAGGCTAGGTTTCTATTGGCCCACTCTAGAAGAGGATTGTTCTATCTATGTTCGAAGGTGTGTTAAGTGCCAACTGCACGCCGACAAAATTCATTCTCCTGCTTCTTCACTCCATCCTATGTCCTCCCCATGGCCCTTCTCCATGTGGGCTTTTGATATCATTGGACCTCTTGGTGATTCAAACCTCCTGACCAAACAAAAGTCGTTCATCCTCATGGCAACGGAGTACTTCACCAAGTGGGCGGAAGCGGAAGCTTACGTGGAGATCAAAGCATCAACTGTCTGCAAGTTCATAATGAAGAACATCATCACGAGGTTCGGTATTCCAAGCACCATCGTCACCGACAATGGACCTCAATTCATCTCTCAAGAGTTCAAGGATCTCTGCAACAGGTATAACATTGCATTGCATCATTCTTCTCCCTATTATCCGCAGGGCAATGGCCAAGCAGAGGCAACTAATAAAACTTTGATCAAAATTGTTAAAAAGACGTGTGAGGCTAATAAATTTTCGGATTGGCCAGACAAGCTAGTTGAAGCTCTCTGGGCCTATCGTACTTCCATTCGTACCCCCACTGGGCAAACCCCTTTTGCCCTTACTTACGGAATGGAGGTGGTAGTCCTTTATGAGATTCTCATTCCCTCTCTGAGAATACAATTTGACAAGGAACTCTCTATTGATGAGCGTCGTGATTCACTCCTTGCTCAATTGGAACTCCTAGATGAGAAGCGTCTGGTCGCCGCTGAGCATGCGCGCATTTATCAAAACAGGCTCTCACGTTTTTATCAAAAGAAAGTAATTGAGAGAAAATTCAAAGTCGGTGAAATGGTAATCAAGAGAATTTTCGTAAAACCTGGTGGACCCCGCTCAAAACTCCAACCAAACTGGGAAGGACCGTTCGTCATAAAAGAGGTTTATCCAGGCAATGCTTATAAACTGATTAATGCTGAAGGAGAAGAGTTAACTCACCCATGGAATGGTTTGTATCTTAAGAAATACTACCCTTGATTCAAAATCCAAACAAAAAATATATAGAATATTTTCAAAATCCAAAAAAAAAAGAAAATTGATTCAAAAATCCAAAACAAAATGGAATATTTCCAAAAACCAAAAAAAAATATAAATACCAAAAAGCAAATAAAAATAGAAATTCTTCAAAATCAAAATAAATAAAAATGAAAAGCTTTCAAAATTGGTGCCATGGCACACGAAGGATCAAGGTCCGAAAGGTCAAAATTCAGAATTCATTCATCAGTCTTGTTAACCTAAAATTGGGTCGACACCCACACACACTAACACGCTTTATTCTTGAACTCAAGCAGTGCAAAATCCGATGGGAAGTCAAAACCTGACTAAAAGTGAAAGACAATACCCGTTCTTTTCTTCTTCGGCCCATAAGGGAGGAAGGGAGACCTCGGGGTAGACCCGCCAAGCCTATCCGCCGCCCTAATAGGTGGAAGTCAAGGCCCAAAAGGGAGCAAATGCCACAAAAGCCCAAGTACAATTAGGTTGATTCATCAATGCAAGTCAATTTCAAAGTGAAAGTCAAATGGTGAAAAGAAAAGTATGTCAAGAGGGCAAAGTCCCCGCAAGGAAAACCTTGGGCGTATGCGTGCAATATAAAAGAGGCAAAAAGGCAACAAAATTTCCCTACGCCAAAGACCGAACCCCAACAGGCATAGGGTAGGGGAGGTAACTTTACCTCGAGCATCTCAGAATCCCTTATGGGCTTCCCTTATATTTTCTTCCATCCTTTCTATGTGGTAAGTCAGGAACTCGCAGGATGGTCAAGACGGACTTAGGAAATTGCACTATACGAAATCTCGAATACAAGACAACTATGATCACGTTGACTCACTTTCAATTACTCAAGAAAGGTTAATGAATTTTAGATGGTGACCGTGTAGGACCCATGGTCTTGATAGCCTTGTCAACCTATTTTTGCAGAATAATTCAACTAACGTCTTTGGCTAAGGCGCGTTCAAGTTAATTAACGCCTTCGATAAAGGCGCTTTGTATAGAATTAACGTCTTTGTTTAGGTCGTCTCTTTCCAAATAACGTCCCTGCGCAGGTCGTTACTTTCTCAAAAATCAAATTCACTTTTCAAATTCACGCCGTCTTCTAGGGCGTTTTTTTTATATGAATCACGACCTATTCTAAGGCGCATTTTTTAGAAAAAATAACAAAAAAATATATAAATGAGTGAAAAGAAAAAAAATGCATTCTCCAAGTATGCTTGCATTACTGCATGGGCATCTTTATTTATGATTTGCATATGCGTGTTTGCATGTTGCATCTCCCCGTTATCAGTTATTTCATTTACCTTATTTGATTAAAGGCTTGGCCCCTTGACCCGTCATTAAGGTCAAAATATTGATACCCCTTGCTTATGGAGCAAGGGGCCAAGTCGAACAGATGAATTAACCTGTTTGTCCAGTGTGGATTACAGTTGCAGGAGTAGGGCAAAGCGAAGCAAAAACGAAGAATGTGGAAAGAGAAAAGTACACAAACACAAGTACACAAATACACAAGTGCTCAGGTAACAAAAATGACAATCTCATATATATATACATCATGAATATCTGAGTACAAGTGTGAGGGTGGAGGAGTACAAGTAAGTCTCTCAGCTCTCGCCTCCACCCTCCTCTCTCCTACTCTCTACCTCGTCCTCGCCGTCCCGAGGAGGCACTTGTGGAGGGGGCATGGGCCCCCGAGAGGAAGCTGGAACTCGAGCCTGGCCCCCTGCCTCGCTCCTCTCTCGAAGAGAAGAACCTGCCACGAAAGTGGAGCTAGTGAAGGAGTACCCCGCGGCACGAGCTCGCTCACGCCCTCGCTGGAGACGCTCCTCAGCAACTCGTAGCCACTCCTGAACAAGGACAAGCTGCGTCCTCAAGTCTGCCAGCTCACGCTCATGTGCTATCACCAGCTCCTTGTACCGGGCGCGCTCTGACTGCTCCAGCTCCTGGTACCGGGCACGCTCTGACTGCTGTAGCTCGTGGTGACGGGCACGGTCCGCCAAGTGCTCCTCCCGCTCTCGAGCACGCTCTCGTCGCTCCAGCTCAAGGGCCACTCGCAGCTCTGCTACGTCCTGAGGCAACTCCTCCCGTCGTCTCAAGGTCCGCTCCAGCTCCGTAATCCGCTGCTCGCGGATCGCCAGCTCTGTCCTGGCCAGGGCAGCCTGGGTACGTGCCGCCTGTAACTACTTGGTGTGCAAACAGGTAAATAAATCATCAGTTCCACAGTTCAATAATTCAGGAAATAAGCCATGCATGACGGAAGGTAAAGCACTCACCTGGGCTGTCATCGCCTGCTGTCCCTCACAGACACAGGCAAGAGCGGCTCGAAGCTCCTCAGTCTGTAAAAATGGAGTTTCATCAGTGCATAATTATATAATCAATATTTGAATGGATTTGTGTTTTGGAATTTACCCGTGACGCGAGGTCGCGCTCTGCTGCCTCGGCTCGTGCGATCGCTCCAGCTAGCTGCTCTGCCAGTACAGTCACCTCTGCACTGGGCCCCCTCGAGCTGGAGGCCTCCCCTGGGTCTCTCCTCACTGCTCCCTGTTGGGCACGCTGCATTCATTAAATCGTCAGTGGCTAATCATCAATAATTCAACAAAAATACATTTGCATATAGAAATAATTTAAACACGCACCAGGGTCTCTAGGTCTGCCCGCGTGGCGGCTAGCTGGTCCTCCAGGCTGTGTAGATGGGCTTGGGCATCCATCGCCGCTATGTCTCGTGCATCCTGCATACATTACATATTAGTCACATGATAGCCTCATAAGCATTTACATTTAATTTAGAAATAAGTGCATTCATACATACCCCTAGGACCTTCATCTGAGGTCGTCCGGCGTAAACCTCCCAGTAGCGTCGGAGGTACTCGGAGCTGTCAGTCGCGTGGGAGGTGACTCGGATCCCGCCTCACCGCCAGTCGGCGTACTGCTCCTTGAACAGTACCCTCCAGTCGGTCGCCTTTGTACGACCGCGTGTCTTCTTCCCGATGCCACGTGGCTCCCCTACCTCAATCCACTCCTGGTGCAGGCCCAAGGTCCTCATCACTAGCCTAAGCCGTAACGGCTCGATCTCGCTCAAGCAGTGGACCCACAGCTCATGCTCAAAGCGAGGTCGCCCCGCTACGACCCACGACTGGCCCTCGTCTGTCATCCCCTCGTAGGGTCTCCATCGCAACTGCATTCATAAACATGCATATCATCATCATTCCATCATAATCATAATAAATTCAAATAAATGCAAAAGAAAGATGCATAACATTCATCATACCAGTGAGGGAGGGAAGTCGCCAAACTCTCTCCGTAGAACCCACAACTCGTAGCCCAGTGGGGCCCCGAACACCACCGGCAGCCAGCACCGCGCTAGAGGGAAAGCTCCCTCACCTCCAGGCTGTGGGTCGACGCGCCCCATCGGCATGTATAGGTGGCTCCAAACCTGCATCCATGCACTGCATTAGTGAGGCATTCACATGCATAATAAAAGAAAAAAAAGAAAAGAAAAGAAAAAGAGAAAAATGCATACCTGAAGAAAAGGTGAGAAGCCACTAACGGTCGTCTCTCACCCTGTCCCTGTGGACAGGTCAGCCATCAAGTGCGCCAGTAGTGCCGCTCACCACGCGTAGCTGACAACTGCCTCCAAGTCCTTGAGAATGCCTAGGAATCGGCAGTTGATGACGTCTCCCTTCATCCCCAGCAATAGCCTCCCCAGTAGCAGCAGCAGGAACCTCCTCAAGTCAAGGTCTGCTCTCTCCCTGTCAGTCGGGTCCTGGCAGTAGACCGCCCTAGCCCCATCTATCAACCTCTGTGAAAACTACTCTAGGGTCTCCCCGGACCTATGCCTAGAATCCCCTAACCCCATCACCGAAGTCAGGTCTGTGCGGAAGATAGTCCTACACTCATTGGGGGTCTCGTAGACCATCTCTAGCCCTAGCAGTCTCTGGGCGAACTCAGTGTAGTCAGGGTAGGTGATCCCACTCACAGCCTCTCTGTCTACCCTCAACCCGGTGATCCTAGCTACATCCTCCAAGGTAGGAACCATATGCCCCCAGGGCATCAGGAATGCCCGGCTAGTCCTGTCCCATCTCTCCCGTAGAACCTGGATAAGTGGTAGGTCTGGTCTAACTGGCTCTATGGATAGGAAGGCCCCGAACCCCATGGCGTCTACCCTAGCTCTCTGAAACTCAGGGAGGCCGTAGTATGCTGCCCGGACCATGACCCAGGAGATGCGCGTCCTCATCAACCCCTGCATGCATAAAGAAAAGAATTTTCGCTTAATTATTTTGATTATTCATGCTGAATCTCATTTTGATTGCCCTGGGTTATGTTGATGTTTGATTTTAATTAGCGACCGTCCTTAGGTCGTGGCTTGTCCAATTAGCGCCCCTGGGAGGGGCGTGGTTCTTAAGTGTGCTTTGAATTCATGACCTACCCCAGGTCGTTGTTTATCTAAGAAACGCCTCTGTATTGGGCGTGGTTTGGTGGTTAATTTCTAATTTCTTAAGATTTTTGAGGAGACGCCCATCCCAGGTCGTCTTTTGCTTAAGTCACGCCCCTGTGTGGGACGTTGTTCTCAAATGGGAGTTTTGGGGCCTCATATTTTTTTTTTTTGAAATTAATGATTTGACGTCCGCTGGTTTGGTCGTCTTTCATTGAATTAACACCCTGGTGGGGGGCGTTGTTTTCATGGTTTTCAGAAAATGAAATAAAAATAACGGCATGCGAAACAAATTCATGGAAAAATATTTGAAATAATTAAAAGCATGGAAATTAATGGAAATTAACAGCATGATATGAAAAATGATGAATTTAAATGGGCGACATGCTGTATGGCGTGTTTTCATGAAATTAATTATTTTGTAGAAAATAATTTGAACTAACGCCCTTGGGATGGGCGTTTCATCTCTAAATCACGCCCCCACGGGGGGCGTCTCTTTTCTGAGTTGCAGGGTTTCTACCCCGAGGGCTATGGAAAATGCTGAAAAATAAAAATAAAATTGCAAAAAATTTGGAATTGGGGTCAGGGGCCTACCTTCTTATGCTTTGGTTCTTGGGGTTGGGGCCGTGGCTGGCGTGGTCGCCGGAGCTGGCCGGGGCGAGGGCCGGTCGCCGCCGTGGACGGTGGCTCGCCGACGTCCTCATCTTCTCCATCTTCTTCCCCCTCGCCCTCTTCATTTCCTCTCTGTCCATCTCCACTGTCTTCATCTTCTTCACCTCCTTCGTTGGCCTCTTGGCCTCCTTCGGCCTCGTCGCCGGCCTCCACGGCGTGTTCTTCCTCGGCCGCCATGGGGGCGTCCTCCACGGCTTGTTCTTCACCAGCGTGGGCATGCTCGCCCTCCAAGTCAACAACCTCTGGTGCGGCCACCCACTGCCGCTTGAGTCCACCGGCCATGGCTATGGCTAGGGCTAGGGTGTGGAGAGGGGAGAGAGAGATAGAGAGAGAATGAGAGATGGGGGAGGGTTCGGTTAGGGTTGCAGAAGAAAGAAGAGAAAGAGGGAAAGAGGACGGAGGAAGAAGAAGAAAGGAGGGAAAGTTAAGTCGAACGGTCAAAAAGAATTAACGACCTAAGGAAGGTCGTGTCTTATGGAATTAACGACTGAAACTTGGGCATTTCTTGATAATTGACGACATTGCTTAAGGCGTTATTTGTGTTTGCATGGGGAATGATAACCGTCGTCAGACGTATTTAAGGGCGATTGATTGATGTGATGGGAATAATCATTACTGAATTTAAGTAACGCCTATGATTGAGGTGTTATTTATATGAAACGTGGCTCTTCTGAAGGCGTTACTTTTGGAATTTCAACGAATATCTTTTGGAGTATAAGTCGAATTAACGCCTTGTCTTAAGATGTTATTTAGTTAACGCCCCTTGGTGAAGGCGTCAGTTATGAGAAATCAATCATTGAAGATGATGTTGGCTGAGGCGTCACTTCGTGAATTCACGACATTTCCTGAGTCGTTATTTGCAACAGAACCGCAGGTTATTGGAAGATTTGATCAGAAGCATTGTGTTATGGCTCAATCAGAATATTATCATTGATTTATTGGAAAAGTGATTACATTGCTTCAATGAGCTATTTTGGGCCTCAAGCTTCTTAAAGCTATTACATAAGATTTCCATTGCTCTCTATCTTCATCCAACCTTTCCACAGGATGGTGAATCTTATTGATTTTCCACAGAGCTTGGATAGTTGTGCACTCTTCTCCATCTTCATTGCTACCGAGATCCCGTATCTTGATCGGAGGGAGATGAGATGGATCTTCGAATACTTGCCGTGGAAGCCCGAGTTGAGGAAGGCACCGATGTGAGTTATACAAAACGAATTCTGAAGCGCCTATGAGTCGAAGGTCTGTTCCGGGAGAAAATCTTGCACGGAGTTCTTGAGTCTTGAGTATTCCCGGGGCGCAAGTGAAGAGATTCTTTGGCATCACCTTGAGGTGTTCTCGCCATTCCACCCTCTTCTTGATTTGAGGTATCCGGTTCATCACCCTATTACTTATTCCTAATGAGCCGGTCATATAAGAGAGTGGGCTTTTTGAGAAGATTCTTGAGGATTGTTGGGCTTCATCACATGGATCAAATTTGAAGTGAAGGTCTACCCAACTAGAGAGAGCTAGCATACATCCATAGATGGGTCTTCCCATTGCCGCCGAGGTAAGCCCGCTATAGAGATAAGCTAGAACAGCCGGTCCGATTCTCTCTCCTTCCCATAAGCTCACCACGGCGCTCAACTGTGCCTCCTCTAGAAAATCCTCCATGGATGGGAATAAGAGTGCTCCTGCTAAGCATATCGCGAAGGCCTTGGTCACCCGTTCGATCTCTTCTTCTTCTTTAGCTTGATCCGCTCTCTTGTACACCCATGAGGCAAGCTTTAGAAGATTAATTCCTTTAGTGACCTTGATTTGATTCACTAAGTTTGGGCTAGGTATCAATGTGGTTAATAGCTCGTGAGAAGAAATTGGTTTTGGCATGTTGGCCATCTTCTCTTCATCCCCTTGCTTCATTCTCTTTAAACCTATGATCATCTCCAACTCTTCTAATAGGATGGTGGCTTCAAAGGTAGAGAAGAGAAAGGTATGAGTAGAAGGATGCCATATCTCTACAAGAGCTCCTATAGCTGCCCAATCAAGATGGATTTGATCATGGTGTTTAGCATGGGTAACTAGGCTCAGGAGGTGCCATCTTGTTAGGTATACCCTCATATCTGAAGAAAACTTGGAAAGGATAAGTGGTAGCCACTTAATTTTTGTAAATCTCCTAGCTCCTGGGACATTTGGATAATCCTGTGGAAGAAAGAAAAGAAGGAGAATGCATGAGCGACAGAAGTAGAGATAAGAAAAGAGAAGAACAAAAGAAATAATATTTTACCTGGTTCATGGAGATTCTACTGCTTATGTGACCGTTGATCTTAGTTAATCGAGGGGTAGAAGTTTTGGACCTCTTAAACGCCCTCTCCATCTTTGGTTTGCAGGAAGGGCTCGGGCGGTTGCAGTCCCTGCGAGAAGAAGAACACGAACAGGAGAAGCAGATAATAGTACTCTCAGAGGTTGCATTGGTTGATCAGAGGAAGTGCCCTCCTTTTATAGAAGCCCGAAGGGTCTTAGGGCTGTTCGGAGTTGTGAGATTGGTTGCTATTAGGACTGGGTTTAGCTTTCGCGTTGGAACGGAAGCATGATAATTAACGCCTTCTGTTGGGGCGTCAATTTTTGAATTGACGACCTGACGGAGGTCGTGTTTTATGTAGCGCCCATTCCAGGGTCGTCTTCTTCCTGGACTCTCGATGAATTTCACGCCTTTTGGAAGGGCGTGTTTCTTCCTTTTGACGCCCTCATGTTAGGCGCCTTTCATGTTTTTGACGCCGTTCTATCCAGGCGTGGATTTGTGAGCTTATGAATTTGCTTCCCTACATACTTTGATGAACTTAAGTGCTATTATTTTGTTGGAATTGTATTTAATTTAGCACTTATGATCATGTCATGCTTTGAATTGAGTGTTATTCATATTGTAATTGTGGGAGGGCTAATGAACTTTCAAGCGCAGAGGATTGCAGGTTTCGAGATGCCCGGATCACTGTTGGAGTAACATCATGTTGTTCTTGTATTTCGTTCCTGTAAGCATTATTACTATATGGTATTCTACGTTATTATAATATATCAAGGACCTTGTGGTTCTGATGAACCTGGAATTTGAGTTCCCCTTCATCAAAAACGGTGATAATTCCAGGAGAGTCTTGATCACACGGATAGGCCGTTGAGTCATCCAAGGTTTGGGACGATGGTTCCACTTTCGGGTTGATGCGCGGACAAACGGGCTTCGGCTTAGTGTCAGCTCAGAGGGACGGATTCTTGACCAAGTCTAGAGGGCTTAGCAATATTATCCTTGATTATTTTCTATTTTAGTTTTTATTTTAAGTTTTCCTTTTAGCCCAGCATGCATCATGTAGGACTTTGAGGTTTATGCTGAAAATCTTCATATTATGGCGATAATGAAAGTCACTCGTTCTTGATTGAGTTGACGTGAGATATTCCACTCCAAATTGAGTACTTTATTCTCTCTGAAGCCGCTCAGGCTGGTTCCTTGAAGATGTTCCTTTGCTGGGTCTTCATCTCGATTCCCTTTATTTTTCTACAAATCCACCTTGGTTGTAGCACGTCCACGTTGGCTGGTAACCGCTCTCCAATGGTGTCTCCTTATCATGCCGCGCTCACATTTTTACTTGTTTAGTTTAATCTCCTTTATCCAGCAAATTGATGTTTCCTTGGAATCACTCGGAGTTGTTTCACTGAGAATCTTAGAAAGATTTTTAATGCGTAGTGTCTGAGGCGTGTCACATCACACCTTGGCGTCTACTTATCAGTTCATTCCACTTCATTCCGCTGGTTGCACTTTCACTTCATTTTCGTCTCACTCCCTTGCAAAGCAGACGCCAAGGCGGGGCAGCTGTAGACACGCCAAAATTGACGCTATGTCGATCAAATCTCATGTTACTATATTGACGCCCCAAAGTGAACTTCAATACATTCATAATATGAAGTTTTTCTATGTTTGTGTTTTGCATTTTTGTGATTCGCGACCTGAAGAGGGGCGTTATTTGAAAAGCGACCTTACCTAGGGCGTGTTCAAAAGAAAGGACGACCAATTGTCAGGGCGTCAATTCCTGGTATTATCCGGTTTCAAAATAAATTCCAATTACTGATTGGCGTCCTTCCTCAGGGCGTGTTTTAAAGTAACGCCTTTATCTCAGGCATTTTCTCATAATTTTCAAATAAAGAAAGTTTTATTTCCAAATTTAAATCCAAGAAGTAACGCCCTTGACCAGGTTGTGTTATGGAGTAACGTCTTAAGGTAGGTCGTCAATTCAAATTTGACGCCCGTCTGAAGGTCACGTTTTATGTTTCAGTGTCCTGTTTGAGTGTGCCTTTCTTGAACAGTTCCCTGCCTTCTTTGATCACCTTGCTCGATCAGGGAACTGGAGTCCTTGCCATTGATAACCATTGCCCGTTCTTATCTTCCCAAATCCGTGGTTATCTTGATCTAAACCTTATATAAGCATGCTCTGGTCGATCTCGGCAGAGGTTACCGAGGTCAGAAGTTATACATAGATACATACAGGGTTTACAGAGGCTCCCTTCATCTTCTTCCTGTGCAATCTTTTAGAGCCGTCTGCTTCCTCTTCTTCCTGCCAGCAGCATCAACCCCGGTTCCCCTCTACTGTCGTCAGGGATAGCGGGGGTCTTTTGATTATTCATTCGTGCTTTTTCATCGGTCATCATCCACCGTTTTTCTTTTCTTGCATTAGTATCATATCTCTCCTTTCCCTAACTCTTTAGGGGTTTTAAAAAAACAAAAAAAGAGGTGTGCATGTTGTGTTCTTTTTCATCATCTTATTTTCTATTTGAGATTGATACTACATTCACTCTTGGCTGATCCATCTTTTTACTTGTTTGTTCTTTTTTTTTGCAAGGGTAATCAATAAGGAAAACCCCCTTCATCGGCCGGCCGATAGAATTAGGAGGAAGGAATTCACAATCCATCCCGCATCCCACTTATCACCAGGTATTCGCGATCATTTATTTTATTATTGAGGTAACCCCTTTGGCGATCACTCTCCTTTATAGCACCACGTGCTTTCTTTTGTCGTTGTTATCATCTCCATTCATCCTTTTATATATCTCATATGAGTGGTTTGTTCCACATGTGTGGAGTTATCACGATCCACATCGCCCAATGAATTTGAAAAGCAATGCTCCTTTGGGGTCCACGTGTCAGGCTGTGAGAGATTGCTGTCCACGTGCCCAATCATTAGTTCCTGGGATCTTGAGCCCATCAGAAAATTCCGGGAGCACATGCTTCACTTATTAGATCATGTGCATCCTCAAATTCCTACGATTTTAGAAAATAAAAATAGAGTTATTAAGCACACAGGGTTAACCGAACACCTAAAATAAACTGTCGACTCTTAGAGTCGACTTTTCATGCGAGCACTGACCACACATGTAACATGCACTGACCTTGGTTTATGCTAAGTTCAACTAGCACAGACCCGAGTTCAGTTGGCACCGACCTTAGCATGCACATGATGCAACTAGCACAGACCTATTATGCAGCTAGTACCGACCCTAGCATGCACAAGGTGAAATTAGCACCGACCTAAGTCATGCCTATAACCAATATGCACTGACTTCGGTATGCAACATGCACCGGACCCTGGCATGCATAAGGTGCCACTAGCATCGACCTGAGTTCTACACAAGCATGATATCCACAGACCTTGCTTGGCTCAGAACACAACTTGCACCGACCTCTATGTTAGCATATATACACAGACCTATATGCATAAAGTAGAAGATGCACCGACCTTCCTATGAATATGTGATGGATATGCACTGACCTGCTACAGTGAAATGTGCAGACTTTAGATCAGTCCAATGTAAATGTGCATCGACCTCTGTCTGGTCTGATGCAGATGTGCATCGACCTAAGATGTGCCTCAGACAAACACTAGCATCGACCTAAGATGTGCATCGACCTAAGATGTGCTACAGGAAATAGCATCGACTATGTGTGCATGTGCATGAAGTAAAACGTGCACTGACCTAGAGCTAGCATCGGCCTTAGTTGATGCAAGCCATAACTAGTATGCACTGACTTTGCTATAGTGAAGTGCACGGACTTAGGTGATACCATGCACTGACCTCTGCATGGCTAAGGCATAACGTGCACTGACCTTAACAAAGAACAAACCACAATGTGCACCGACCTATATGATGACTGATGAGACTATGCACGGCCTAGTGTGTCTACTCTATGAGTCGACTCTTGCTTGTGGGTAAGCAAGAGGTGCATCGTCCTGATAGATGCAACAACATGAAGTCCACTGACCTTTATGCTACAATGCAACGTTATGAATATCAAAATTAAGCACTGAATAAACTATTTCCAGTAACAAAATTTAGCACAATATGAACTATTGCCAGCATTAAAACACATAGAATACGGAGAGTCATTATTCAGAAAATACATACATTCTTCCCACAAAACTCTCCTTAACATTCTCCCCCTTTTTGATGATGGCAACCCACAAAAATAACAATTCTAAATTTTGATGGCAATGTTAAATTCATGATGCATGGAGTGAATACACAGATGCAGACATGAGCCAAATGATACCAAATGATGATCTCTCAAAAAAAAATGAACTTCTCTACCCCCTGAAAATAGTCTCCCCCTTTCCATAACTCCCCCTTAATACCACAACCTTTTTCTCTTTTTCTCTCCCCCTTTGCCATCAGCAAACAAGGAATGTGGAATATAGCAGAAAAGAAGAAGGGAACGGAGTGACATCCTATGCAAAAGGTTCAGAAAATAAGCAGATTATAGGAAGTGTCTTCAGGCATAAGAATCAAAATGATGCATTCTTGATAAAAGTCTGGTTTAATGGTTATACAAGGTAGAGTATATTCACTGAATATCAGATATAAGGTTGCAGTAACCGTTTATAGCAATGAACATGTTGTACCCCTGTGGTTTTGATGATGTCAAACACTATGACTCATCTGTGGATGGTATTATATGTGTGTGCATGATATCATAAGTGTTTGGATCATATGACTTCTGTGCTTGATTGAAATATTTTCTATTGCACACTTGCTGCATGCATCATGATTTTGATGAATATTTCATATATGTCATAGCTCTGTTTGTTCATAGAGTCGGTGCATGTCACTGTTTATACGCACTCGTGAAGGCTGGAGCACATTTAATATCGGTGCAATGCTGCCTTAGCGTACATCTAAGGTCAGTGCATATAGGATGTAAAGTTGGTGTAATGGTTAGCGTGCATGTATAGGTCTGTCCACTCATTATTCAAAGGTGCACATCTCTGTTCCTTCATAGAAGGTCGGTGCACTTCATGTTCTGGGTTTGCATAGCTTAGGTCGATGCATAAACATGGTCGGTGCAGGTTTTATTCTGTGCTTATCAAGTCGGTACACATTCTCTTGTCCAGCATATAGGTCGGTGCAGGTTTGCATTATGCGTAGAATGGGTCGGTGCACTCTCTTCCTTAGCTCAACTAAGGTTGGTGCAACTTTCGCACTGTGCACATAAGGTCAGTGCAAATCACTGTAGCTAGACTCTGCATGTTAAGTCTATGGTACATGGGGCCGGTGCATATTTCTATAGCCTGTGCATTCAGTAGAAGGTCAGTGCACGTTTTAGAGTCGGTGCCCATTTTTCTTAAACATATAGGAAGTCGGAGCTAGTTCTTGTAGCATGCACAAGTAAGGTCGGTGCTAGTTTTTCTTCTATGCACAAGTCCGTGCACATGAGAAGTCTAGGGTCGGTGCAAGTTTTTCCCTCGTGCCACATGGAGTCTGTGCACATTTCATTTTGGGCTTCAAGGTCTGTGCACATCACTATAGCAGTCAGTGTGCCTTGTGCTATACAAGGTCCGTGCACATCAAAGACCATGTCGGTGCACATTGGCAAGTCTGTGCACTCCACTGTTTAGAGTCTATGCATGTTTAGTTCTATACATACCAGGTCTGTGCACGTTTTTCCCTAATATACATGTAAGGTCTGTGCCACTCATCTTATAGGAAAATGTCAACATTAAGCAAGCAGTCAACATTATTGTTAGGTGCCATCTAAGCAAGCAGTCAACATTATTGTGCCACCACAACCTGCCATACACCGCCCACCTAGCACTCAAGGAAAACGTCAACATCCATACTTTAAAAATTTGCATGCTGTGGACGAGATGGACAGATTAAAACCAAGGTCGAAGCTTAAACAAGCTGATGGGCGGCCCACAACATCCTAACGCATCTAAGTAACGAATCATCTTCTCTTACTTTGTTTACATGAAATTTCTAGCATGGAATGTTAGAGGCCTCAATAAGAGGGAGAAATGCAGAGAGCTAAACAGATTAATCCAAACTAATGCTTGCGCTTTAGTTATCTTAGTTGAAACAAAAATAAAAACTGCCCATGTTATGCTTTCTAAAAACTTAATTTGGCCAGATGCTGAAGTTATTACTAATGATCTTTTTTATAGTAAAGGAAGAGTCTGGATCCTCTGGAACCACAATCTCCTTGATGCTCACATGGCAGCGGGTAGTAACCAATTCCTACATTTGAGATGCAAGAACAAGTTGAACCTTGAAGAATTCTTCATTACAGGTGTTTATGCTTCCAACTATGTGAAAGAAAGGAACAATTTGTCGAAGAACATTACTTGTCTTTCCAACAATATCAACATTCCTTGGATGGTCATTGGCAATTTCAACACAATCAGATATCTTCGTGAGAAACTGGGTGGCCGAAAGGTGACTGAGTCCATGTTGGAGGACTTTAATCGGAGCATTCATCATTCGCAACTTGGCGACATTACATGCTGTGGCAATAAATTTTCTTGGACCAATCGGGGAGAAGCTCACCGTAAAATCATGGCCAGATTGGATAGATGCCTCATTAACACACTTTGGACTGTCTCATACCCAGATAGTTGGCTTGAGTATGGAAATGAATATTTTTCTGATCATTCACTCATGCTTGTTAATACTGATAAAACTATACCCAAGGACAAGCTCCCATTCAGATTCTATAACATGTGGGTCTCCCACCCTGCATTTCTTGATGTTATTAAAGCTGCCTGGGACAAACCGGTAGAAGGGTCTCCTCCCCATGTCCTCTGCATGAAGCTTAATGCCTGCAAGGTGGCTCTTAAGGATTGGAATAGAAACACCTTTGGCAACGTTCAGAACAAGGTGGCCAACTTGAAGAGGAACCTGCAACAAGCTCAGAACAAGCTACATGCTATTCCACTTGATGAGACTCTTATTTTCCAAGAGAAAAAGGCAAGGCAAGAATACATGGATGCTTTACAGCTAGAGGAACACTTCATTAGGCAGAAATCAAGGCAGAACTGGCTGACTTTGGGTGATTCCAATACTAAATTCTTTTATGCCTCCATGGCGGCAAGAAGAACAGTTAACCAAATCAGACAATATCAAGATCAGAATTGCAATACTATCAATGATAGTAATCAGGTGAAGGAGCACACAATAGACTTCTACTTCCAGTTACTGAATCAATCTCATGAGCATGAACTTCATGACATCAAGCCACTCCTGCATCTCTCTGAAGATGATAAGCGAATTCTAAATGTTGATTTCACTGCAGAGGAGAGTAGGAAGGTTGTTTTCCAATCTCCTACAAACAAGAGTCCAGGCCCTGATGGATTTCTCGTTGAATTCTACCAATCTACCTGGTAAATAGTTGGAATGATGTGATCAAAATATGTCTTCACTTTTTTCATACGAGGCACCTGTATAAACAGTTCAATACAACTTTTATTGCGTTGATTCCAAAAGTGGTGGGGGATGATCATCTTGAGAATTATAGGCCAATTTCACTATGCAACTTCATTTATAAAGTTATTTCAAAGCTCATGGCTGACAGAATCTAGAAAGTGATTTACAAGATCATTAGTGTAGCAACCCTGATAAATTTAAAAGGAATAAATAAATCAAAATAGATTAAAAGATTTAGTAAATAAATGAAAGAGCTTGAAATAAAAATAATTAAAACCTGATGAAAATAACGCCTCAGATAAAGGCGCTACTTTACAAGAAAACGCCCTTACATAAGGCGTGTTTTGAAGAAAGGACGCCCACACGTTAAGGCGTCAAATTTCAAACGACCAAAATAAATAAAAAGGACAAGTTAGCGTAACGTCCCTTTCGTGGACGCGTTTTAACAAGTAACGACGCTTGACAAGGCGTCAATTTAAATTCGACGCCCTGACCTAGGTCGCTAATTCAGTTTGAGTTTCGTTCGACCCAGGAGTCTATCCAGGGTAAGGTGATAACTATGAGGAAGAGTTCGAATGTAGTAATAACTCTAATATGGAAGTATTACTTACTGGTTAGGATAACTCCAATCAAACACTAACTCTATTAGGATTCTAGAAATCATATAAATAACCTACTGCTTGAACCGAGAACGCTATTTGGCGTTCGGAGTATTCTAAGGTATGTGAAGAACAGCAGGTTCTTCTTGTATCTCTGTTCGTCCGATTATCGATTTCATGAAAGAATACTAAATATTCTTATTCTTCTTCTCTTCTTACAGGTTAAGAAGATTAACGGGTAAGTTTTTCTTTCCTCCACCTTCAGTTAAGTATTATGAAGAAAAATTGATGCTTCTTCATCTTATTTCTCTGTAGAGAAGTCATCTTAACCTACTGAAGAACGTGGGTTCTTCATCGACGAACGTCTGCTTCTGATCGTGCCAAAAAAGAGAACCTGTCGATACATCTACACCAAGACTTCTGCCCCTTTCATCCAACTCTGCTGATAGCAGAGTACCGTGTCTTCATCAGTTCTCCAGTTAATCATCATAAGGTTGGATTTTCTCATGGACCGTAGCCCAAACTACCATATAACTATAGATAATTATCATCGATAGTTCATGCATATAGTTTTCATGCGTTCTGGTTATTTTCTACGGAATGTTTGAAAGAAACGACCCTAACAAGGGCGTTAATTTAAAAGACACGACCATGCCCAAGTCGTCAATTCCAGATTTGACGCCCTGCACATGGACGTTAATTCCTGTTAATTAATAAATAGCATGTTTAAAAAGTAATTATCAATGCAAACATGATTCTAAATTAATGCATGGTCAATTTCTTGTAATCCTGCTATTTTTTTGGTCCTGACTATATACCATGTTCCTGAAATATTCATTACCTCGAAATTTGTAAAATTGTGAATTCACGACCTTGACCAGGTCGTCTCTTGTTTAACTAACGCCCCAGACTAGGGCGCCTTTTTCCTGGTAACGCCCCTACCCAAGGCGCGTTTTCAACAAAATTACAGATTTTTAATATCCTGTAAAATAGCAATATTGGAAAGGACGACCTCTTTATATGTCGTCAAATTTAATATAAACGCCCCTGATTAAGGCGTTAATTTTACGAAAAACGACTTTACCAGAGTCGCTACTTTCTACATTACTGATTTTTCCCGATTGCTGTTATCCGAGGGTTTCACTATATGTATATATATATATATATATATATATGTAGGCACTATTACTCCACTCTGTGAGTATAGTCCCACGTTTCATGATGTTTTATCGATCACCCTTAAACTCTCATTGACATACAAGCTCTCCATTGGACATTCCGTTCCTTTGGACTAGCGAGTTAGTCATAGAGACCTCCGTAAGACTCCTCGTACCTTGGATTCCCTCAAGGTCGACTGAACTGGTTGTACCCTAAAAACCCATTACACTATTGAATGCCATGTCACTCTAAAGAAACATGGTATACCGGCCCTTACGATATGCAAAGAGTATATCATGAGAATTCTAAATGGGATGACGATATCATGCCATTTGTTGATGTTCTTATGGACCTCAATTCTATAATAAGAATGAGGGTATCTTGCCTTTGATAGACTGTTCATGTGGACCTCAATTCTATATAAAGAATGTCCATACTTGTTTGTCATGGTACCCGAGTTAAGGGAACCTAATTCCACCTAGTTTCATCGCTCATCGTGATTGTACCGTTGTTATCGCCTATCTATGTCCAATATCGTATTTTTGGACTCCATTCTCTCAAAGTTATCCTACGTGTCTACAAGCTTAAATTGTTGAAATTCCCTATTGGCTATATATATATACAAGAGTGGATGTCAAATATACATGATAAATGCCTGCGCATATAGGGCCCGATCTGGTCCTGGGAGGAGCACCCGAAAGTACTTGTGCCCATGGGAGTTGAATGATAAGGTATCTGGCATTATACCGAGTGCATGACTAGCTTGATTGGACGTTCCACAAAAATCTTGTACTTGACTCGTACTTGACTTGACATGAATTGCGTGACCCGAGAAAGTGTAATTACTTGCTTGCTTGATACATGATAGCCAAAGTCCTTGACATGACTTGCTAAAGAGTACTTGCTTGAATATCTTGTTATCTTTTCCTGAAAGTGACTAGTTCATCTTGCTGTCTTATTGATAAATTCTCTCTCTATCTTGTCGTTTTATGCGAGCATGCATAGCTATAGTACATTCATGAAAAATGTAATTACTTAAACCCCTTGCTGGTTCCTGAGATATAATTTCCTACTGAGCGTTCGCTCACTCCGTGTTTATCCCTTACTTTTCAGGTAATTCCGACGACGAGGGAAGTCAATCGGATGGGAATGGTCAAGAGTGAAAGAGCTAGAGCTTTTCCAAGTGTCATCTAGTCTTTTTCCTATTTTCTTGAGTCAACTATGTACGTTTCCTTTTTAATTGAATAGAGTATTGGATTTGTAATAGTCTATCCATTATGAAATAAAGGATTGGGTTATCTTTCTATTTTGCGCATCTCTGTTTTGGTGTCGAATACACTACTACTCTGATTGACATGATTGATATAAACTCGTCGCGCATATCCGAGTATCTTCCGCGCTCGGGGCGTGACAGTTTTTGTGGTATCAGAGCCTAGGGTATTCAATTCTAGGAAAAACCAAGTCCAAGGATATGTTCAAACCTTTAACCAGTGAGATTGGGTAGAACCAAGGGTTAAAGTTAACATAGTATATGAGTCTTTAAATACAATCACATATTAACCTAGTTATTGTAATTGTAGGATAATGGCTGCCGAACGTGCTCAATGGCGCAACATGCAGCATACCCTTCAAGTCATGACTCAAGTGCTGCAACAAGTAGCACAAGGAGGTGGACAACGAGCAGGAAGTCTCCACCAGACTTTCAAGAACATGAACCCACCCAAGTTCACGGGTTCTACTGATCCAGATGACGCTGAACACTGGATTAGGGAGATAGAACGTATGTTCCGTGTTATGCAATGCACGGATCAGGATAAAGTTTTATTAGCTACTTTTCAGTTAGAAAGGGATGCTAGATGCTGGTGGGAATCAATAGAGGCTACTATAAATCAAGATCAGGTTTCGTGGGAAGAATTCGTTGAACACTTCAACGTGAAATATTTCTCGGACCGAGTTCAGGAAAAGAAGGCTGCAGAATTTGCTGCATTAAAGCAACGATCTTTGTCAGTGACCGAGTATGAGGCCCAATTCTCTAGATTGTCTCGATACGCTAAGCATCTAGTTAGCACCGAGAAAATGAAAGCTAGGAGGTTTCTTAATGGGCTCAGGCCCCAAGCTATTACTCAACTGGCGCCGATGGACATTCAAGTCTACTCAGAGATAGTACGCCGAGCTCAACTATTAGAAGACGCCACGGAACTGTCTGATAGGATTCGTGGTAAGGATAAGAAGGAACAAGTTACAGGTTCGGGTTCCTTTAAACCCAACTTCAAGAAAAGGCCTAGCAATGGAGGAGCATCCTCACAAGACCAAAAATTCAAGAAGACCAAGCCCTTCTCTATCACCACTACCTCTCCAAATACAGTGTGCAAACATTGTGATAAAGCGGGTCATAGAACAGAAAAATGCAGGAGGAAACTAGGAGCATGTCTCCGTTGTGGGAGTCGTGAGCATCGAATTCCCGATTGCCCATTACTTAACGACCAAGCCGTTAACGGAAAGCGCCCAGTAACCAAGAATGCTCGTCTTCATGCAATCAAGGAGACCGAGCAAGTAGAAGGAGGCGGCTTAGTGGAAGGTACATTGAAAGTTTGTTCCAGGAATGCATATGTCTTAATTGATACTGGTGCATCGCATTCTATTGTTTCTAAGAAGTTTGCTGACCCATTACCCCTAGAACCGGAATGGATAAAGTTAGTTTTATCTACTCCTCTGGATGATGAGACTGATATTACACATCATTACCAAAACTGCGAGGTATTGATTCATGGTCAAAATCTCCCTATTGATCTCATATGTTTAGATCTGAAAGAGTATGATGTTATACTAGGGGCAGATTGGTTATCCAAGTATCAGGCAACGGTTGATTGCCGCAATAGTAAGGTTACATTCAAGGAATTCCCAGAACTAATATTTACTAGCCCCAAGAGTCAGAGCAAATCCCCTCTTATTTCAGCTCTCCGAGCTAGCAAGCTCATCAGGAAAGGATGTACATCTTTCCTTGCCTTTGTCACAGTTAAAGAAGCTAAGGAAGCTAAGCTAGAAGACATTCCAGTAGTACAAGAATTTCCGGACGTATTTCCGGAAGATTTGCCTGGATTACCCCCGCAAAGAGAAGTGGCCTTCACCATCGACTTAGTCCCTGGTGCTGGTCCGATTTCAAAGGCACCCTATAGGATGTCACCTGCTGAACTCAAGGAATTAAAGGAGCAATTGATGGAACTCATTAAGAAAGGATTCATTAGACCAAGTACTTCCCCGTGGGGAGCGCCTGTATTATTTGTAAAGAAGAAAGACGGATCCATGAGGTTATGCGTCGACTATCGACAATTGAATCATCTCACTGTCAAGAACAAGTATCCACTGCCGAGAATCGATGAATTGTTTGATCAAATTTCAGGATCCATGTACTTTCCAAAATTGATCTTAGGTCCGGATATCATCAACTAAGAATCAAGGACGAGGATATTCATAAAACCGCATTCAGAAGCAGGTATGGCCATTATGAATTTGTTGTTATGCCTTTCGGACTAACGAATGCCCTTGCTGCCTTTATGCAGTTAATGAATAGTATATTCAGGCCTTATTTAGATCAATTCGTGGTGGTCTTTATTGATGATATATTGATTTATTCCAAGACCAAGGAAGAGCATGAGAAACATTTGAGGATTGCATTACAAATATTGAGGACAAACCAATTATATGCAAAACTTAGCAAGTGTGAATTCTGGCTTGAAGAAGTGACTTTTCTCGGACATGTTATATCAAAGGATGGTTTGTCTGTAGACCCATCAAAGGTTGAAGCTGTAAGGAACTGGGAAAGACCGACCAATGCTAGCGAGATCCGAAGTTTCTTAGGTCTTGCCGGCTATTACAGGCGATTCATCAAGGATTTCTCTAAAATCGCCGTGCCACTTACAAGGTTAACTCGCAAGGAGATCCGTTATGAATGGGATGAGGAATGTGAGAGAAGCTTCCAAACTCTCAAGAATCATCTTACTACAACTCCTATCTTAGCATTGCCAATTGAAGGAGAAAAGTTCGAGGTATACACTGATGCTTCTGGCATTGGCCTCGGGTGTGTTCTAATGCAACAAGGAAAGGTTATAGCCTACTCTTCTCGTCAATTAAAGAAGCATGAAGAGAACTACCCCGTCCATGACTTAGAATTGACCGCGGTAGTATTTGCACTAAAAATATGGAGACATTATCTTTATGGAGTACAGTTTACTGTATACTCCGATCACAAGAGTCTCAAATATCTTTCCTCACAGAAGGAACTAAATATGAGGCAAAGACGATGGCTGGAATATCTCAAGGACTTCGACTTCAATATACAATATCACCCTGGAAAGGATAATCATGTAGCAGATGCCCTTAGTCAAAAGCCGAGAGCACTGTTAGCCAATTGTCTGATTCAAGAATGGAAATTGCTAGAACAATTCTCTGAACTCAATATAAGCATGGACACGGACCCTAGATGTGTCACATTATCTCATGTAAGTATACAGTCAGATTTATTATCTGAGATACAAGCACTTCAGGATGATGATCCTGTATTAGTAGAAATCAAGGGCAGATTAAAAGGACAATCGGACTTCCAACTAGCTTCTGATGGAAGATTAATGTTCAAGAATAGAACTGGTATACCGGACTGCCCAGAATTGAAAAAGAAGATCTTAGATGAAGCTCACAGATCAAGGTATACGATTCATCCTGGATCTACCAAGATGTACCAAGATGTGAAAAGAAATTTTTGGTGGCCCAACATGAAAAGAGAAATAGCGGACTATGTATCACGCTGTCTCACATGCTAACAAGTCAAGGCGGAACACCAAAAGCCTGCTGGAAAGCTACATCCTCTAGATATCCCTAAATGGAAGTGGGAGGATATTGGTATGGATTTCATCATGGGTTTATCTAAATCAAAAATTAGGACATGATGGAATATGGGTTATCATTGACCGATTGACCAAATCCGCGCATTTCTTGCCAATCAAGAGTCGATGGTCAGTTGATGTCTTAGCTGCACTATACATCAAGGAAATAGTCAGATTACATGGTATTCCTGTTTCAATCGTGTCTGACAGAGATCCCCGTTTTACTTCTCATTTTTGGAAAGGACTACAACATTCGTTGGGGACAAGACTTAATTTTAGTACAGCCTTTCATCCTCAAACGGATGGTCAGACCGAGAGAACAAATCAAGTAGTTGAAGATATGCTTAGAGCATGCATCACTGATTTTGATGGAAACTGGCATGATCACTTACCTCTGGTCGAATTTGCATACAATAATAGCTACCAAGCTAGTATACAAATGGCACCTTTCGAAGCTTTATACGGAAGGAGTTGCCGATCACCCTTGTGCTGGAATGAAGTTGGAGAGAAACAACTGTTAGGTCCAGACATGGTAAGGGATACAACTGAGAAGATACGAGTAATCAGGGAAAGATTGCAAGTTGCTCAGTCAAGGCAAAAGGCTTATGCCGACACAAGAAGAAGAGATCTCGAATTCCAAATTGGAGATCATGTATTTCTCAAGATATCGCCTGGACGTGGAATACGAAGATTTGGTGTTAAAGGCAAGCTTACACCAAGATTTATCGGACCTTTTGAGATACTAGAAAGAGTTGGCGAGGTTGCTTATCGCATCGCATTGCCACCTCAACTGTCCGAAGTACATGATGTGTTCCACATATCTATGTTGAAGAAGTATGTACATGACCCATCACATATTATTGAGTATGGAGATCTAGTGATCCAGAAAGATCTCACATATGAGCAGAAGCCTATGAAGATCTTAGATCGAGAAGTACGAACCCTAAGGAATAAGGTTATTCCCATGCTAAAAGTACAATGGAATAAGAATTCAGAACAAGAAGCTACATGGGAAACCGAGAAATCTATGATGAAGCGATTTCCAGACTTATTTTAGAAGGTACATACTCTACACTCTCCATATGTAAATGTATGATATGGAATTTGGGGACCAAATTCTTTTTAAGTGGGGGAGGGTGTAGCAACCCTGATAAATTTAAAAGGAATAAATAAATCAAAATAGATTAAAAGATTTAGTAAATAAACGAAAGAGCTTAGAATAAAAATAATTAAAACCTGATGGAAATAACGCCTCAGATAAAGGCGCTACTTTACAAGAAAACGCCCTTACATAAGGCGTGTTTTGAAGAAAGGACGCCCACACGTTAAGGCGTCAAATTTCAAACGACCAAAATAAATAAAAAGGACAAGTTAGCGTAACGTCCCTTTCGTGGACGCGTTTTAACAAGTAACGACGCTTGACAAGGCGTCAATTTAAATTCGACGCCCTGACCTAGGTCGCTAATTCAGTTTGAGTTTCGTTCGACCCAGGAGTCTATCCAGGGTAAGGTGATAACTATGAGGAAGAGTTCGAATGTAGTAATAACTCTAATATGGAAGTATTACTTCTAATCAAACACTAACTCTATTGGGATTCTAGAAATCCTATAAATAACCTACTGCTTGAACCGAGAACGCTATTTGGCGTTCGGAGTATTCTAAGGTATGTGAAGAACAGCAGGTTCTTCTTGTATCTTTGTTCGTCCGATTATCGATTTCATGAAAGAATACTAAATATTCTTATTCTTCTTCTCTTCTTACAGGTTAAGAAGATTAACGGGTATGTTTTTCTTTCCTCCACCTTCAGTTAAGTATTATGAAGAAAAACTGATGTTTCTTCATCTTATTTCTCTGTAGAGAAGTCATCTTAACCTACTGAAGAACGTGGGTTCTTCATCGACGAACGTCTGCTTCTGATCGTGCCAAAAAAGAGAACCTGTCGATACATCTACACCAAGACTTCTGCCCCTTTCATCCAACTCTGTTGATAGCAGAGTACCGTGTCTTCATCAGTTCTCCAGTTAATCATCATAAGGTAGGATTTTCTCATGGAACGTAGCCCAAACTACCATATAACTATAGATAATTATCATCGGTAGTTCATGCATATAGTTTTCATGCGTTCTGGTTATTTTCTACGGAATGTTTGAAAGAAACGACCCTAACAAGGGCGTTAATTTAAAAGACACGACCATGCCCAGGTCGTCAATTCCAGATTTGACGCCCTGCACATGGACGTTAATTCCTGTTAATTAATAAATAGCATGTTTAAAAAGTAATTATCAATGCAAACATGATTCTAAATTAATGCATTGTCAATTTCTTGTAATCCTGCTATTTTTCTGGTCCTAACTATATACCATGTTCCTGAAATATTCATTACCTCGAAATTTGTAAAATTGTGAATTCACGACCTTGACCAGGTCGTCTCTTGTTTAACTAACGCCCCAGACTAGGGCGCCTTTTTCCTGGTAACGCCCCTACCCAAGGCGCGTTTTCAACAAAATTACAGATTTTTAATATCCTGTAAAATAGCAATATTGGAAAGGACGACCTCTTTATATGTCGTCAAATTTAATATAAACGCCCCTGATTAAGGCGTTAATTTTACGAAAAACGACTTTACCAGAGTCGCTACTTTCTACATTACTGATTTTTCCCGATTGCTGTTATCCGAGGGTTTCACTATATGTATATATATATATATATGTAGGCACTATTACTCCACTCCGTGAGTATAGTCCCTCGTTTCATGATGTTTTATCGATCACCCTTAAACTCTCATTGACATACAAGCTCTCCATTGGACATTCCGTTCCTTTGGACTAGCGAGTTAGTCATAGAGACCTCCGTAAGACTCCTCGTACCTTGGATTCCCTCAAGGTCGACTGAACTGGTTGTACCCTAAAAACCCATTACACTATTGAATGCCATGTCACTCTAAAGAAACATGGTATACCGGCCCTTATGATATGCAAAGAGTATATCATGAGAATTCTAAATGGGATGACGATATCATGCCATTTGTTGATGTTCTTGTGGACCTCAATTCTATAATAAGAATGAGGGTATCTTGCCTTTGATAGACTGTTCATGTGGACCTCAATTCTATATAAAGAATGTCCATACTTGTTTGTCATGGTACCCGAGTTAAGGGAACCTAATTCCACCTAGTTTCATCGTTCATCGTGATTGTACCGTTGTTATCGCCTATCTATGTCCAATATCGTATTTTTGGACTCCATTCTCTCAAAGTTATCCTACGTGTCTACAAGCTTAAATTGTTGAAATTCCCTATTGGCTATATATATATACAAGAGTGGATGTCAAATATACATGATAAATGCCTGCGCATATAGGGCCCGATCTGGTCCTGGGAGGAGCACCCGAAAGTACTTGTGCCCATGGGAGTTGAATGATAAGGTATCTGGCATTATACCGAGTGCATGACTAGCTTGATTGGACGTTCCACACAAATCTTGTACTTGACTCGTACTTGACTTGACAGGAATTGCGTGACCCGAGAAAGGGTAATTATTTGCTTACTTGATACATGATAGCCAAAGTCCTTGACATGACTTGCTAAAGAGTACTTGCTTGAATATCTTGTTATCTTTTCCTGAAAGCTCGTGACTAGTTCATCTTGCTGTCTTATTGATAAATTCTCTCTCTATCTTGTCGTTTTATGCGAGCATGCATAGCTATAGTACATTCATGAAAAATGTAATTACTTAAACCCCTTGCTGGTTCCTGAGATATAATTTCCTACTAAGCGTTCGCTCACTCCGTGTTTGTCCCTTACTTTTCAGGTAATTCCGACGACGAGGGAAGTCAATCGGATGGGAATGGTCAAGAGTGAAAGAGCTAGAGCTTTTCTAAGTGTCATCTAGTCTTTTTCCTATTTTCTTGAGTCAACTATGTACTTTTCCTTTTTAATTGAATAGAGTATTGGATTTGTAATAGTCTATCCATTATGAAATAAAGGATTGGGTTATCTTTCTATTTTGCTCATCTCTGTTTTGGTGTCGAATACACTACTACTCTGATTGACATGATTGATATAAACACGTCGCGCATATCCGAGTATCTTCCACGCTCGGGGCGTGACAATTAGTCCTCAACAGGCTGCATTTATTAAAGGTAGAAGCATTACCCACAACATCCTTCTTGCTAATGAATTGACCAAAGATCTGCATTCCAAAGACAAAGGAAAGATAGTATGTCTTAAAGTAGATTTGAGAAAGGCTTTTGACTCTATCGATAGGCGTTTCATTTATGCTCAGAAGAATTGGGTTTCCTGCTAAGTGGATTCAATGAATTAGAAGCTGCATTGAAAGTAGTATGTTCTCTATCCTCTTCAATGGATCCCCTGCTGGCTACTTTAAGAGCTCTAATGGTATTAGGCAAGGAGATCCTTTGTCCCCTTACCTATTCACCATTGCAATGGAAGGTCTTACTTGCTTGTTGGAAGAAGTTGTTTGCCAAGGTCACGTCAAGGTTCCAAAGTCTGCTGAAGTCAATGTTTCTCATATTATTTTTACAGATGACTGTGGACGCACTTTTTGTTATTACCTTGGTGTTATTTGCTTATTGATTTATTAAGTGCGTGGGCGTGCCAGTCAAAAAGTGACGATCTATTCGGGCTTCATGGAAGCCCATGGTGCGCTCAATCTGACTCAGTCAGGCGATTCTGTGGTTCGGGTCGGGACTGAGACCCGCCGTGCCATAAAGGTCACGGCGTCATTTACATCCCCTCGGAGAGGGGAATACCCTTGATTAATTGCCGGAAATAAGGGACCTACGACCAAATGAAATACTAATTGATGCAGGAAGAAAAAAGGCCAGTAGGGCTACGCAGAAAGCCCGTGTTGGGGTATGAGCACTCAGATTATGTCAGCCACTGGTGGACCATTCCATATTCGGACAAAAGTCCATACGGAAAGCAAGACAGTAACGGGGACGAATCCGTGCAAATGTCTGCCAGGAGATGGCAATTTTAATACAAAGTGGGGGGCTCAGGTCCCGGCGAGGAAGGGAACCTTGATGAGATATTGGCCCGGGACAAGGCCGTGCAGTAACCATGACGGGAGGAGTAACTCCCGAGGGTGAAGCCCAGCATGCGAGGGCATCATTAATATTCTCGGGTCCAGAATCCGAGGAGGAGAGACGACAGCCATACCATTATGTTTGTAATTTGCTTCGAGTAATATTTACCGTTATCATTCATTTACTAGCATTACCCCTTTTGCTGACTATCTTTTATCGTTCACAGACTATGAGCTCTTTTCCTATTTATAATTACATTCTTATTATTATTACTTTTACTCCCCTTTTGTTATTTTCTCTTTTACTTATTATCTTGATTGGAACCCCCCCTTTTTATTATTATCACTCTGTTCTCCCTCTTTTGATTGGAGGTATGGTGGAGTGAAGATTGAGTGTGCCGCTGGGAGGCCGATAGGTACACCGCTGAAGGCTGGGGAGTGCACCGTTGGAGAATGGGAAGTGTGCCGCTGGAGGGCGTACCGGGCTAGGGTTGGAGGAGTGTACCGCGGAAGGGAGTAGGCTAGGGTGTACCGCTGGAAGGTCTAAGAGTATGCCGCTGAAGGGAGCTGGGTGTACAGCTGAAGGCAGGCGAAAGTGTGTCGGCCAAGGAGATGTGTTGAGAGTGCAAAGGGCTTGAGATGGGTCTGATGAGGGGTAAGCCAAAGAGGCAGGGAGTGTACCGCTGGGGGGGGTGCACCGCTGGAAGGTTAGGAGAAGTGGGTAGTGTACCGGTGGGGCAAAGGGGTGAAGTCAATGCAGGCTGGGGTGAGAGTCTGGGTGAGCCTAGTATAAACTTAAATAAGGCAATGCCACTAAAGTGTGCCGGGGAAGGCTTAATTGGGAGTGCACCGGGTAGGCATGGGCCAAGGCTGTGCCGGAGAGAGGAAGGGGGGAATAGTGTGCCGCTAAAGGAGGCACCAAAGGGTGTGTCGGCTAGGGGTTGGATGAAGGATCAAAGTGAACAAGGTAGAATCCAAAGGATGGAGCAGAGTTTGAGAGAAGGTCCTTTGTCCAAGCAATTCTGATGGAGAGTCCCAGATGGCCAAGCTTTCAATTTTCTTGTCATGTGATTGAGTCCCAAGCCTGTGTTCAGCAGTTCAATTCCCTGAGTCTTGTTCAGTCCAATTCCTTGAGCCTTGCATAGTTCCTCGATCTTGATTATAATTTTTTATTGTTGCTTAGTTTGTTTGTTAGTTGCTTCCTTTTGTCTTTTAACTTGTTGTTATTTCTGACAAAAATTCGACAGCATCTTCCCTTGACCCGGATGGTAAGGGAGTAAAAAGGAACATGCCCACAGGGAGTGACATGAACCAACAACTGAGGTGTGTGCCTAGGCAGCCACCTTTGGGGAAACTTCGAAAAACTCAGAGAAAACGCCGAACGGGAAACCAGTAGACTGACACAAGCTATGAGTGCACCGGAGAAGTGATAGCCAAGGTGTGCCAGGCTGGCAATCCAGGGGTGTACCGGGCAAACAATGGTTAGGGTGTGCCGGTGAGGGCATGACCAATGAATGTAGCGGCCAAGGAGAGGTCAAGGGGAGTGTGCCGGCCAAGGGAGGCACCAAGGAGTGTGCCGGCTAGGAACCCAAGGGAGTTTGCCGGCCAAGGCACACGGAGTGTGCCGCTGGGCAAGCAAAAAGGAAGAGTGTGCCGTGGGGAAGATAAAAGGAAATGTGCCGTTAGAAGGCCTGAGTAGTAAGATGAGTGGGGTGGTTTGTGGGTGTACGTACGCCACTGACTCTGAAGGAGGGGCAAAGGAGCATCCTGGCCAGTGGATGAATCCCAACTGTTGGGTAAGGGTAATAAGTGCTAACAAACTCGTGGATAGAGGAAGTGGAGTAGTGCTTATGCTATGGAGAGCCATCGAAAAGGAGGGGAGCCAGCCTTGAGCTGACAAACCAAGAACACTGCACGTTGAGCCAAACTAACAGAGGGCACGAGGGGCGATTGGGATAAAGCTAGAAGACCAGAGGAAGAATGCAAACTACAGACTAACGATGAGGAGAAGACAACAAGCGCAACAAAAGATAAAGCCCAATGGCACTTTTTATTCATGAGAAGAACTCCAAAATGGCAAAGGCCATAACTCGAAGGTCAACTACAATACACTGTAGAGCAGAAAATGGTGGGAAGAGAAGAGAAACTGAGAAAAGAAAAGAAAAGCGGAAAACGGCGTTGGGGGAGAGTTGGAACGAGGGAGGGTGCCTCCCTTCACCCCATTTCTTCTCTCCCCTCTACAGGTCGCTCACTCTCCCTTAATCTCTCCACTCTTTTCTACCTTCTTCTTCTTTTCTTCTTCTCCTTCGTCTGCTGCTCTCTTCGTGTGGGTGGTATCGCCTCTCTTTCTCGTAAACTCCTCTTTTTTCTATCCGTGAGAGGCTTTTTATATGTGGGCCGTTGGAGGAGGTAGATGTCATGATGGCACTGCCATCCGAGGTTGACTTCTGTCTCCTCCTCGTCAGGTGAGGATCTCCCTCATCCAACCAGAGGGTGACACCGAGGCAGGTGCTAGCTGGCGTTGAAGTGGCCGAGCTGCGCGCCAAGGGGTCTGCCTAATGACCGTTGAGTCATCTACCGGTCTGTGCCCTTCGGGGGAGTTCACCGATGTGCTGCTGGAAGGGGCAGGCCGTTGTGCCGTTGAAGGGGCATGAAGGCTGTACCGTTGGGGGGCCAGTTTGAAGTGTGTCGTTGGGGGCTCAGACGGTGTGCCGCTGGAGGGCACAAAAACTGTGCCGTGGAAAGGGCAAAGGGCTATTGTGCCGTTGAAGGGGCATTGGGACGTTGCGCCGTTGAAAGGGCCTTCCAAGGGGTGTGCCGGTGGAGGGCACAGAGTGTGCCATTGGAAGGGCTGTTTGGTGTGCCATTGGAGGGCACAAGTTGGGTGTGCCGGTGAAGGGCACAAAGTGAGTGTGCCGCTGAGGGACGCCGGGAGTGTGCTTCTGAAGGCCTTCCAGGCGGTGTGCCGTTGAAAGGGAACATAGTGTGCCGTTTGAAAGGGCCATTTGCCTTTGCTTCAGGGACTTGCAATTGTGTACTCTCTGGGATGTTTCTTCACCGTTAAGGACTCGAGGATGGGTTCATAGCAGTGCATAGGTTCAGGAGGGGTTTCCTGTGTGTTCATTGTCATTTAATGCGCCCGTGCAAATGTGAGGATTTGCCAGGCGGTAATGTTCCCCCGGAGCCCTGGATGGCCAGCCTCCCCGGGTCTTCTTTCTTTGGTTTTGCCATTAATGCGGGGGCTCGGCGGGACATACGGGCGTACAATTTTATACGTCCACAAATGCCCCCCACCCACGGGCAGCGCGGGCGAAAGATGAGCCGGACGGTGCTCGTGGGTGTAACTACGGAATTAACGTACATTACTGGGTGTACGTACGTAAAATATGTGATGTAGACATTGTTATGTCTATTGTATATTTATTATATTATTATCATTTATCATATATATATGCATATACGTATTTTTTCTTTCCTTTTTCCTTCTCTCTCTTTTTTCTTTCCTTTTTTTCTTTTTTTTACCTTCTCTCTTTTTTATTCTCTTTCTTCTTCTTCTTCTTCTTTTTTTCCTCTTCTTGTTTTTTTTCCTCTTTTGTTTTCTCTTCTTCATTCTCCCTTTTGTTTTTTTTTCTTTCGTTTCCTTCCCTTTTCTTTTCTTTTCCCTCTTTTCTTTTGAAGCGGTTATAAAAGGGGTGGGGGAGTTCGAAACTCCCCCCCTTCTCCTTTTGAATTCCCCCCTCTCTCTCCTTGTCTCTTTTGCTCCCACCCCCTCTTTCTTCTCTGTCTTCCTCCGTCGGATGCCACCGCCGCTCACCGCCGTCGTCAGTGCCCGGGGTGAGGAGGCCACCATGTTCTTCTCCCCTCCCTCCTCTTCTTTCTCTCTTCTTCCTTCTTTTCTTCCTCTTCTCTTCTTCTTCCATTCTCCTCTTCCTTTTATTCCTCTTCTTCTTCTCGTTCTTCTCTCGCTCGGGGGACGACGGAGCCCTAGGCTCCCCGTCTTCCTCTTCTCTTTCCTCTTCTTCTCCTTCGTCTCTTCTTCTTCTTCTCTCCTTCTTCCTCTTCGTCTCTTCTTCTTCTTCTCTTCGGCATGGAGTGGAGGCGGCCACGGCGCGTCGGAGTGCGCCAGTGGGATGATGGGCACGGGCGTACCGAGAAGGAATGGCACGGGTGTGTCGGTGAGTGAGGGCACGGGGTGTGTCGGTGGACGAAATGGCACGAGTGTGCCGGAGAGGGGCACACTGGGGTGTGCTGGTGAGTGAGGGCACGAGGTGTGCCGGGTAGACAAGGCACGAGTGTGCCGGTGAGTGAGGGCACGGGGCGTGCCGGTGGAGGGGGTGGCACGGGTGTGCCGGTGAGGGGCACACTGGGGTGTACCGGTGAGATGGAGGGCACGGGTGTGCCTGTCACGCCCCGAGCCTTTATTACAGCGGAAGACTAACTCGGGGAGCACGAGCAGCCGGCATGGTAAGTCTCTTGCGAGCAAGAACAATCAGAGCGCAAGACAATCACACATAAAGATGCAATTGCACAATATATATATATATATATTCAAACTCCCATCTTATTTCATTGATAATCAAATATTCAAATACATCCACTAATTCAATTTCCATTATGCACTAGACTCAAGAAATAGGAAAATCACATAGATTCAATCTAAACAATATAGACTTTTCTAAGTCTGCACTCTCATCTTAACAATACTTTCATTCGCTCTCGGACCCGCTACTTGAATAACCCGAATCCGAATTCGAATCACTTCCATCTCCTGAAAAGATTGAAAATAGGTAATGAGCACACTTGCCCAGTAGGTATATTCACATCAACATGAAGGCACTATTAAAGTGATTAACAATTTAGCTTTAAAGAATAAGGTAAAAATCATGCGAATGCGATCAATCATGCGATTAAACCAAGGAACCAGATGATCAAGTAAGTTAGAATGAGAGCAAGTACGAACTAGTAAGAATGTAACAAGAACATGATATTGGCCTTTCAAGAATGTATCGAGAATGTACTAGCAAGCCACATAATCATCACTCCAGTATCTTTTGCTTATGAGCAAGTACTTCATGAATTTATGTGGAATATCAAGTAAGAAAGTCATGTACAAGAATATCATGTCGTGCCGTAGATTTTCACTTATTTATAAAGAAAGTACTCCCAGCGCAATGCGACGCTAGTAGCATCATACCCCATGGTTTATAAAATAGTATGTTTCCGACAATCAGTCGAGGGGACTAGCATAGAGCTCTTGAACACAATCAGTGCTCGATCGCATCTTCAAGTATAAATCAAGTTACTTCCACGCATGTTAACAATAAAATATGGCCAAGAATGTAATAAGTTCAATAAGCTTATGATAACAATAATTCAATGAATGAATGCTTCAATAAGAATTATGAGGAATCAAGAATGACTTAAGCAAGGTTATGCTTATGAAAATAAATCGACAGCATAACGATACGTTCTTTATCTTACATTCATTATATTAGGTTTCTTGATCAATATGATAAATTCTAGATCATTAATAGTCCATCTAGAACCCTTGGAATATCAACCCTTGGTCCACCTTGGGTTAAAATACTCAAGCAGTGTGATGGTCGTGTACTGGGCCGTTACATGATGTGACGTGCCAGTATTGAGCCGTTACCTTAGCCTGAATCCAGAATTTAGAAATCGGACTTAGTGGAATGTGACGGTCGTATATTGGGCCATTACTTGTGCCTGACGGTCCAACATAGAGCCGTTACATTACTGATAACCAAAAATCATCGATAGTGTAATCTAATCAATGGGCTTTAATGGTACAACCAACTCGGCGTCCTAGTGGGAATCCCAGGCTCGCGGAGAATTACGGAGGCCTTGAAACAAGATTTTCTTGTCCATTGGAAGGAATATCCAATAGAGAGATCCTCATGTCCAAGAATAATGTTCCTATAGTGCAAAGTGAACTAATGGACAACATACCGGAGTATGTGCCATGTACTTAAAGAAAATGACTCTATAGATAGAGGAAAATGTGTAATGATGTGAAACCATGATAAAACTCCATTAATACAATTTTAGAAAATCATGATTTAAATACAAAACTATAGAATTTTGGCACATGAAATTAACATAACTTAATATAGCTCAAGATGCCTAAGTCATGCAAATTCCAATACGAAACAGTAAGTAAACTTAAAACCATAATAACAGGTCAAAACTTAGCTATCTAGGTTTAATTATAAGTAAACTTAACTGGTTACTATTCTATCATGAGCTGACAGAACACAGCGTCTAACGGTCTAACAGGGATGCGTCACAGTGTCTGTGACGGTCTATCGAGGGGCCGTTACAGTAATGTAATGCTCCTGTCCTGGTGCATTAGAGACAATAGTGAAATGAAAACATAACAGAGTGTGTGACGGTCTGTCGTAAGGCCGTTACATGCATGTGACGGTCCTACCATGATCCGTTAGAGCCTCTGCTGACAGCAATAGATAATAATGACCTAAGTTTTAACTCGCATCATGTCTGAAAATCATATATATATATAACTTCCCACATGATAGAATGAAAGCTAAACTAATATCATGCATGGGTTCTAGTGAATTTCACAAGGAAGTTCCTTTTCAATGCAATTAGGGTTAAGAATTGTTGCGTATGCATGATTCTACTAAAACTTGAAATTCATGAGCTAAAGTGCATGTAATCAAGCAAAATCAGAGGGCTTTTATCTCTAACATGTTGTTTTTGCCGTTCATGAGATAACCTACCTCTTCTAAAACCTTTAAACTTCAAAATTGATGCTAGATGTTACTCTTAGACCCTTGTACTTCTTGTGATAATTTAGCAACTTTAATCTGCTCTATTTCCTCAACCTCTTGACCTAAGGACGTGAAATTTTGAGGGTAAGAAGATGAAACTATTGGGTACAAAAAGTTCTAAAGGATCGAATTCTAATTACCTCGTTTAGACATCCTAATCTCTGGATCTTTAGGGGTATTGCGTTTAGATTCCTGGGTTGCTAAGGTTAAATTAGTTACTTTGGAAGCTTCTATCTTCTTGGTTGCTTGATCTCCTAGCATGAAATTTGGAGAACTATTAGTCTATAATATACTAGAAAAAATATTCTAAAGAACTTACCTGAAATTATGACTCCTTACCTTGATTCTTCACGGGCCAAAAGTAAGGGTCGCTCAGTTCAGAATTAGGTCCTATTTATAGGGTTTTGGCTAGGTTTTGAAGATTAGATCGATTCTAGAGTCCTTAATTTGCCATAATCTAATCCCCAAGAGTCCTTAGTAATGTTATAACTCTTCCTAAGTCGATCTATAGTGGATAAGATCCCAAAGTTTTAATCTTTTTACTCGTTCTTTCTTTTACGGAACTAGCAGGGTGTAACGCGTCTAGCTTGGTGCGTTACAAGCATGTGACGGTCGCACGATGGACCGTTACATTCAACGTGTAGAGAGTTTCAATTTAATAAAACTCTTTTATTCCTTTATCCTATATAATTATCTATATAATTAGTATTTATCCTTAAAATACGTGGATAGGCTAAATAACCTTCTAGAATATGGGCCAAACTTAATGGGCTTGGTCCTTAAACCCTTTTAGATTTTGTGTAAATAGGCTTGGTTAATTATTTAACCTAATTGGGCCTTGTAATGACTTATTAATCTATTAATTCATTTCGTAATATATTTAGGCCTTTAAAAATTCCAGAAAATTTTTTAAAATTTAAAAATTATTTATATAAATTCTGGGGCACTACACCCTCCCCAACTTGGAAGAATTTGGTCCCCAAATTCAATATATGGATTGTGGAGAGTGTACTTACAGTTAAATAATTCTGGAAATCTTTTCCGCATGGCTACTTCGGTTTCACATGTTGCTTCATATGGCCATGTTTTCTTCCATTGAATCTTGACCATAGGAATAACTTTATTTCATAGTTGATGCACTTCTCATTCCAGAATCTTTATTGGCGTTTGCTCGAACGTCATATCCTTCTGAATCTCCAGATTGTCATAAGTAATGATATGGTCAGGATCATATACATATTTCTTCAGCATAGAGACGTGAAATACGTCATGAACTCCTGCTAATTGTGGAGGTAAAGCCAGTTTGTAAGCCACTTCATCAATCCGTTCAAGAATTTCAAATGGGCCAATGAATCTTGGAGTTAGCTTTCCTTTAATGCCAAATCTTCGAATTCCTCGACCTGGAGAAACCTTTAAATATACATGATCTCCTACCTGAAACTCTAAGTCACGTCTTCGATTGTCAGCATAAAACTTGTGCCTATCTTGTGCCATTTTCATTCTTTCTTGGATAAGCTTGATCTTTTCTGTAGAATCCCTAATAAGATCGGGGCCTAGAAATTGCTTTTCCCCTATTTCATTCCAGCATATTTGTGATCGACAACTTTTTCTATATAAGGCTTCAAAAGGTGTCATTCGTATGCTAGCCTGATAGCTATTGTTATATGCAAACTCTACTAGAGGCAGGTGATCATGCCAACTACCTCCAAAGTCGATAGCACAAGCCCTGAGCATATCTTCTACTACCTGATTCGTTCTTTCCGTTTGACCATCTGTTTGTGGGTGAAAGGCTGTGCTGAAATTCAATCTAGTCCCTAGTGAATGTTGTAGACCCTTCCAGAATCGTGATGTGAATCGGGGATCTCTATCGGATATAATAGTGACTGGAACACCATGTAGTTTAACAATCTCCTTTATGTACAATGCTACCAGGATATCCACAGACCATCGACTCTTTATTGGTATGAAGTGTGCGGATTTAGTCAATCGGTCTATGATTACCCATATTCTATCGTGTCCTCCTCTGGTCTTGGGTAAACTCATAATAAAGTCCATCCCTATACTCTCCCACTTCCATTCGGGAATATTCAAGGGGTGTAGTTTACCTGCGAGTCTAAAATGCTCTGCCTTTACTTGTTGGGAAGTGAGACAGCGAGACACGAAATCAGCTATTTCTCTCTTCATATTGGGCCACCAGAAATTTCTTTTGAGATCTTGATACATCTTTGTTCCTCCTGGATGAATTGTGTATTTGGAATTATGCGCTTCATCTAGGATTAGTTTCTTCGTAGTCTCATGATCTGGTACACATATTCGGCCCTTAAACAACAATCTTCCGTCATTGGAAATAGAAAAATCCGGCCTTTGTTCCATATTGGCTTTAATTTCTAGTAATATAGAGTCATCATTTTGCAGCTTGACCAGATCTTCTATCAATATTGGTTGAGCTCGGATATTAGCTATGAAACAATCTTCTTCTTTTATGTCAATATCTAAGTTCAACTCAGCAAATTGAGGAACAAGGTTAGTTACGCTTATCATATGACTTGATAGCATACCTATTGGTTTTCTACTGAGTGCATCTGCTACAGCATTAGCCTTGCCAGGATGATATTGAATAGCAAAATCAAAGTCTATGAGATATTCTAACCACCTCCTCTGCCTCATGTTAAGCTCCTTTTGAGAGAATAAATATTTCAGGCTTTTGTGGTCCGAGTAGACCGTGAACTTTTCTCCATAAAGATAATGACGCCAAATTTTCAAGGCGAAAATAACCGCTGCTAATTCTAGATCATGTACGGGATAGTTTTCCTCGTGACGTTTCAATTGTCTTGAAGAATAACATATTACTTTTCCATTCTGCATGAGAACGCATCCTAAGCCAATGCCAGACGCATCCGTATACACTTCGAATCCACCACCCTCCATTGGTAGTGACAAAACAGGGGCTGTTGTAAGATGATTCTTAAGAGTTTGGAAATTTTTCTCACATTCCTCTGACCAGACAAAAGGATTTTCTTTTCTTGTGAGTCTAGTTAAAGGAACTGCTATCTTTGAGAAGTCCTTAATGAATCTTCTATAATAACCAGCTAGACCCAGAAAGCTCCTTACTTTTGATACGGTCGTTGGCCAACTCTAATTCTTGACAGCTTCTACCTTAGAAGGATCCACAACAATACCTTCTTTTGAAATAATGTGGCCTAGGAATGAGACTTCCTCGAGCCAGAATTCACACTTATTGAGTTTGACATAAAGCCTGTGCTCTCTAAGTGTTTGTAAAGCTATTTTCAAATGTTGTTCATGTTCCTCTTTTGTCTTGAAATATATCAAGATATCGTCAATGAAGACGATAATGAACTGGTCCAGATATGGCTGGAAGACATTGTTCATAAGTTGCATGAATGCTACTGGGGCATTAGTTAATCCAAATGGTATTACCACGAATTCATAGTAGCCATAACGACTTTGAAAAGCTGATTTATAAATGTCCTCTTCTTTAATTCTAAGCTGATGATAACCTGATCTGAGGTCAATCTTAGAGAAATAGTCTGCTCCTGAAAGCTGATCGAAGAGCTCATCAATACGCGTCAACGGATACTTATTTTTAATTGTAAGCTGATTCAGTCGCCGGTAATCGATGCATAGCCTGAGAGAACCATCCTTCTTCTTGACAAATAGAACTGGCACACCCCAAGGGGATGTGCTAGGTCTGATGAAGCCCTTGTCTAGTAGTTCCTGCAACTGCCTTTTCAATTCCTTAAGCTCCGTGGGGGACATCCTGTAAGAGGCTATAGAAACAGGTGCTGCTCCTGGAATGAGTTCAATGGTGAAGTTTACTTCCCTCTCGGGTGGTAAACTGGGTAGTTCCGATGGAAACACGTCTGGGAACTCATTTACAATAGGGATGTCTACTATGCTAATTTTTTTGGATTCAATGATAATGACAGAAGCAATAAAAGCTTTACATCGTTGCGAGATAAGTTTGCAAGCGTGAAGTGAGGATATGATAGTGGGGTGTTTCTTGTACTTGATGCCAAGAAAAGAGAATCTTGGAAGACCGGGCTTTCGAAAGGATATAATCCTATTTCGACAATCAATATAAGCATCATGATCTACAAGCCAATCTACCCCTAGAATGGCATCATAACCTTTCATGTCAATGCATACTAGATTTGTGAGAAGATTATGACCTTCTACTATCACTTCGCTATCAGGATAATAGTCGGTAAGCTTTGTTCCAGATCCTAAGGGTGTGGAAATAGCGAGATCTGAAGGTAAGGGAACCGATGGGATTGGTAATGTTTTAGCAAAAGTAGTGGAGATAAAAGAATGAGAGGCACCCATATCAAATAGCACAAATGCAGGATGAGAACAAATTTGAAGAGTACCTTCCATGAGCCCATCATCCCTGGGCGCTTCCTCTTCTTCTAGGACAGCATTGAGGCGAGCTTGCCTCCTGTGTCCTCCACTAGATGAGTGGTCCTTCATAAGGGGGCATTACGGCATGCGATGCTCCCTGCTTCCACAACGTAAACAAGCGCCGAGACGCTTCCAACACTCCTCAGCCGAATGGTCAAATTTTTCATAAAATGTGCAAGCCGTGGTGACCTGCTCCTTCTCCTCCTTGACTTTCTTTTGTTTATGGGAACTTCCACCATTCCCATTCCTGGATCTCTTCTTACTATCACGGCTTTTGTAAGGCTCCGTGATGCTGAATTTTTCTTTCTTATAACGCCGATATGAGCGTCGGCTTGATTCTTCTCCTTTCCCTTTCAATTTTTTGACCTTCCTTAAGGTCCTTTCGCATAGGTATGCCCGTTGAACCATCTCTGCATAAGTACGGATGTTTTGTGTAACACCCTCAAATATAGCTAAGATGTACTCTATATCATCGAGGCGCCTTTTCAAGTATCGGCTCAGTTCTTGTAAAGAACTCCGAAGTTGAGCGAGCTTAATGGGGAGCAGTACCGGGATGGGTGACCTGCTCGGGAAGTCCCCCATTCTGGAGCCGATCACTGTTAAAAAGGGATAAAACCGTGAGGCCGATAGGCCAAAGCGGACAATACCTCGACGGTATAGAGTACGGGGCGTGACAATCGATGAGTTATTTGATCAGATTTCAGGATCCAAATATTTTTCCAAGATTGATCTCAGGTTGGGATATCATCAGTTAAGGATCAAAAATGATGACATTCATAAGACCCCATTCAGAAGCAGGTATGGCCATTATGAATTTGTTGTTATGCCTTTTGGACTAACAAATGCCCCTGCTGCCTTTATGCAGTTAATGAATAGCATATTCAGGCCTTACTTGGATCAATTCATAGTAGTCTTCATTGATGATATATTGATATATTCCAAGACTAGGGAAGAACATGAAGAGCATTTGAGGATCGCATTGCAAATCTTGAGGACAAATCAACTATATGCTAAGTTTAGCAAATGCGAGTTCTGGCTTGAAGAAGTGGCTTTTCTCGGACATGTCATATCCAAGGACGGTTTATCTGTAGATCCGTCAAAAGTTGAAGCTGTGAGAAATTGGGAAACACCCACTAATGCAAGCGAGATCAGAAGTTTCTTAGGTCTTGCGGGATATTATAGGCGATTCATCAAGGATTTCTCTAAGATCGCCGTACCACTTACAAGATTAACTCGTAAGGAGATCCGATATGAATGGAGTGAGGAATGTGAAAGAAGTTTCCAAACTCTCAAGGATCATCTCACTACAGCTCCGGTGTTAGCTCTACCAATAGAAGGAGAGAAATTCGAGGTCTACACTGATGCTTCTGGCATTGGCCTCGGATGTGTCCTAATGCAACAAGGAAAGGTCATAGCATACTCTTCACGTCAACTGAAGAAGCATGAGGAGAATTACCCCGTCCATGACTTAGAACTGGCCGCGGTGGTATTTGCCCTAAAGATATGGAGACACTACTTATATGGAGTGCAGTTTACTGTATACTCCGATCACAAAAGTCTCAAATATCTATTTTCACAGAAGGAGCTAAACATGAGACAAAGATGCTGGCTAGAATATCTCAAGGACTTCGACTTCAATATACAATATCATCCCGGAAAGGGTAATTATGTTGCTGATGCCCTTAGTCGAAAGCCGAGAGCAATGATAGCCAATTGTATGATACAAGAATGGAGGTTGCTAGAACAATTCTCCGAGCTCAATATAAGCATGGACAAGGGAGCCAAATTTTTCACATTATCTCATGTAAGCATACAGTCAGATTTATTATCTGAGATACAAGCGCTTCAGGATGATGATCCTATATTAGTGGAAATCAGAGGCGGATTGGAGGGACAATCTGACTTTCAGATTGCTTCTGATGGAAGATTATTGTTCAAAGATAGAACTTGTATACCTGATTGTCCGGAATTAAGGAAGAAGATCTTAGATGAAGCTCACCGATCAAGGTACACTATTCATCCAGGATCAACCAAAATGTATCAAGATGTAAAGAGGAACTTTTGGTGGCCTAATATGAAAAGAGAAATAGCAGACTATGTATCTCGTTGTCTCACATGCCAACAGGTCAAGGCGGAACACCAAAAGCCTGCTGGAAAACTACATCCTCTAGATATTCCTAAGTGGAAGTGGGAGGATATTGGTATGGATTTCATCATGGGTCTATCTAAATCAAAAGGAGGACATGATGGAATCTGGGTTATCATTGACCGATTAACTAAATCGGCGCATTTCTTGCCAATAAAAAGCCGATGGTCAATTGATGTGCTAGCTACACTGTACATCAAGGAAATAGTCAGGATACATGGAATTCCTGTCTCAATCGTGTCTGACAGAGATCCCCGTTTTACTTCTCATTTTTGGAAGGGATTACAACATTCTTTGGGAACAAGGCTCAACTTTAGTACTGCTTTCCACCCACAAAGGGATGGTCAGACCGAGAGAGCTAATCAAGTTGTTGAAGATATGCTTAGAGCATGCATCATTGACTTTGGAGGAAGCTGGCATGACCACTTGCCATTAATTGAATTTGCATATAATAATAGCTACCAAGCTAGTATCCAAATGGCACCTTTCGAAGCTTTATATGGAAGGAGTTGCCGATCACCCTTATGCTGGAACGAAGTTAGGGAAAAACAACTATTAGGTCCAGACATGGTAAGGGATACAACTGAGAAGATACAAGTAATCAGAGAAAGATTGCAAGTCGCTCAGACGAGACAAAAGGCTTATGCTGATACAAGAAGGAGAGATCTTGAATTCTAAATCGGAGATCATGTATTTCTCAAGATATCGCCTGGAGGTGGCATACGAAGATTTGGTGTTAAGGGCAAGCTTACGCCAAGATTCATCGGACCATTTGAGGTACTTGAAAGAGTTGGCGAGGTTGCTTACCGCATCGCGTTACCTCCTCAATTGTCCGACGTGCATAATGTGTTTCACATATCTATGTTGAAGAAGTATGTGCACGATCCATCTCATATTATTGAACATGGAGATCTGGTGATCTAGAAAGATCTCACCTATGAACAGAAGCCTATGAAGATCTTAGATCGAGAAATACGAGCTCTAAGGAATAAGGTTATTCCCATGCTCAAGGTGCAATGCAATAAGAATCCTGAACACGAAGCGACATGGGAGACCGAGGAATCTATGAAGAAACGATTTCCCGAGTTATTCTAAGAGGTATATGTTCTACACTCTCCACGTGTATAATTATATATATTGAATTTGGGGACCAAATTCTTTTTAAGTGGGGGAGGGTGTAGCAACCCTGATAAATGAATATTGGAAATGAATTAAAACATATATATTACAGAAGTAATACAGATAATAAGAATGGGGTTAAGTGGATGAAATAAAACAAATTACAAATAACGCCTCTTAGTAAGGCGTTAATTTAAAAAGAAACGCCTCTATCTATGGCGTGACTAAAGAAAGGATGCCCTCACCTAACGACGTCAAATCCCAACGCCAAAAAGGGCAAGGACAAGAAACGCCCCTATCTTGGGCGTGTTTTAAAAATAAGGAACGCCCTAGTAAAAGGCGCTTCTTAAGAAACGACCTGAACAAGGTCGTCAATTCAAGAATAAACGCCCTGACCAAAGGCGTTAATTCAGTTCGTGAACCGTTCGAACCCAGAACTTATCCAGGGTAAGTGATAAGCATTAGAAAGAGTTCAAACGTGGTAATGACTCTATCATACAAGTATTACTTCCACACAATCACCAACCCTACTAGGACACCCAAAATCCTATAAAAACTCTCGTTCATCTAAACCCTAAACCTATTTGATTCGTTCGTCTGCAGAGGTACGTAAGAGGAGCATTCCTTCTTATTTTCCTTAAATCCCTACGTCTGTTACATGAAGAACTAACAGTTCTTCATCTTCTTCTGTTACAGGTTAAGAAGCCCCTACATTCTGAAGAAGCATAGTTCTTCATCCAGGTAAAAATTAATTACCTTCGTATGATGTTCAGATCACAAAGAAACTGATACAGTTTCTTTATTTTCTTATAGGATAACTGCAGTTCTTCTTCTACAATCAAAGCCATCGTCTTCTTCCATCAACCAATAGCCGTGGTCTTCAGGAGCCTAACCGAGCATCATCCTCTGCTAGTCAAAACCCCTCACGGTCATCTTCAAATCCAAATCAAAAAGGTAGGATCTTCTCAAGTCTTGTAGCCCAAACTAAATTTATATAATACAAGAAGCATCATGCATATCATGTATTAGTTTTATTATAGTTTCTCGGATGTTGCTGGACTATTTTAAAAGAAACACCCCTGTCAAGGGCGCTATTTTACAAGTTACGACCCTCACAAGGTCGTTAATTCAAAATTATACGCCTTGTATATAGGCGTTAATTTCATGAAAATCGCATGTAATTAATAATTGATCCTATTTAAAAATTCAATAAATATGAGATATCGATTCTAATATCTTGCATAACTCTACCTGTGAATTCCTGTTAATTTTCTTGTCATGACCATGCCTCCTGTCTCTTGAAATTTTATTTCCTGAAATATTATAATTTCTTGAATTCACAACTTGGACAAAGTCATTTTTCATATTTTAACGCCTCAGAACAGGGCGTGAATCTGAAAGCTAACGCCCCTTCCTAGGGCGTTTCTTGGTTAAAATCCTAGAATATATATTCTGCAAAAATAGAATTAAAGAGTAACGCCCCTTACAAGGGCGTGTTTTAGATAAATCATGAAGATTAATTATATTCTGTCAAATATGTAAATAATGAGACGCCTACTACTGTAGTCGTCAACTCTTAATAAACGACCCTGACCAGGGCGCGTTTTAGATAAATTACTGAATTATCGAAATTCTGTGAAAACAGAAGCATATGTAAACGCCCTTATGTTAGGCGTTAATTACTTGAGAGACGACTTGACTTAAGTCGTTATTTTACTGTAAAACTGATTTTTCCACTGTTTCTGTTAACCGATGGTTTCATATATTATATATATATATATCGGCACTATTCTCCACTCCGTGAGTATAGTCCCACGTTTCATGTTGTTTCATCGATCACACTCAACTCTCATTGACATACAAGCTCTCCATTGGACATTCCGTTCCTTTGGACTAGCGAGTTAGTCATAGAGACCTCCGTAAGACTCCTCGTAGCCTTGGATTCCCTCAAGGCCGACTGAGCTGGTTGTACCCTAAAACCCATTACACAATTAATGCCATGTCAATCTAAAGAAACATGGTATACCGGCCCTTATGATTATACAAAGAGTATATCATAAGAAAATTCTTAATGGGATGATGATATCATGCCATATCATGTCGTTCTTGTAAACCTCAATTCTATGATAAGAATGAGGGTATCTTACTTTGATATACTGTTCATGTGGACCTCAATTCTATATAAAGAATGTCTATACTGATTTGTCATGGTACCCAAGTTAAGGGAACCATATTCTATCTAGTTCTATCGTTAATCGTGATTATACCGTTATTATCGCCATTCTATGTCCTTTGTCATATTTTGGACTCTATTCTATCAAAGTTGTCATACGTGTCTACAAGCTTGATTATTGAAATTCTATGTTGGCTATAAACAAGAGTGGATGTCAAAAATACATGATAAATGCCTGCGCATATAGGGCCCGATCTGGTCCTGGGAGGAGCACCCGAAAGTACTTGTGCCCATGGGAGTTAAAATGATAAGGTATCTGGCATTATACCGAGTACTTGACTTGCTTGATTGGACATTCCACACACATCTTGTACTTGAATTGTACTTGACTTGACATGAAATGCGTGGCCCGAAAAAGGGTAATCTATTTGCTTGATACATGATAGCCAAAGTTCTTGACATGACTTGTTAAACGTACTTGCTTGAATATCTTGAATACACCTATTATCTTGTTGAAAGTTCATGATTAGTTCATCTTATTTCCTTGATATTACATTCTCTCTATCTTGTCATTTTATGCGAGCATGCATAGCTTTATTGCATTCATGAAAGATGTAATTACTTAAACCCCTTGCTAGTACTTGAGATATAATTTCCTACTGAGCGTTGGCTCATTTCGTTTGTCCCTTTGTACTTTTCAGGTAAGTCCGACGACGATGGAAGTCAATCGGATGGGAATGGTCAAGAGTGAAGTGATAGAGATTCTACAAGTGTCATCTAGTCTTTTCTATAGTTTCTTGAGTCACTATGTATTCTTTTCCTTTTTATTAAACAGAGTATTGGATTTGTAATAGTCTATCCATTATGAAATAAAGGATTGGGTTATCTTGCTATTTGCGCATCTCTGTCTTTGTGTCGAATACACGACTACTCTGATTGACATGATTGATATAAACTCGTCACGCGTCTCCGGGTATCTTCCGCGCTCGGGGCGTGACAGTTTTTGTGGTATCAGAGCCTAAGGTATTCAATTCCTAGGAAAAACCCAAGTCCAAGGATAAGTTGAACCTTTAAACCAGCGAGATTGGGTAGAACCAAGGGATAGATTTAACATAATGTACGAGTCTTTAAATACGATCACGAACTAATATAGTTATTGTAATTGCAGGTTAATGGCTGCCGAACGTGCTCAATGGCGCAACATGTAGCGTACCCTCCAAGGGATGACCCAAGTGCTACAACAGGTAGCACAAGGTGGTGCTCCACGAGCTGGAAGCTTACGCCAAGCCTTTAAGAACATGAATCCCCCGAAGTTTATGGGATCGACCGATCCGGACGATGCCGAGCATTGGGTCCGGGAAACCGAACGCATATTCCGTGTCATGCAATGCACGGACCAGGACAAAGTCCTATTAGCTACATTCCAGTTAGAGAAAGATGCTAGATGCTGGTGGGAGTCTATTGAAGCAACCATCGATCCTACTCAAGTAACATGGGAAGAATTTGTGGAATACTTCAATGCTAAATATTTCTCGGACCGAGTCCAAGAAAAGAAGGCTGCAGAATTCGCTGCATTAAAGCAACGATCCTTATCATTAGCAGATTATGAAGCTCAGTTCTCCAAGTTGTCTAGATATGCTAATCATCTTATTAGCACGGAGAAGATGAAAGCCCGTAGATTTCTTAATGGGCTTAGGCCCCACTATATTACTCAACTGGCGCCTATGGACATCCAAGTTTATTCTGAAATAGTGCGCCGAGCTCAACTACTTGAAGATGCCACGGAACTATCTGATAGGATCCGTGGAAAAGACAAGAAGGAGCAAGTCACAGGTTCGGGTTCTTTTAAACCCAACTTTAAGAAGAGGCCCAATAATGGAGGTTCATCCTCTCAAGATTCCAAGTTCAAGAAATCCAAGCCCTTCTCTATCACCACTACACCTTCTAATACAGTATGCAAGCATTGTGACAAGGCTGGTCACAAGACCGAAGAATGCTGGAGGAAATTAAGAGCTTGTCTCCGTTGTGGAAGCCGTGAGCATCGAATTCCCGAGTGTCCATTAATGAATGACCAAGCCGGTGATGGTAAATGCCTGGTGACAAAGAATGCTCATCTTCATGCAATCCAGAAGACCGAACCAGAAGAAGAAGGTGGACTGGTAGAAGGTACATTAACAGTTTGTTCCAAAAGTGCTTATGTCTTATTTGATACGGGTGCATCGCATTCCTTTATTTCTAAGAAGTTTGCCGACCCGTTACCGTTAGAACCAGAATGGATAAAAATAGTTCTAACTACTCCTCTGGGAAGTGAAAATGATATTACTCATCACTACCAAAACTGTGAGGTAATGGTTCAAGGTAGGAATTTACCTATAGATCTCATATGCCTCGATCTAAAGGAGTATGATGTTATACTGGGAGCGGACTGGTTATCCAAATACCAGGCAACGGTTGATTGCCGCAATAGCCGAATTGCTTTCAAAGATTTTCCAGAATTAGTCTTTACTCACCCCAAGAGTCGGAGCAAACCCCCTCTTATTTCGGCTCTTCGAGCAAGCAAGCTCGTCAGGAAAGGATGTGTATCCTTCCTTGCTTTTGTCACTGTTAAAGAAGCTAAGGAAACCAAGATAGAAGACATTCAGGTAGTGCGAGAATTTCCAGACGTATTTCCGGAAGATTTGCCGGGAGTACCCCCTCAAAGAGAAGTGGCCTTCACCATTGACTTAGTCCCTGGTGCTGGTCCAGTTTCAAAGACACCCTATAGAATGTCCCCGGCTGAACTCAAAGAGTTGAAGGAGCAGTTGATGGAACTGATTCGAAAAGGGTTTATTAGACCAAGTACTTCCCCGTGGGGAGCACCAGTCTTATTTGTGAAGAAGAAGGACGGATCCATGAGATTGTGTATCGACTATCGACAGTTGAATCATCTCACTATCAAGAACAAGTATCCACTGCCGAGAATCGATGAGTTATTTGATCAGATTTCAGGATCCAAATATTTTTCCAAGATTGATCTCAGGTCGGGATATCATCAGTTAAGGATCAAAGATGATGACATTCATAAGACCGCATTCAGAAGCAGGTATGGCCATTATGAATTTGTTGTTATGCCTTTTGGACTAACAAATGCCCCTGCTGCCTTTATGCAGTTAATGAATAGCATATTCAGGCCTTACTTGGATCAATTCATAGTAGTCTTCATTGATGATATATTGATATATTCCAAGACTAGGGAAGAACATGAAGAGCATTTGAGGATCGCATTGCAAATCTTGAGGACAAATCAACTATATGCTAAGTTTAGCAAATGCGAGTTCTGGCTTGAAGAAGTGGCTTTTCTCGGACATGTCATATCCAAGGACGGTTTATCTGTAGATCCGTCAAAAGTTGAAGCTGTGAGAAATTGGGAAACACCCACTAATGCAAGCGAGATCAGAAGTTTCTTAGGTCTTGTGGGATATTATAGATGATTCATCAAGGATTTCTCTAAGATCGCCGTACCACTTACAAGATTAACTCGTAAGGAGATCCGATATGAATGGAGTGAGGAATGTGAAAGAAGTTTTCAAACTCTCAAGGATCATCTCACTACAGCTCCGGTGTTAGCTCTACCAATAGAAGGAGAGAAATTCGAGGTCTACACTGATGCTTCTGGCATTGGCCTCGGATGTGTCCTAATGCAACAAGGAAAGGTCATAGCATACTCTTCACGTCAACTGAAGAAGCATGAGGAGAATTACCCCGTCCATGACTTAGAACTGGCCGCGGTGGTATTTGCCCTAAAGATATGGAGACACTACTTATATGGAGTGCAGTTTACTGTATACTCCGATCACAAAAGTCTCAAATATCTATTTTCACAGAAGGAGCTAAACATGAGACAAAGACGCTGGCTAGAATATCTCAAGGACTTCGACTTCAATATACAATACCATCCCGGAAAGGGTAATTATGTTGCTGATGCCCTTAGTCGAAAGCCGAGAGCAATGATAGCCAATTGTATGATACAAGAATGGAGGTTGCTAGAACAATTCTCCGAGCTCAATATAAGCATGGACAAGGGAGCCAAATTTTTCACATTATCTCATGTAAGCATACAGTCAGATTTATTATCTGAGATACAAGCGCTTCAGGATGATGATCCTATATTAGTGGAAATCAGAGGCAGATTGGAGGGACAATCTGACTTTCAGATTGCTTCTGATGGAAGATTATTGTTCAAAGATAGAACTTGTATACCTGATTGTCCGGAATTAAGGAAGAAGATCTTAGATGAAGCTCACCGATCAAGGTACACTATTCATCCAGGATCAACCAAAATGTATCAAGATGTAAAGAGGAACTTTTGGTGGCCTAATATGAAAAGAGAAATAGCAGACTATGTATCTCGCTGTCTCACATGCCAACAGGTCAAGGCGGAACACCAAAAGCCTGCTGGAAAACTACATCCTCTAGATATTCCTAAGTGGAAGTGGGAGGATATTGGTATGGATTTCATCATGGGTCTATCTAAATCAAAAGGAGGACATGATGGAATCTGGGTTATCATTGACCGATTAACTAAATCGGCGCATTTCTTGCCAATAAAAAGCCGATGGTCAATTGATGTGCTAGCTACACTTTACATCAAGGAAATAGTCAGGATACATGGAATTCCTGTCTCAATCGTGTCTGACAGAGATCCCCGTTTTCCTTCTCATTTTTGGAAGGGATTACAACATTCTTTGGGAACAAGGCTCAACTTTAGTACTGCTTTCCACCCACAAACGGATGGTCAGACCGAGAGAGCTAATCAAGTTGTTGAAGATATGCTTAGAGCATGCATCATTGACTTTGGAGGAAGCTGGCATGACCACTTGCCATTAATTGAATTTACATATAATAATAGCTACCAAGCTAGTATCCAAATGGCACCTTTCGAAGCTTTATATGGAAGGAGTTGCCGATCACCCTTATGCTGGAACGAAGTTGGGGAAAAATAACTATTAGGTCCAGACATGGTAAGGGATACAACTGAGAAGATACAAGTAATCAGAGAAAGATTGCAAGTCGCTCAGACGAGACAAAAGGCTTATGCTGATACATGAAGGAGAGATCTTGAATTCTAAATCGGAGATCATGTATTTCTCAAGATATCGCCTGGAGGTGGCATACGAAGATTTGGTGTTAAGGGCAAGCTTACGCCAAGATTCATCGGACCATTTGAGGTACTTGAAAGAGTTGGCGAGGTTGCTTACCGCATCGCGTTACCTCCTCAATTGTCCGACGTGCATAATGTGTTTCACATATCTATGTTGAAGAAGTATGTGCACGATCCATCTCATATTATTGAACATGGAGATCTGGTGATCCAGAAAGATCTCACCTATGAACAGAAGCCGATGAAGATCTTAGATCGAGAAATACGAGCTCTAAGGAATAAGGTTATTCCCATGCTCAAGGTGCAATGGAATAAGAATCCTGAACACGAAGCGACATGGGAGACCGAGGAATCTATGAAGAAACGATTTCCCGAGTTATTCTAAGAGGTATATGTTCTACACTCTCCACGTGTATAATTATATATATTGAATTTGGGGACCAAATTCTTTTTAAGTGGGGGAGGGTGTAGCAACCCTGATAAATGAATATTGGAAATGAATTAAAACATATATATTACAGAAGTAATACAGATAATAAGAATGGGGTTAAGTGGATGAAATAAATCAAATTACAAATAACGCCTCTTAGTAAGGCGTTAATTTAAAAAGAAACGCCTCTATCTACGGCGTGACTAAAGAAAGGACGCCCTCACCTAACGGCGTCAAATCCCAACGCCAAAAAGGGCAAGGACAAGAAACGCCCCTATCTTGGGCGTGTTTTAAAAATAAGGAACGCCCTAGTAAAAGGCGCTTCTTAAGAAACGACATGAACAAGGTCGTCAATTCAAGAATAAACGCCCTGACCAAAGGCGTTAATTCAGTTCGTGAACCGTCCGAACCCAGAACTTATCCAGGGTAAGTGATAAGCATTAGAAAGAGTTCAAACGTGGTAATGACTCTATCATAGAAGTATTACTTCCACACAATCACCAACCCTACTAGGACACCCAAAATCCTATAAAAACTCTCGTTCATCTAAACCCTAAACCTATTTGATTCGTTCGTCTGCAGAGGTACGTAAGAGGAGCATTCCTTCTTATTTTCCTTAAATCCCTACGTCTGTTACATGAAGAACTAACAGTTCTTCATCTTCTTCTGTTACAGGTTAAGAAGCCCCTACGTTCTGAAGAAGCATAGTTCTTCATCCAGGTAAAAATTAATTACCTTCGTATGATGTTCAGATCACAAAGAAACTGATACAGTTTCTTTATTTTCTTATAGGATAACTGCAGTTCTTCTTCTACAATCAAAGCCATCGTCTTCTTCCATCAACCAATAGCCGTGGTCTTCAGGAGCCTAACCGAGCATCATCCTCTGCTAGTCAAAACCCCTCACGGTCATCTTCAAATCCAAATCAAAAAGGTAGGATCTTCTCAAGTCTTGTAGCCCAAACTAAATTTATATAATACAAGAAGCATCATGCATATCATGTATTAGTTTTATTATAGTTTCTCGGATGTTGCTGGAGTATTTTAAAAGAAACGCCCCTCTCAAGGGCGCTATTTTACAAGTTACGACCCTCACAAGGTCGTTAATTCAAAATTATACGCCTTGTATATAGGCGTTAATTTCATGAAAATCGCATGTAATTAATAATTGATCCTGTTTAAAAATTCAATAAATATGAGATATCGATTCTAATATCTTGCATAACTCTACCTGTGAATTCCTGTTAATTTTCTTGTCATGACCATGCCTCCTGTCTCTTGAAATTTTATTTCCTGAAATATTGTAATTTCTTGAATTCACAACTTGGACAAAGTCGTTTTTCATATTTTAACGCCTCAGAACAGGGCGTGAATCTGAAAGCTAACGCCCCTTCCTAGGGCGTTTCTTGGTTAAAATCCTAGAATATATATTCTGCAAAAATAGAATTAAAGAGTAACGCCCCTTACAAGGGCGTGTTTTAGATAAATCATGAAGATTAATTATATTCTGTCAAATATGTAAATAATGAGACGCCTACTACTGTAGTCGTCAACTCTTAATAAACGACCCTGACCAGGGCGCGTTTTAGATAAATTACTGAATTATCGAAATTCTGTGAAAACAGAAGCATATGTAAACGCCCTTATGTTAGGCGTTAATTACTTGAGAGACGACTTGACTTAAGTCGTTATTTTACTGTAAAACTGATTTTTCCACTGTTTCTGTTAACCGATGGTTTCATATATTATATATATATATATCGGCACTATTCTCTACTCCGTGAGTATAGTCCCACGTTTCATGTTGTTTCATCGATCACACTCAACTCTCATTGACATACAAGCTCTCCATTGGACATTCCGTTCCTTTGGACTAGCGAGTTAGTCATAGAGACCTCCGTAAGACTCCTCGTAGCCTTGGATTCCCTCAAGGCCGACTGAGCTGGTTGTACCCTAAAACCCATTACACAATTAATGCCATGTCAATCTAAAGAAACATGGTATACCGGCCCTTATGATTATACAAAGAGTATATCATAAGAAAATTCTTAATGGGATGATGATATCATGCCATATCATGTCGTTCTTGTAAACCTCAATTCTATGATAAGAATGAGGGTATCTTACTTTGATATACTGTTCATGTGGACCTCAATTCTATATAAAGAATATCCATACTGATTTGTCATGGTACCCAAGTTAAGGGAACCATATTCTACCTAGTTCTATCGTTAATCGTGATTATACCGTTATTATCGCCATTCTATGTCCTTTGTCATATTTTGGACTCTATTCTATCAAAGTTGTCATACGTGTCTACAAGCTTGATTATTGAAATTCTATGTTGGCTATAAACAAGAGTGGATGTCAAAAATACATGATAAATGCCTGCGCATATAGGGCCCGATCTGGTCCTGGGAGGAGCACCCGAAAGTACTTGTGCCCATGGGAGTTAAAATGATAAGATATCTGGCATTATACCGAGTACTTGACTTGCTTGATTGGACATTCCACACACATCTTGTACTTGAATCGTACTTGACTTGACATGAAATGCGTGGCCCGAAAAAGGGTAATCTACTTGCTTGATACATGATAGCCAGAGTTCTTGACATGACTTGTTAAACGTACTTGCTTGAATATCTTGAATACACCTATTATCTTGTTGAAAGTTCATGATTAGTTCATCTTATTTCCTTGATATTACATTCTCTCTATCTTGTCGTTTTATGCGAGCATGCATAGCTTTATTGCATTCATGAAAGATGTAATTACTTAAACCCCTTGCTAGTACTTGAGATATAATTTCCTACTGAGCGTTGGCTCATTTCGTTTGTCCCTTTGTACTTTTCAGGTAAGTCCGACGACGATGGAAGTCAATCGGATGGGAATGGTCAAGAGTGAAGTGATAGAGATTCTACAAGTGTCATCTAGTCTTTTCTATAGTTTCTTGAGTCACTATGTATTCTTTTCTTTTTTATTAAACAGAGTATTGGATTTGTAATAGTCTATCTATTATGAAATAAAGGATTGGGTTATCTTACTATTTACGCATCTCTGTCTTTGTGTCGAATACACGACTACTCTGATTGACATGATTGATATAAACTCGTCACGCGTCTCCGGGTATCTTCCGCGCTCGGGGCGTGACAATGTCCCCCTATTAATGAACCAGCCGTATCTGATAAGTCGCAAGGAAGTTCCAAGCGGCAAGGCAGGCTCCAAGCTCTCCAGGAGGTAGAGACCGAGAACCAGACTACCGAGGAAGGAGGTATTGTCGAAGGTACTCTTGCTATTCTTTCCAAGCCAGCATTCGTACTTTTCGACACTAGAGCCACTCATTCTTTTATGTCTCTAAAATTTGCTAAGACTTTATCTCTGGAACCGGTGTTATTGGATTCTCACCTTACGATATCCATCCCTATTGGTTCGGGATCCGAGATTAAATACTATTACCCTTCTAGTGAAGTTTTGATCAATGGTTGTAATTTATCTGCTGATCTAGTATGCATGAAGATGAAAGATTATGATGTAATCTTAGGGGTTGATTGGTTATCTAAGCATGGTGCTAGTGTTCATTGTAAATCAGGAGTAGTGTCTTTCCCTGGACGTCCGGAGCTTTCTTTCTCTGGCTCTAGGCTATCCAAGTCCGTGCCACTCATTTCGGTTCATTATAGGTTAAAACGGCGTGGGAGAATAGTAACTGTGAATAACATGAAAATGGGATTCTTGAGTGTGGGTTTAAAACGGCGTGGCGGAACAGTAACCGCACCGGATTAGCCTCTCCCGAGAGTTGTTTCATTGTTGTTGACTGTGTTTTTCTTTTCTTTCACCTGCAGGTTGGTTGAATGGTCCGTTTGTTCATCCAACTGATGGATTAAGTTGATGAAGAGAGGATTTAATCATTTTCATTGTTTATTAAGATGAATCGGCATGAATGTTCAAGTGTTTTATTCGGGGAGTTTGTTCACAGAGGCTTACTGTGTATTATTTTGAAGTTTCAGTTTGTCCTCCGGAGGGTGCTTTCTTCATTTGTTCTTGCGGGTTCTTAATCCCCTGGCGAAAATCGGGCAGCATCTCCCTCGGACTGAGGCTTGCCAGAGCTAACCGAAGATCACCAAACGAAGTATTTCGGGGTGATCCTCTAAAGTTGGAGTGGCCTCACGGCGGTCCGATAACCCATATGTGAGTGTGGAGAGCTCGAGGGCTAGCCTACAAGAGCCACCACAACTCACGGGTGACGATCAACGAGACGGGACGCCCGTATGTGCAAGAAGATAACTCTCTTATTCATCCGCAAAACCTGGGGAAGATTGAAATACAGCATGGGATATACCCTGAAAGTAAGAGGAAACAAAGGGGGAGGAAGAAGGGAAAGCCCTCACGGAGAGGGGGATAGAGCACAAGCTCTTCCCCCTTCCCAAACTCTCTTCTCACCCTCACCTCTCTTCTTCTCTTCTTCTCTTCTGCTCTCTGCAACCCTTGAATCCGTGGAGCCGTGGAAGTAGAATGCCCAGCCGAACCCTTTCCTTCTCCTCCTTGGCCCTTTTTATACTTCTGTTCTCCCGTAGAGGATGTAGGGGAGGTATCTTCTGGGGAAGAAAGCTCCCAGAAGCTTCTTCCTATCTTTCGCCCCGACAGAGGAGTTGGTAGCCGGCTCTTTATGACTTCCCAGGGCTTGGCCGACGGATTGTTGGGTGATGTCAAGAGACTTCTCTGCTTCATGCGACTCTCGGTTCGTCTGTCTGTGGGAAACACGGGGCCGAAAGCAAGATGGGATGGCACAGGTTGACATGGCGCCACACTTTGCGCGCCGGATTAAGGCACGCCGGTTTACAACCTGAGAGAAGGCTATATAGGAAATGGGCGACTTTGGGAGCTAAAATGGCACGGGACTTTGCGCGCCGGATTAGCAACACATGCAAAAGGTAGAGCGCCGTATTAACATGGTTGTGAAGGCAAGAGGCGAAGGCAATGGGGCGCGCCAGTTTTGACTGCGCCGGAATAGCCACTTTAAAATGGCAAATGAATAGTAGGCATGAATAGTACCATGAATAGTGATGAATAGTACTATGAATAGTGATGAATAGTACATGAACCGTGCCATGAATAGTGATGCGCACCGGTTTAGGGCGTGCCGGTTTAAGTGGCGCCGGTTTAACATCCAAAGGAGAAGAGGGCGCGCCGTTTTAGGGCACGCCTGTTTAACACGTGCACTGATTTGGGCTTTAACTCGACATTTCGGCCGTCCGGATGACCGTATGTATTCCCGGAATGCTCCGTGGTGTTTGGTTTGAAGCCCTTGAGTTCCGGTTTAGAATTTCGGATGATTGTTAGCACATGCTGAACCCGTGTCCGAACTCACGGGTTTTCTCTTGATTTGGGCTTCGGAATAGCCGATTGGAGAGCCGTGGCCACACCTTCCGCTTGAGGGGCTTTCTTATTGGGTAGCAGACCACCAAGTGCATTCTCGTCCTGATAGGGCGAGGTATGGGGTTTATTCGGCATTTCCATCTTTGACTTGCTCTTGGATACGGAGACGTACGTGCCGTATGATCTTCATCATCATTTTTTTGACGTCCACACTAAGGAAAAAGATAATTCTTCAAACACCCATTTCATTAAAATGCATACTTAGACAATATTTAAAGAAATTAGGTACTCAGACCAAAGAAATGTGTGATTATGCAAATGCTTTAAGTGTGAACTTGATGCACAGACTTGGTGACCTAAATCTACATGTGCATCAACCCTGGTTTCTACGTGTGCATCGACCTAGATGCTTCATGTGCACTGACCCTAGATAAGCACAGACCTATATGTGCGTAGACCTTAGACTGAGCATGTGCACTGACCAAGACTTTTCATATGCATAGACTTTACATGCGCACCGACCTAGACTCTGCATGTGCGCATACCAAGATGTGCTCAGACTCTTAAGTGTTGCATGTTCACGGACCTTAGATATGCACAGACCTATATGTGTGCTCAGACTCTAAGTGCTGCATATGCACAGACCTTAGATATGCACAGACCTATGTGTGCTTATGCGAAAACATGCCTCGACCTTATGTGGATTAAGACATGTAAATGCACCGACGTAACATACGTAGAATGAGAATGTGCACTAACCTGTTGGACTTAAGCCTAAAATGTGCATGGACCTTACAGACGTAATGCAGAAGAGTGCACTAACCAGATGTGAAAAGAGTGTAAATGTGCATCGACCTTATCTCATTACGACCTGAACATGCATCGACCTTAATGACTAAATGCCTATATGTGCATCGACCTAAGTTTTGACACTTAGACAAATGAATGGTTTGTTCAATGTGAAGATTCTTATGTAGTTCCGTCCCAACATGATTCATAGAGTGTCATCATCAAAATCAGGGTTCCAACAATGTGAACATTGTCTGGGGCATAGTCTTGAAGTGTTCCCTCCACTCTACTGATGCGGGACGGACACGGGAGACGACACTATTAGGTGCCACCCTCGGACTCTAGATGAAGACGCGACCAGCAGCACACACCAGGGAGACACTAAGCCCGACACTACGAGCTCCTAGTGGCAAAACGTCGCTAACAGAAGTGGAAGCTCACTCGTCATCCCAAGCAAGGGAAAGCGCGGACCGTGCGCGGTTAAGGAACCGGCGGAGGTCAAGGGTAGTCCGACTCAACTTCCGGACTCGGATCGAGTCGCGGGACGGGTCACTCTCACTCTCACAGCGGTGACATGGACACACGGGCTAGTACCTACACTCTCGACAGCGGAAAAAGACCATATACTAAACTAGCAAGCGAATGCCGAGAAGTTGAGACCTTTACCTCCACGCACTTGGCGTGGCGAAGACAACCCCGGCCGAATTACGGACTCCCGGTTAACATAATTTTACAGAAATACAATAATTTGACCCACTCCACGCAAGGAGGTAAAAGGTCACATGCGGGGCCCGGGAATCACGCAAATTGGGTTGACGGGCAGCATCTTGATGTCGCCCGATGGTGCCGAACTCCGCGTTTTCGTGCTTTCCGAACGGCGGCTTCTACGGGCCCGCGGGGCCCACGGACGGCGCTGTCCTCCGGATCTGTGGGGGTGGGACCCACTGTGATGGGGACCCCTTGTGGCGCGCCTCCACGGAAGGCGGTCGGCCGGGAACACCGACCGGTGGCCGAACAACTCCGATCTCCAAGCTTTTGGAATGCTGCCCACGGATTTTTAGTTGCTGTTTTCAGGCGCGCGCTCCGGCGAAAACGGCCGCTGCGATCAATCCCGACGTCGGATCGGGACGCATGAGCTATCGTTGGAAAACTCTCTTCAAATGCTTCAATATAGATCCATAGAGATCTGTTGGATCTGGTCGGATCAGAACTTTAATGAATTTACAAGCCCCTGTTGTACAGTAACTGAAACCTCAGATTTGCAGGGTACTTGTCTGAGAACCACCATTGACCGCCTAGTAAACCTCTGATTCAGATCTTGAGCTCTTCTTCAACATTGTAGGAAATCAAACCACAAAATGGGGACAATTTTTGGAATTGGATTTGGAGGTGGTGGCGATTTGATATGATTTGTGGAGTGTCTGGTGGTCGGATCTGGGAACTGGGGAACAGAACTGTAGCTAGGACGGAGAACGAATTTTAGAAAATATGAAATGGACGAACCAAAAATTAAAAAAAATGGTGAATGAAGGGATGGATGCAAGGAACACCCAGTTAAATTGGGCGAACCAAAGAAAATCAAAAAAAGGACCTAAGACTTGAAACTCATGGCGGATGGGAACCTAGATAGAATTTTGGCAGAACCAAAGTGGAAGGGTGGACGAAAATCAAAAATTATGAAATGGGATCTGAATGACAAACCAAATTTTATGGGGTATCCTTGACACCTCTGGGACCTCCAGTAAAATTCCTAGGTCGATCGGAGCTCGTGGTTGATGTCTGAATTTCGTGGAGGCTGCTGTGATACTGCACAGGCAGAACTCCGATGAAGGCGATGGCGGTGCGGTGGCGGCTCGTGGCGGCGGCGGTGATGACCGGAACTGATAGGGTGGAGTCTCACCACCAGAAGGAAGCCTTCACAGCTTCAAGGGGAGAGGGAGGGGCGGCTTAAGCCTTGCTCAAGGGATTTTCTTCCAATTCAAATGCATTAATTCTTCAAAAATGGAAATTACAAGCATATATAGGTCACCCATCTAATCCATCCTCCACCGTTGGATCTAGGGGTGTGAGATGGAGGGCTGGGATGCCATGTGATCATTCCACAAAAATTACAATAAAAAAATAAGGGGGGGACAGCCTATTGACTAGGGGGGAACAAGCTTGACATGGTAGGTGGGGTGGGTGGCCAAATGTGGACTTTCCAAGTCCCTTGTCCCCCACTTGGCCCACCCATCTAGAAGCCTCCATTTGACATGTTGACTGACCCCACATGGGGCCCATGGGTGAGGTGGCTCAATGGGATGGGGCCTGGGGGGTCCGTGGGGCCCACGGGGTCCAAATTGCACATAAGCCCCTCTTACAATCAAAATAGCAAACCGCATACAATGAAATAAACACAAATTACACACACATAAAGTCTAACTAAATATGATAAATGCCGGGACTCAGGGGGGGCGTCTCCAGGCTGTCTCCGAGCCAGATGGACGCTAAGGTGGCTCGAGTCGTGCTCCGCGTGCGGTACCGGTGGCTCAGTGTATGGCGCCGCTCAACTGCTCGGGTGTCCGCACCATCTACTCTCTGCTTAAGCTTGGGCACTCTGTTTGTCACCTTCTCACTCAACCCAAGCACACCCGTCATATAGAAGAGTGGGCTTTTATGGAATATCCTAGATGTCCCTTGGGCATCTTCATATGGATCAAATTTTATATGGAGGTGCACCCAGCTAGTAAGAAGAAGCATCGACCCATATAAAGGCCTTCCCATGGATGCCGAGGTGAGCCCACTATATAGGTAGGCTAGGACCGCGGGCCTGATTCTTTTTCCCTCCCAAATTTCACATATTGTGCTCAACAGCTCTTCTTCTAAGAAATCATCTGCTGTGGGGAAGAGTAAGGCTCCCGCCAAGCATATCATAAAACCTTTCATGATGTTCTCCATATCCTCCTCCTTACTTTGGCCCATTTGTTTGTACACCCATGCTGCCAACATCATCAAGTTGATCCCTTTGCTCACCTATATCTGATCCACAATCTTAGAACTTGGGATTAGGCCAGCTAGTATTTTTGTTGGGCTCATTGGGTGGGGTATGGTTGCCATCTTTTTCTCTTCACCTTGCTTCAATTTCTTTAATCCAAGCAACATCTCAACTTCTTCTAAAAGTATTGTCGCTTCAAAGGTGGGGAATAGGAAGGTGTGCGTGCCTAGGTGCCAGATTTCTAGGAGAGCACATGTGACAACCCAATCTAGATGGATATCTTGGTAATGTTTGGCCTGAGTAATCAAGCCAAGGAGGTGCCACCGAGACCGGAAGGATCTCATGTCCAAGGTGATCTTAGAGATAAGAAGAGGAAGCCACTTGTCCTGGGTATATCTTCTGGCGCCTGGGATGGTAGGATAATTTTGCGAGTTACAGATAAACAATAGGCATATGTTAGAACAAGCAGTAAAGTAAAGCTTTCGGAAGAGTTACAACAGGAAAGAGAAGGAAAACAAAGAGTTTTAAAGAGGTTTAGAACATAAAGAAGAGAGAAAGTCGGGTTAAAATCAATTCTTGGCCTATAAACTCACCTGATTCAGCATTATTCTCCTACTAATGTGGCCGGCAATTTCTGTGATCCTTGCCAAGGCCATCTTCGATTTCTTCCCTGGGCGTTGAACCAAGTAGTCCATCCTGTGCTGTAGAGAGTTTGATAGGGTGCAAGGCCCGGATTCAGAGGGGGGTGAATGAATTCCACCCTTAAAAATTTCGCTCAATTAAGACTTAATCAAAAACTCTTTTGAACCAAAGAGCAAACATGTATAGCGCGCCTATACATTCATCTAGCGGAAGCAAAGGAAAGCAAACAACCACTGCACAGATGATTTTTTAGGTGGTTCGGTCCACAGACCTACGTCCACCCCTCACTCCAAACCGGAGTGAGGCTTCCACTAGCAAAAGCTAGAACCGCAGACTCAGTCTGCAACAGACACTGCCTAACAGCTTGACAAACCAAGGGAAACAAATCCCTCAAACCAAGCTCTGCAACCCACAGAAGCTTGACACCTGGACTTGCTACCCACAAGACCAGAACCGGAGGGCGAGCCTCCCTTCCTCTAAACTAGAGGGAAAACACAAGTGACACCCAGTCACTTGCCAACCGGAGGAAAACCTCCCTTCCTCCAAACAGAGGGAACCCACAAGTGACACCCAACCACTTGCAACCGGAGGACCAATCCTCCGTTCCTCCAAACCGGAGGGGAACCCAGAGACCCAAGTCTCTCTTCCTCTGAAACCCAGAGGGAAACCGCTAGCGACACCAGTCACTAGCAACCGGAGACTCCAAGTCTCCCTTCTCCTGAATCAACAGGAGGAACCCCGATCTCTAACCAGAGAATCGGAAGAACAAAGCCAAGAAGTGTAAAAGAAAAACAATAAACGAAAATATAGCAATCAGTAAGCTGGAAATGAAATCCACAAGATGTAGCTCGCCAAGGAGCAATCTGGCATGGATTTGATCCAAATGCCAGAAGAACGAAGTCTTCTTCTTCTATTCCTCTTCGACTCTCTGCCTCTCTCTTCCTGCAAGCTCTCTCTTCCCTTTTTCTTCTTAAGCTTTCACACTCTGCCTCTCTGCTTTTCTCTTCTTCTTCTTTTCTTTCTTCTGCTACTCTCTCGATCTCTCTTGCTCGATCAGTCTTCTTCTGAGGAAGAAGCTTTGTATTTATAGCAGCAGCAACTAGGGCGTGTGTAGGGCCTGTGCCCTCTTTGTCTAGAGATAACTTCGGATCACGTGCTAGGTGCCAACCTTGGATCACGTGCCCAGACATCTTTCTTCTCGAAGGATATACCTGTCAAACAGTCATTAGAGAATTATCAGTTTAAGGTTGAAACCTTGTACATACTTTATGAAGGCAACGCTAAAGCATGTACAGACTTCACGTATGCAGGACTATGGCATGTACAGACTTTGTGAATGCAAAGCTAAAGCATGTATAGACTTTACGTATGCAAGACTATGGCATGACAAATGGATGCACTGATATGCCAAATGAATGTACAGACTCTGCATACAACAATGTGTAGACTTAGTGTTTGTGCAGCAAAATAGACTTTGTGTGTGATGTGCGGACTTGCTATGTATCATGTGTGTAGACTCTACATGCAAGACAGTTTAATGCAATATGCATATAGTAAAGTGTGCACAACAAACATAAATGTTCAGGCATGTAAGGTATGTACAGGATGAATGCTCAGGCATGCTGTCAAGGGATGTACAGACCTTTTATGCCCTCAACAAGACAGTGTATAGACTATTATCATGACGCACAAACATATCAGTAGAGTGTGTAGACATTGAATGCACGATAACGAGTGTATAGACTTCATTTGTGAGATTGAACAAATGCAAATAGGGAAGTCTACACATTAAATCATGGATGCTCGGACATGCAGTCAACAACTATACAGACTTTAGATGCATGCATGCGACAACAATGTACAAACTTGCTGGTTTGTAATGCAGAATGCACTTAAACAAAGTATGCACAATGAGGATGTATAGACTTTGATTTCTGCATACACAAACTTGAATGAAGAACAGGCTGTATAGACTTCAGACTCAGCTGCGAACTGAGCTAAAGAATGTATAGACTTGCTCAGCTATCAGCTAATAGATGTACTGACTTAATGAGATGTATAGACTTGTGTTCGTGCAACACACAGGCTGTACATACTTGATAGCCTGCAGCGATGTACAGACTTGACGTTTAGGTGCATGAGAAAACAATGTATAGACTTGCTATAATGAACGATGCCTAACTGCATAGTGTATGGACTTAGAATGCATGAGACAGCAATGTATAGACTTGCACGAGCAGGCGACAATGTATAGACTTTGAAAGCTTGAACACGAACAGGCTGCAATGTATAGACTTTGAGTGAGACGCTGAGTGAGACGGATGGATGTACAGACTTGGGCTGTACAGACTTCAACTCAAATATGCATAGAGACACTAAGTGAGACGGATGGATGTACAGACTTGGGCTGTACATACTTCAAATCAAATATGCATAGAGACGCTAAGTGAGACGGTGGATGTACAGACTTTGCCAATGTACAGACTTTGCCTGCATGCAATGTATAGACTTGATAGATGATGCATGCACAAGCCACAACGATGTATAGACTTGATAGAACGATGCAATAAGACTCTGTACAGACTTGGCCAACATGCAATGTAGCGATGTACAGACTTGTGTTCAGACTTGATCAATGAATGAACGCATGGACTATGTGAGCATGCAGCAGCCAATGTATAGACTTGCGAGTGTGTGAGCATGCGATGCAATGTACAGACTTTGCCACGCCTACATGAAGATGATGTATAGACTCTGTTAATGCACTGATGCACAAACATATGCAATGTATAAACTTGATATTTGACAGAATGCAATGCTGTATGAACTATATGTCTGCACTAATGCAAGATAACACATTCATATGCCCAAAGTAGAACTATCATTCAAACACATATGTTCATGATATGCAATGCTGACTCATAGTGTTTGCCATCATCAAAATCACAGGGGCACAATAATCTCCCCCTTTTTTATGATGGCAACACTATGAGTCACACTGACTCATGTCAAACTATTCTCCCCCTTTGACTTCATCAAAAAGAAAATAGTTTGAGATGAGAAATACACACATACATGACATGAATAAATCAAATACTCCCCCTTTGATTCAGTCATTTAGACATGAAAGAGATAGAGGCAGTTAAACAATGAAGCATAAATCAAGTCTATGTTGCAGCTGTATGCTCTCCTATACCAGCCAGATAAGATCATGCACAACATGTGAAGGATAGCCAAGAAGTAACAAGTAGGTTAATCTCCCCCTTTAAAGCCAGAAATGAGTTGAGGTGACAATTTCCCTGTCTGACAAAGCAGAGGAGTTAGAGTGGAAGAGGTGATAAGCATCTATCAGCAAAAAACACATGGGCACTCAAGGATTACCACAATCAGTAAGCACAATGAATAAATGAGGAAGAAAGATTTTCATTAGCACACCAAATTCATAAATCTTTGCAAACGAATTTTAGATTCTTCAATTATAATAGATTATGAATGAGTTTAAACTTACCATCATGATTTAAGAGTGATGTATTCAAAGTTTATCAAGAAAATTCAATACTCATATCTGAAACACATTTTAATAGAAATGAACCAAAAACTCATCTGATATTCATGTTTAACCTCCTTCCATCTTACTCATTTAAATTCAATGACTCCTATGGAAGTTACGTAAGATAATATTGAGATTAAACAGAGAAAAAATGTGTCTGAACTTGTCTTTAGTTTTTTTTTTTTAGAATTTTCTATTGAGCAACACTTATTTTTCCTGAGCAAGTTTGGTTCGGTCAACACCTTTTTACGTGAGGCACAACACTGTTGACACCCGTTTTTTACCTAATAAGTCGGGTCATCTCCTTATGTCATTCTATATGATGCTCCGAGTTGTTCACCCTTCATTGAGTCTCTTGGTCAGTTGAAGCCTATTTCTTGGGTCTTAATTCCTTGATTAAGATGTGGCTCCCGGTGGTGTTTCGTTGGATGAATCTTAGCAAACCCTACACTCTATTTTTTTGAACCTCAATGTTAATAACGGTCCCAGTCAGGCGCGTTGCTTCCTTCGGACAGATGGGTCCTGGACCGTTACTCTTTGAAGAGTCCTAGAGCTTAAGGCCTCGTATTCAGAGCTTATCCTTTTGATTCCATGTTGATAATAACGGTCTATCATCCCGCCGTTGTTTCATTCTAACGCCCTATGCCTTGGCCGTCGCTTCCTTGAAGAGTCCAGCTTGTTGGGTCTTCTTCCCGTTGATCTTATATCTTTGGGATCGGGTTGAAAGTGACGGATGATCCCCCATGCGTTACTTCCAAGTGGCGGTCTATCGTGCAGCCGTTACTTCCTTCCGAGAGTCCTGGCAGTTCAGGCCTTTTCTCTACTACTCCGTGGTCGAGATAAGGATTTGGATTGACGTTATCTCTTTCAAATCCGATCCTCAGGACCCCCCGTTTGTTTCAATGGACTCTTGGTGATATTATCTTCAAGGATTTGCTAAGAGTTATCTCTTTATCTTGCTGAATTATCCTCTGCTCGACCTAAGAGTTTGAGGGTCTATAAATAGAACCCTTGACTTCATGGCCAAAGGAGAGGAAGATTTGATTCACGACGAAGTGCTGCCGAACTCAGGAGCCATCTTCATCCAGGAGGAGCTGCTTCCCACGTCCATCCATCTTCTAATCAAGGGAGTACTTTGGTTTTGTCTTTCAAGTTCATCATTGCATGCTTGAGTTCTTCCTTGGTTTTCCTCAAAACAAAGCATTGTCCCTCCTCTTCCTCCACGTTTTTCACTGTTCTTTAAGCATACAAACATCCTCCCAAACTTTTAAAACACCCAGAGGGGTTAAAAAACCAAAACTCCCCGGTAATTCCCTCTCCTTTTGATGTTCTTAAGCTCTTTAAGAATTGACGCTATGCTTGTGAAAAGGGCTAATTGAGGTTGTCTTGTCTTGTCTTTCTACTTCTTTGGCAGGTTTACAGGTTCATTAGCACGAGGCCCAAGTCTTCTAGCCGGTTGGAAGAGTTGGAGTTAAAAGAATTCAAGCTTTACTACTGCAGGTTACCTGACGGTCTGGTGAAGGCGCGTCACTATCTTCCGGCGGTCTATTGTGCGGCCGTCACTTCCAAGCGACGCACAGGGTTCTGGCCATTACTTCCAAGTTGATCTGCAGGCTTTCCTTGGTTTTCTCTCCCGTGGGCGGGTGCTTCATCCACCTATTTCCAAGGTATATTCAGGTCTTTGACTTGTGTTTACTTTGGTGGCGATCACATCTTTCCTTGGTATTGGGCATTAGCTGTCTTCTTCATATCTTCTTTATTTTCCTTGCTTGTTCCACCCCTAGCGGTGTGTTTTTATTTGTTCCTTGCTTCACGCCCCGACGTGTGTTTTCCTTTTCCTTAGCGTAATTTGATTGAGGTAGCATGCCCATGCTAGAGCTGGCTATGATTGCCTAGGTTCATGTTCACATGTTCACAGGTTTGAGTAGATCTTTGATTGCTTGTTTGTCATCTTGCCATATTACTTTGCAAACCTCAAAAGTAAGATAAAAGATAGGCAAATAAATATCAACAAACACGTCTTAGGTGAAGTGACCCAGTTACTCAGTGTGACAACCATATTGCCTCTCAAGGAGAACAGAGTTAGCAATTTGGAGTGTCTTTTTACATGAGGAGACACCTTGAACAGAGGCCAGAATCCCGAGTTACTCAACACAACCATGCCATTGCTCTGCCAGATTTTCAATCATTTTTATAAGAGGGGTAACTATGACACTTCATGAAATGGGATTGCTCTATTTCTTTGATAGAGAACCCAGTTTCTCTGTGACCAAAGTCATTGCTCTTGCATTCTTTTCTTTCTCATATTTTCAAGTTTTCCAGACAAAGCTCAGTACACTTAATTGTTTAAGAACAATATTTTCTACATGTATCTTAACCAGAGGTAGCCATGTCTTTTAACATTTCAGATTTCAGAAGATTTTGCATGAAGTTGCATGAGACAATTGGTTAAGATTTATTAAAATAATGATTCAGATATTTTCAAGTCTTTTACATCAAAACCTAATAAATACATTAGTCTTAAATCAATTTGATTCATCAGACATTCTTAAGCCAGTAAAATAGAAGATTCTTCTTTTCAGAATATGTCTGATTTATGACTAGGGTACACAAGAAAAAATCTTCCCTCATTCAGATGAAGCAAAAAAACATTTTTATTGAGAGAACAGTGCAATTCAGAAGCCAACATTAAAGACTAAAATCCAGTCAGATTAGCTTGGACCGGTCTTGACAAGATATGAAAAAATGTAAATGATAGGAACAAGCTAGCAATTGAACTCATAGCAGACAGAATCAATAGCTGAGTCTGGAATACAGACAGATCAGCTGACAGGAGTACCATGAAGCAAGTTGAGAGAAGCTCTTCTTCGAAAAACTTAATGAATAGAAGGCAGAATCCATTATCAGGAGAGAGTGTGAGAACACATGAGAGTTATTCAGATAACTAGACAGAAAGTGTTCAGTGTGACAGACTTAAGAATTCAAAAATGCTCCCCCTGTCTAGATGCAATGAGTCATTTCTTTTTAGACTTTTCAAATTTGATGATATGCAATCCACTGCTCTACATGCATGCATATGAAATGACTCTCCTAGAGATATTTCCTGAACATGAATGTCATGAACATTATGCAGGGATAACCAAACTCCCCCTGACTATATGCAATGTACGAAGATTTTAAGTGCAACAAGTGCAATGACAGAATACAGGGAGTTTTAACAGATTATGCATCATAACATAGATATGTAATGCATTCAGCAAACGAGATTACCATGATATGCAAACATCTAAAGCAAACAATTTCATATAACAAAATTTAAAACAAGGTTTCAGAACTGACCTAAAAGTACAATCATGGGCTTTTCATTCTTGGGTGCCTTGGATTATTACCCCTTTTATTCTTCAGCCCCCAAGGCACACCTGCAGGTTAGCACACTATTTGGCATGGGCATGTACCCAAACAGTCTTGGGTCCTGCATGGTTAATAACACCTTTGATGGGTGCTTTCCACAGTCCTTGGGCTTTTGAGTCATCAAATATCATTAAACAACAATCATTCATGGAGTGCCCAAATTACCCACAATAATGACAGGAAACAACATGCTTTGATTTCTTGTTATGCACACAATTATTAGCATGGAATTTTTGTGCATTAACATGAAAGTTTCTATTATTAGCATGAACATATTGTTTTCCATATCCTGCCATCCAGCAGTCGGAAGCTCGGTGGCCTGACCTTCCACATTCAAAACAAGCAAGCGATTTTTCCTTAAAAGCAACATTATTTCTACCGAAAGTATTTTCTTTTGTAGGAAGGTTGACATGTTTAGAGTTGAATTTTTCGCCTTGAGCGTGCCAACAGTCCTTGACTGTGTGGCCTTGCTTTCCACAGTGAGAGCAAGCAAAAGAATTTCTTCTATGAAAATCTGACCAGAATTTAGTAGTCATATTACCAGAGTTGTCAGATAAATGACCATAAGGTCCCCTTGGAACAGTGGTTCTTCTAGGGGCCTTGAACTCATTCTTCTTCAAAAACCAGCAATCATGTCTTGCATGACCAGATCGTCCACAATGGGAACATTTGAGTTGCCTCTACTGGGCAAACTGATTCTTGGATGAGCTTTTAATAAAATGCATGTGTATTTCCTGAATTTTTAATTTTCTTCATTCTATTATGAGCATTCAATTCATCAGATTTCAGGATATAGCAGTTATGCATCATATGACCAAATCTTCCACAATAATAACATGACCCCCTTTTAATATGAATGTGTGAGAGATCATGTGACTTGTGTGCAGCTTTCTTTGTACCAACAGGAGTGTCTTTGTCCTTTTCTGTAGATTTTCATTCGTTTTCAATTTTTGAGTTTGTTCTACAGTTTTGGCACTGACAGTGGACTTTTGTGCAGTGAATTGAAAAACAGAAGGACCAGAGGTTTTGTTTTGATCAGAAGTTTTTACAAACACAGTAGAAGTTTTATTCCCATTGATCCTTTTATTTGTCAGACTGTAACCCAGTCCCTCTCTCTGAAAATTATCACTTTTTCCAAGAAGCTTATTCAGATTGTCCTTTCCTTTGACAAATTTTGATAGAGAATTTTTCAAATCTTGAATCTCAGAATTTAAGATCATAATATTAGCTTCATATTTGGACAGATCTGTTTCACAGGAAATTACTTGTTGATGCAAGGCATCATTTAGACTTTTGAGTCTTTCTACTTCTTGTTTTAACTTTATTTCTTTGTCAGCTTCAGATATGGACTTGTTAAGATCATCAACTTCTTGTTGAAGGTATGTGATTGTAAGCTCATATTTAGCTATCTTCTGTTCACAGCAAGTGACATTTCCACTCAACATTTGGTTGATGGTTTTCATATTTACAATTTCTTGTTCAGCATTCAGCAACTCACTAGAGCTCACCAGGTTTACACTCTTCCCTTTTTCTAAGGTGATTAGCCTCTCAGACATTACTGAGTTTAGGTGTTTCAGCTTATTAATTTCCTCTTTCAGTTTACTGTTTTGCTCTAAGAGTTCATTATCAGGCATCCAATCGTCTAAGGAGAATTGACATTCATAAAACATTTCATGTTGTTTCTCAGAATGAGGTTTGTTGAGATTTTTCTAAAGCTCTAGATTCATTGCTTTTTCAGCCTCCAATTTCTCAGAAATCAGTCTATTTTCTTTTTCAAGATACATTGATTTGTGTTCAAATTCTTTGGACTGATTTTTGAGTTTTTCGTTTTCAGATTTCATGTCTTCCAATTCAGAACTGACACACTCTAAATCTCTCATCAGTTTCTTGTTCTGATCTTTTAAGTAGACATTTTCTTCTTTAAACTTATTATTTTGATATAACTCATTTATTAGAGTCTGATCTTCTGAGTTAACCTTGCTTTCTCTCCCAGCTTCAAACTCTTTCAATTCTTTTTGCTATTTTTCAAGATCTTTCTACAATTCCATATTTACAGATTTTATGGCATTGAATTTTTCAGCAAACAAATTCTTCTCTTGCTCAAGTTTCCCAAATTTTTCTTTATTTTCTTTAACAGATTTTATAAGAGAGTCATTTTCAGATTTTAGCCTATTTAGTTCAGAGCAAACACATTCAAGTTCCTTCATCAATTTTTCATTCTGATTTTTATGCATATGGATATCAGACAAACAGGCATCATGAGATTGTATCGTATCTGAACAATTTTCACATGGAGAACTTGAACTACCCCGATCACTTTTCTTTTTCAAGTTCTTGTATTATTTTCTTAAATATTCATGAGATTCAAGCAACTCAGCATATGCATTCTCCCAATCATCTAAAGAAAAATTCTCGAAGATGTTTACCTCATCATCATCCTCTTCTTCATTTTGGCTGCCACTTTGATTACTTATGTTAGCCATCATGCAGCTGTCCTCATTTCTTCTGTGTGCTAGCCTCAGCATATCAATAATATCCTTAGCAGAACTGCAGTCATGAAAGCAAGAATGTAAGGCCTTGTCAGTAGCTGCTTTCAATAGATTCATAACTGTCTGATTCTCTTCATGCCTTGATCTGTGACTGTCAGTCCATTTGGACTCTTTCTTTGGTAATCTATGAGGACCTTCTGAAATTAGTTTCCACAGATCGGGATTGATAGTCGTAACAAACATATGCAAGTTTTTAAACCACACATTAAAATCCGTACCTTCGAAAATCGGCGGATGAGCCATGAAGGCAAATCAATCAAGCAATTTCCAAACTGTATGTAGAAGACAGTGATGCACCGAAAGCCAGCAGGATCCTCTACAGATCGTTGGATCTGGAAAGTCAGAAACCTGCTCTGATACCAATTGATAGGGTGCAAGGCCCGGATTCAGAGGGGGGTGAATGAATCCCACCCTTAAAAATTTCGCTCAATTAAGACTTAATCAAAAACTCTTTTGAACCAAAGAGCAAACATGTATAGCGCGCCTATATATTCATCTAGCGGAAGCAAAGGAAAGCAAACAACCACTGCACAGATGATATTTTAGGTGGATCGGTCCACAGACCTACGTCCACCCCTCACTCCAAACCGGAGTGAGGCTTCCATTATCAAAAGCTAGAACCGCAGACTCAGTCTGCAACAGACGCTGCCTATCAGCTTGACAAACCAAGGGAAACAAATCCCTCAAACCAAGCTCTGCAACCCACAGAAGATTGACACCTGGACTTGCTACCCACAAGACCAGAACCGGAGGGCGAGCCTCCCTTCCCCTAAACTAGACGGAAAACACAAGTGACACCCAGTCACTTGCCAACCGGAGGAAAACCTCCCTTCCTCCAAACAGAGGGAACCCACAAGTGACACCCAGCCACTTGCAACCGGAGGACCAATCCTCCCTTCCTCCAAACCGGAGGGGAACCCAGAGACCCAAGTCTCTCTTCCTTTGAAACCCAGAGGGAAACCGCTAGCGACACCAGTCACTAGCAACCGGAGACTCCAAGTCTCCCTTCTCTTGAATCAACAGGAGGAACCCCGATCTCCAACCAGAGAATCGGAAGAACAAAGCCAAGGAAGTGTAAAAGAAAAACAATAAACGAAAATACAGCAATCAGTAAGCTGGAATGAAATCCACAAGATGTAGCTCGCCAAGGAGCAATCTGGCATGGATTTGATCCAAATGCCAGAAGAACGAAGTCTTCTTCTTCTCTTCCACTTCGACTCTCTGCCTCTCTCTCACTGCAAGCTCTCTCTTCCCTTTTTCTTCTTAAGCTTTCACATTCTGCCTCTCTGCTTTTCTCTTCTTCTTCTTTTCTTTCTTCTGCTACTCTCTCGATCTATCTTGCTCGATCAGTCTTCTTCTGAGGAAGAAGCTTTATATTTATAGCAGCAGCAACTAGGGCGTGTGCAGGGCTTGTGCCCTCTTTGTCCAGAGATAACTTCAGATCACGTGCCAGGTGCCAACCTCGGATCACGTGCCCAGACATCTTTCTTATCGAAGGATATACCTGTCAAACAGTCATAAGAGAATTATCAGTTTAAGGTTGAAACCTTGTACATACTTTATGAAGGCAACGCTAAAGCATGTACAGACTTCACGTATGCAGAACTATGGCATGTACATACTTTGTGAATGCAAAGCTAAAGCATGTACAGACTTCACGTATGCAAGACTATGGCATGACAAATGGATGCACTGATATGCCAAATGAATGTACAGACTCTGCATACAACAATGTGTAGACTTAGTGTTTGTGCAGCAAAACAGACTTTGTGTGTGATGTGCAGACTTGCTATGTATCATGTGTGCAGACTCTGCATGCAAGACAGTTTAATGCAATATGCATATAGTAAAGTGTGCACAACAAACATAAATGTTCAGGCATGCAAGGTATGTACAGGATGAATGCTCAGGCATGCTGTCAAGGGATGTACAGACCTTTTATGCCCGCAACAAGATAGTGTATAGACTGTTATCATGATGCACAAACACATCAGCAGAGTGTGTAGACATTGAATGCACGATAACGAGTGTATAGACTTCATTTATGAGATTGAACAAATGCAGATAGGGAAGTCTACACATTGAATCATGGATGCTCGGACATGCAATCAACCACTGTACGGACTTTAGATGCATGCATGCGACAACAATGTACAAACTTGCTGGTTTGTAATGAAGAATGCACTTAAACAAAGTATGCACAATGAGGATGTATAGACTTTGATTTGTGCATGCACAGACTTGAATGAAGAACAGGTTGTACAGACTTCAGACTCAGGTGCGAACTGAGCTAAAGAATGTATAGACTTGCTCAGCTATCAGCTAATAGATGTACTGACTTAATGAGATGTATAGACTTGTGTTCGTGCAACACACAGGCTGTACATACTTGATAGCCTGCAGCGATGTACAGACTTGACGTTTAGGTGCATGAGAAAACAATGTACAGACTTGCTGTAATGAACGATGCCCAATTGCATAGTGTATGGACTTAGAATGCATGAGACAGGAATGTATAGACTTGCACGAGCAGGCGACAATGTATAGACTTTGAAAGCTTGAACACGAACAGGCTGCAATGTATAGACTTTGAGTGAGACGCTGAGTGAGACGGATGGATGTACAGACTTGGGCTGTACAGACTTCAACTCAAATATGCATAGAGACACTAAGTGAGACGGATGGATGTACAGACTTGGGCTGTATAGACTTCAAATCAAATATGCATAGAGACGCTAAGTGAGACGGTGGATGTACAGACTTTGCCAATGTACAGACTTTGCCTGCATGCAATGTATAGACTTGATAGATGATGCATGCACAAGCCACAACGATGTATAGACTTGATAGAACGATGCAATAAGACTCTGTACAGACTTGGCCAACATGCAATGTAGCGATGTACAGACTTGTGTTCAGACTTGATCAATGAATGAACGCATGGACTATGTGAGCATGCAGCAGCCAATGTATAGACTTGCGAGTGTGTGAGCATGCGATGCAATGTACAGACTTTGCCACGCCTACACGAAGACGATGTATAGACTCTGTTAATGCACTGATGCACAAACATATGCAATGTATAGACTTGATATTTGACAGAATGCAATGCTGTATGAACAGTATGTCTGCACTAATGCAAGATAACACATTCATATGCCCAAAGTAGAACTATCATTCAGACACAGATGTTCATGATATGCAATGCTGACTCATAGTGTTTGCTATCATCAAAATCACAGGGGCACAACAGAGTTCCTTTCCCTAATTGATAGTTGCAGTAGAGCCGTCTGAACCATTTGTTCATGGTAAGAGTCTATTTGGGACGATGATTATATAGAGGAAACTCTTGGGAAGTTTGAGTTTGAGTGTGAATGTGCTCTTGGGAGCCATTCTTGGCAAGGTTTGAGACTCCGGAGGCGGTAGGGAATTGACGTCCACCATTATGGACGCACATTAAATGGGCGACCAACCGTGAGGATGCTATTTTCTTATTTTTTATGTAATTTTGGAGAATGAGCGTCCATTCATGTGGACGCTATTACTTGTTTTTTTTCCGAATTTGGAATTTAATGAGAATGAGCGTCCATCCTCGCGGACGCTATTACCTGCTTTGAATTATCGTTGACTGTGAAAATGTGGAGAATTAGCATTTCCCGTGGAGGACGCCCATAAAATAGGCGACCACTTGTTGTGTACCTGTGATTTTGATGATAGCAAACACTATAAGTCATCATCTGTTTTAGTCTGCATACTATTTAAGCCTGCATATAAATCTGTTTGAATCTGCATAGTCATCATCTGTTTTAGTCTGCATACTGTTTGAGTCTGCATATAAATCTGTTTGTGTTGCATATGAATGTTTCATTGAACATCTTATCTGAATTACATAACCAACGAACAGGCTGAGGCTGTGTGTTGTGTGCATTGGTGCATTTCATAATTGTTGATGCATTTCATAATTGCATTTTATCTGGATTGTTTGATGTTAGTCTGTACAATGGGTGATGCTGCTATACCCTTTCAGCATAGTCTATACATCTGTTAACAGCATGCCTGAACTTTGTTGGATGAAGTCCATACATTGCTTAAGTCTGTACAGAGTCTGTCTAGACAGCACACATTTATGTCTGTACATTCTTCATATTCACAGTCTATACATTCATTACTGGTGCGAGCAGTATAGTTCATACATTGCTTAAGTCTGTACAACATGTGGTGTTGCATAGTCTGTACAGCCAGTGTCTCACTCACTCAGCAAAGTCTGTACATCTGTAGACAGCCTGCCCGAACTTTGTTGAATGAAGTCTATACACTTGCCAACATGTCTCTCATGCATTATGTCTAAAGTCCATACATTATCTGGACACACTCAAGTCCATACATTATACTGTCTACACTTTGTTGCAGCTAATCTGAACATTCTTCAGTGAAGTCTATACATCGTCAGTGCATGAGCGTCTTACAAGTCTATACACTGTCTAAGTACAGCCATCATCTCAATTAGCAAGTCTGTACATCCGAGCGTCTCATGCTGCGTCTCATCTAGCAAGTCTACACATCGCTTGTCTTGCCTACGTTCACTGCCCTTGCACGCACACAAAGTGTGTACATTCATTGAAGGCTGTCCAAGCATTCATTGGTGTAATGTCTATACGACAGTTCAGAAAGTCTGTACATTGGACTATCCTTGCACATCATTGCAGAGTTCAAGTCTGTACATGCATCACTCATCAAGTCTGCACATTCATAGCAGAAGTCCATACACTTGCTGCTGGCAAGTCTACACATTGCATAGCATGCAAGTGTCCAAGTCTATACATCGCATGGCACAGCATGTGTCCAAGTCTGTACATTGCATAATGCACGTGTTCAAGTCTATACACTGCTGAATGTAAGTTTTTACATTCTCACCTTTACCTACATTGTGTGAACGCAAGTCTATACATTGCGATCTACACCTACGTTCAAGTCTGTACAGCGTTCGCTTAGAGTCCATACAGTTGTGTCTATACATTGGCTTGCTTCTTCATGCATTTGCTAGTCTATACAGCCACATCAAGTCTATACATTCTTTTAAGCTCAAAATCTGACACCAACCAATAGTGGCGTCACTTCTGAAATAAACGCCTAGGAAAGAGGCGTCTTTTACCATTGTGCATACTTTGATAGAAGCAGAGTCTATACATCCCCCACAGCAAGCATAGCATGTCTGCACATCGCTTGCACAGCACGCTTAAGTCTATACATTGTGTTGCATCGTTGCACGCCAAGTCTATACATAGTCTGGCTGCCTACACGCCATGTCTGCACATCGGTTGCATAGCACAACTAAGTCTATACATCCAGTTGCATCGCATGTCTGCAGAGTCTAGACATTCGTCCCACAGCCTGCAGCTAAGTCTACACAGCCTCCACAGCAAGTCTATACAACATCCCACAGCTGCACTGCAAAGTATATACATCGTGGCAGCCTGCACGCAGCAAGTCTATACATCGCTGCCAGCCTGCACGCAGAGTCTGTACACTGCGTCCGCCAGCCTGCACGCAGCAAGTCTATACATCGCTGCTAGCCTGCAATGCAGAGTCTGTACACTACATACACACTGCATCCTTAAGTCTAAACTCTGCTGCTTTTATATGAAGTCTATACAGCCTGTGGCTTGTACATCGACTGAACTCTTTATTAAACCTGTAGGTGTCTGGGCACGTGATCAAAGGTAGGCACCTGGCACGTGATCCAAGATACTGAGAAGCCACCACGTGGACTAAAGCTTGGGCGGGAATCGAAAGGAGCATTTAGCCTTATTTGCTGCTGCTATAAAAGGAAGCCTTCTTCCACTGAAGAAGATAGATGAAGATAGAGAGGAAGATGAAGCAGACAATGCAGAGTGTGATTCTGATCGAAATAGAAGAGTTGGAGCAGTGAGGCAGTGAGCTGCAGTAGTAGGAAAAGAAGTAGAGAAAAGAAGAGACAGAGAGAGCCTGCGAAAGAGAAGAAAAAGAAGAGTGAGAAGAAGAGAGAGGTAGAGTAAAAGGAGCTTCAACTGAAGATCAGTTTATGCTGGACCGTGGATCAAATCCAGGCCAGTCAGCTCCTGCGAGAGCCACATTTTAATTTTATATTTCTAGCTTTTAGTTGCTGTATTTTCTTTTATTGTTTTCTTTTCAAACTGAACATTGTTCTTCCGATTCTCTGGTTGGAGATCGGGTTCCTCCTGTGGACTCAGGAGAAGGGAGACTGCGTCTCCGGTATGCAAGTGACTGAGTGTCGCTTGTGAGTTCCCTCTGGTTTCAAAGGAAGGGAGTCCTTGACTCCGGTTGCAGGTAGTGGTTGCTACCTGTGTGTTCCCTCTTGGTCTGGAGGAAGAGAGACCTAGTCTCTGGTCGCAAGTGGCTGAGAGTCACTTGTGGTTCCCTCTGGCTTTCAGAGGAAGGGAGACTTGGGTCTCCGGTTGCTAGTGACTGTGTGTCACTAGTGGGTTCCCTCCGGTCTGGAGGAAGAGGGGAGGTTGTTCCCCTGGTCAAGCTGTGTGGCAGCAACTTGTTTGCAGACTGAGTCTGCTTTCTAGCTGATTGCTAGTGGAAGCCTCACTCCAGTTGGGAGTGAGGGGTGGACGTAGGTCTGTGGACCGAACCACCTAAAAAATCCCTTGTGCAGTGGTTTGTTTGATTGCTTGCTTCCGCTAGATGCATGCTAGGACCGTGATCTGATTGATTATTCATGTCCTAGAGTTTAATTGGGTTTGCATCTTTTATGTTTGAGCAATTGTCCACTGATCTTGTGCTTATCATTTCATACGAATTTTAAAATGGTCAAAACTCTTTAGAAGATCCATTCACCCCCCCTCTGGATCTGTGTTTATCTATCGCACCAAACTATCAATTGGTATCAGAGCGATTCTCTGACTGATCAGATCCAACGATCTACAGAGGATTCTGTTGTCTTTGGTGCATTTCTGAATTTACTCTCTGCTGCATTAATCTGCTTGCCGATTTAATCAATGGGTTCTCCACCGATTTTCAATGGCTCTAATTTTAACTCATGGGTTAGCAATCTACATAACTATGTGAATTTGATGGATCCGGATCTGTGGAAGTTAATCTCACATGGTCCTCACAGACTGCCAAAGAAAGAGTCCAAATGGACTAACAGTCACAGATCAAGAAATGGAGAGAATCAGAAAGTTTTGAAATTAATGAAAGAAGCTACTGACAAGGCTCTACATTCCTTTTTCCATGACTGCAGGTCCGGTAAGGACATTCTAGATAAGCTGAAGCTAGCTCAGAGGGGAAATGAAGACAGCTGCCTGATGGCTGACAAGAGCAACCATAACAGTGATCAAGAAGAACTCGACGATGTTGAAGAGGTAACCAATCCTTTCTCTAGTTACACATTAGATGACTTGGAAAATGCTTATGCCAATCTATTAGAATCCTATGAAAAACTTAAATCTGAGAAGAGAAAATTGAGAAAAGAATTGATGTATGAAATCAGAAGCATGAAAGTGGAGTATGAAAATCTAAAGTTAGATATGAACAGAAAAGAGAATGAAATGAAACAATTGAGGTCTGAGAATGAAAGTCTAAGGAATAGACCTATCAAAGAAAGTGATTATTGCAATACTTGTGCTGTTCTCAGATATTTGATTAATGATAAAGATCATGATGATAATTTGCAAAAGGAATTAATCAAATCCCTGAAAGAGGAAAACAAACTCTTGTTGGAAAAGAAAATTGAGATTGATGAAAATAATGGAAAAATGGTGAGAAACTTAGAGCTAGTCTTGGAAAACATGAAGTCTGAAAATGTAATACTCAATAATCAGCTCAAGGAATTTGAACACAAATCAATAGATCTTGAAAAAGAAAATAGATTGATTTCTAAAAAATTAGAGGCTGATAGAGTAACAAATTCAGAGATTCAGAAAAATTTTGACAAACTTCAATCTGAAAAACAACAAGAAAAGTTTTATGAATGTCAGTTTTCTTCAGATGAATGGGTGCTTGATGATGAACTCCTAGAGCAGAACAGTAAACTGAAAGAGGAAATTAATAAGCTGAATCACCTAAACTCAGCAATGTCTGAGAGGCTAATCACTTTAGAAAAAGGGAAGAGTGTAAGCCTGGTGAGCTCTAGTGAGTTGCTGAATGCTGAACATGAAATTACAAATCTGAAAAACATCAACCTAATGTTGAGTGGGAATGTCACTTGCTGTGAACAAAAGAGAGCTAAATATGAGTTAACAATCACATCCCTTCAACAAAAAGTTGATGATCTTTATAAGTCCCTATCTGAAGCTGACAATGAAATAAAATTAAAACAGGAAGTTGAAAAACTCAAAAGTCTGAATGATGCCTTGCATCAACAAGTCATTTCCTGTGAAACAGATCTGTTCAAATATGAAGCTAATATTTGTGGCTTAAATTCTGAAATTCAAGATTTGAAAAACTCCTTGTCAAAATTTGTCAAGGGAAAGGACAATCTGAATAAGCTTCTGGGAAAGAGTGATAACTCTCAGAGAGAGGGGCTGGGTTACAGTTCAACAAACAAAAGGATCAATAGCAATAAAACTTCAACTGTGTTTGTAAAAGCTTCTGATCAAAACACAACTGCTGGTTCTTCTGTTTTTCAATTTACTGCACAAAAACCCACTGTCAGTCCCAAAACTGTAGGACAAACTCAAAAATTAAAAAAGGATGAAAACCTACAGAAAAAGGACAAAACTACTCCAGTTGGTACAAAGACTGCTGCACACAATTCACATGACCTCTCAAACACTCATACTAAAAAGGGGTCGTGCTATTATTGTGGGAAAGTAGGTCACATAATGGAAGATTGCAGATTAATGCTAAAAGATGAGCATGGTAGTGAAACATCACATTCTAGAAATTCTTTTGATAGAAACCATGCTGCTAGGAAGCCTGATGTTTCATGTTATTATTGTGGGAAGCATGGTCATCTCATGAGTGAATGTTTTATCATGAAAGAAGATAATAAACTGCATGCCAGGTCTTCCATTCATTTTCATGGTCCATATGGATCTAAACACAATTCTAGTCAGCACATTGTGTGCTTCAACTGCAATAAGCCTGGGCACAGGGCTGCTGAGTGTTGGTTTAGATTCACTTGGAGTAAAAATGGTTTTAAAAGTAAGCAAATCAGATGCTTCGAATGTGGAAAAAATGGGCATACAGTCAAGGACTGTTGGTATGTTCAAAAGAATTATGTTAACCCCCATTTTGTCAAATTCCCTGCAAAACCATTTGTGAAAATTTCATGCTATAACTGTGGGAAGCCAGGCCATAGATCTGCTGAATGTTGGCTGAGTAAGAACAAGCATCAAACTGTCCATGCATACAATAGAAAATCTTATGAACATGTTTATAAACATCATCATGCTGTTAATATGCATCATAAGAACCAAAAACCAGCCATTTCATGTAGATACTGTGGAAAATTTGGACATTCTATGGATGACTGTTCACTGATGAAATTTGATGATAATGTTGCTATGAAATTGTTTCGAACACCTGTTAGGGGTAAGGCAGGACCCAAAGCTGCTTGGGTCCCTGTAGGATCAAAATGATCAATATTTTGTAGGTGTGTCTTGGAATGAACAAAGAGGGGTAAATAAACCAAGGCATTCAAGAATGAAACCCCTAGGATTGTACTACTCAGGTCAGTTCTAAAAACTTGTCTTAAATTGCATATCTGAAATTGTGAATCTTGGATAACTGCATATCTGGTATGAACTGTCCATGCATAATTGTCATTTTTTTTTTTTTGCATATCATGATTCATGCATACATGCTCCTTTATTTGTTTGACACTTGCATTGAGCTTCATGGAATTACTTGTTTGCACTTTGAGCTGTGTGTGCATATATGTGAATTGCATATACATACATTAGACATACAGTCATTAAAAATTTGATACAAGTAGGACTGTCAATATTGCACTGTCATTCATGACCACTATGGTATATTAAATGGTAAGCTACCAAAAGGCAGGGAAATCTGTCTGGAGGTTCTTACTATGTGAGAGGTGGTCTTTTAGACCAAGTGCTCCGCCAAGTACCATGGGTCATATTGTTTAGTAGGGCAGTCTGAATGAACATGAATCTCTGCATGTCTTTGCATACATGTAGTTAATTGCATTGCATTTAATTTCATTGAAAATGCCAAAAAGTTTGTCTGAATGCATATTGTCAGGAGGAGTCAATGCATTGCATGCAGGTTGTCAGATGCATACTCTTTTGTCAAAATTCATTGCATATTAAACCTTGAAGATCTTGAAACATGCCTGACCTCCTGTTACCTTGCATGAAATATATATTGAAAAATAAAAAAAAGGAGTTGCATGCATGTACTCAGGGGGAGCATCCATAGGATTGTCAGTTTTCCATTTGATTCTGTCTCTCCTTCTGGTCAGTCTCTCAGTCAAGTTTGCATTGAGGATTTCAAATTGATGTCTCCATGCTGTCTCTTTTATCTTGTCAAAAGAAATCTCAGCTCAATAATCAAATGAGAAGATTTCAATCTGCATATCATGATCATAAATCTGATTTTGCTATCAATAAAGAAATCTCGCATTATGTGGAATTATGAACATCTAAAAGGACTTGAATTGGTCTAGATTTAATGCATTCTGCAAGTTTGAAGATGAATTTCTTGAAAATATCTGAATCAGACTTAATAAACCTTAACCATGCACTTCATGTCATACTTTGAAAGACCTTCTAAAATCTATCATATTGAGATCATGACCCAATTAGTTGAAATGCATGGAATCTGTATTATTTTTAAACAAGTCTTTCTTCAACACCTTGAGTAACTGTTTAAATAAAAAAAATTGTGCTAAATGAATGGCAGAGCAATGATCAAATGCGCTGAGAAACTAGGATCCTTGTCAAAGATAATGGGCCCTAAGTCATGAGGCTTCTTGATCAACTCTGTTCAGAATTTTTTATTTAAAAAAAATGATATCATGTCTGAAACAGAATGGGAGTTTCTGCTGAGTAAGCTAGGGGTACTGGCGTCTAACCAGCGTCTACCTTTACGACAAAAGGCATGAACCATCCCTAACTGTTCTCTAAATGAAGTGAAATAAATTTTTTCAGCTAAACCCATTAAGTGTTTATCTCTGAAATGATCTTTTGTTTAACCTCAATACTGATGTATGATTTTTCCTAAAAGAAGTCATTGAAATCAATTGATTAAGATGCTGGGAGGTTAATTGAAGTAGTGTTATGTATGCTTGGTTCATTTCTATTAAAATCTGAATTCAGATGTGAGTATAATTTGTATTGAAAATTGAGTTTGCATCACTTTTAAACCAAGCTTGACTTGTTGAGTTTCATTCATAAGTCTTCATAATGGAAGTCTCTAAAGCTGTTACATCTTCAGATTTATGAAATTGATATCCCATTGAAAACCTTTCTCATTCATTCTGAATGCTTACTTCCTTTCATTGGACTCCATTCTGAAATAGATTCATTGTTGATTTCTTTATGTCATGTGCTTCATTCCAATCACTGTCCATCTAAGGGGGAGAATTTTTGCTGTCCCTGTGGTTCATCTGACTATCTGTGTCTCCTTCTCATCTACACTCATAAGTCTCCATCTAATCAGGGGGAGCTTTCCTGTCAGGCTGAGTGTCATTCATAAAGGGGGAGATATAGTCAGCATCATTAATGTCCCTTTCATTACTGTTGTTAAAAAAGGGGGAGAATAAATTTCATGGCTTAGTCAAAGGGGGAGTCTTTAATTCCATCATCTTATGCATTCTTATACTTCCCACTCAATCTAATGTCTTTTTGCTGAAGTCAAAGGGGGAGAATAAATTGACTCATAGTGTTCATAGTGTTGCCATCATCAAAAAGGGGGAGATTGTTGTGTCCCTGTGGTTTTGATGATAGCAAACACTATAAGTCATCATCTGTTTTAGTCTGCATACTGTTTGAGTCTGCATATAAATCTGTTTGAATCTGCATAGTCATCATCTATTTTAGTCTGCATACTGTTTGAGTCTGCATATAAATCTGTTTGTGTTACATATGAATGTTTCATTGAACATCTTATCTGAATTACATAACCAACGAACAGGCTGAGGCTGTGTATTGTGTGCATTGGTGCATTTCATAATTGTTGATGCATTTCATAATTGCATTTTATCTGGATTGTTTGATGTTAGTCTGTACAATGGGTGATGCTACTATACCCTTTCAGCATAGTCTGTACATCCGTTAACAGCATGCCTGAACTTTGTTGGATGAGGTCCATACATTGTTTAAGTCTGTACAGAGTCTGTCTAGACAGCACACATTTCATGTCTGTACATTCTTCATATTCACAGTCTATACATTCATTACTGGTGCGAGCAGTATAGTTCATACATTGCTTAAGTCTGTACAACGTGTGGTGTTGCATAGTCTGTACAGCCAGTGTCTCACTCACTCAGCAAAGTCTGTACATCCGTAGACAACCTGCCTGAACTTTGTTGAATGTAGTCTATACACTTGCCAACATGTCTCTCATGCATTATGTCTAAAGTCCACACATTGTCTGGACACACTCAAGTCCATACATTATACTGTCTACACTTTGTTGCAGCTAATCTGAACATTCTTCAGTGAAGTCTATACATCGTCAGTGCATGAGCGTCTTACAAGTCTATACACTGTCCAAGTACAGCCATCGTCTCAATTAGCAAGTCTGTACATCCGAGCGTCTCATGTTGCGTCTCATCTAGCAAGTCTATACATCGCTTGTCTTGCCTACGTTCACTGCCCTTGCACGCACACAAAGTGTGTACATTCATTGAAGGCTGTCCAAGCATTCATTGGTGTAATGTCTATACGACAGTTCAGCAAGTCTGTACATTGGACTATCCTTGCACATCATTGCAGAGTTCAAGTCTGTACATGCATCACTCATCAAGTCTGCACATTCATAGTTGAAGTCCATACACTTGCTGCTGGCAAGTCTACACATTGCATAGCATGCAAGTGTCCAAGTCTATACATCGCATGGCACAGCATGTGTCCAAGTCTGTACATTGCATAATGCACGTGTTCAAGTCTATACATTGCTGAATGTAAGTTTTTACATTCTCACCTTTACCTACATTGTGTGAACGCAAGTCTATACATTGCGATCTACACCTACGTTCAAGTCTGTACAGCGTTCGCTTAGAGTCCATACAGTTGTGTCTATACATTGGCTTGCTTCTTCATGCATTTGCTAGTCTATACAGCCACATCAAGTCTATACATTCTTTTAAGCTCGAAATCTGACGCCCACCAATAGTGGCGTCACTTCTGAAATAAACGCCTAGGAAAGAGGCGCCTTTTACCATTGTGCATACTTTGATAGACGCAGAGTCTATACATCCCCCACAGCAAGCATAGCATGTCTGCACATCGCTTGCACAGCACGCTTAAGTCTATACATTGTGTTGCATCGTTGCACGCCAAGTCTATACATAATCTGGCTGCCTGCACGCCATGTCTGCACATCGGTTGCACAGCACAACTAAGTCTATACATCCAGTTGCATCGCATGTCTGCAGAGTCTAGACATTCGTCCCACAGCCTGCAGCTAAGTCTACACAGCATCCACAGCAAGTCTATACAACGTCCCACAGCTGCGCTGCAAAGTCTATACATCGTGGCAGCCTACACGCAGTAAGTCTATACATCGCTGCCAGCCTACACGCAGAGTCTGTACACTGCGTCCGCCAGCCTGCACACAGCAAGTCTATACATCGCTGCTAGCCTGCAATGCAGAGTCTATACACTACATACACACTGCATCCTTAAGTCTAAACTCTGTTGCTTTTATATGAAGTCTATACAGCATGTGGCTTGTACATCGACTGAACTCTTCATTAAACCTACAGGTGTCTGGGCACGTGATCTGAGGTAGGCACCTGGCACGTGATCCAAGATGCTGAGAAGCCGCCACGTGGACTGAAGCTTGGGCGGGAATCGAAAAGAGCATTTAGCCCTATTTGCTGCTGCTATAAAAGGAAGCCTTCTTCCACTGAAGAAGATAGATGAAGATAGAGAGGAAGATGAAGCAGACAATGCAGAGTGTGATTCTGATCGAAATAGAAGAGTTGGAGCAGTGAGGGAGTGAGCTGCAGTAGTAGGAAAAGAAGAAGAGAAAGAAGAGACAGAGAGAGCCTGCGAAAGAGAAGAAAAAGAAGAGTGAGAAGAAGAGAGAGGTAGAGTAAAAGGAGCTTCAACTGAAGATCAGTTTATGCTGGACCGTGGATCAAATCCAGGCCAGTCAGCTCCTGCGAGAGCCACATTTTAATTTTATATTTCTAGCTTTTAGTTGCTGTATTTTCTTTTATTATTTTCTTTTCAAACTGAACATTGTTCTTCCGATTCTCTGGTTGGAGATCGGGTTCCTCCTGTGGACTCAGAAGAAGGGAGACTGTGTCTCCGGTCTGCAAGTGACTGAGTGTCACTTGTGAGTTCCCTCTGGTTTCAAAGGAAGGGAGTCCTTGACTCCGGTTGCAGGTAGTGGTTGCTACCTGTGTGTTCCCTCCTGGTCTAGAAGAAGAGAGACCTAGTCTCTGGTCGCAAGTGGCTGGGAGTCACTTGTGGTTCCCTCTGGCTTTCAGAGGAAGGGAGACTTGGGTCTCCGGTTGCTAGTGACTATGTGTCACTAGTGGGTTCCCTCCGGTCTGGAGGAAGAGGGGAGGTTGTTCCCCTGGTCAAGCTGTATGGCAGCAACTTGTTTGCAGACTGAGTCTGCTTTCTAGCTGATTGCTAGTGGAAGCCTCACTCCGATTGGGAGTGAGGGGTGGACGTAGGTCTGTGGACCGAACCACCTAAAAAATCCCTTGTGCAGTGGTTTGTTTGATTGCTTGCTTCCGCTAGATGCATGCTAGGACCGTGATCTGATTGATTATTCATGTCCTAGAGTTTAATTGGGTTTGCATCTTTTATGTTTGAGCAATTGTCCACTGATCTTGTGCTTATCATTGCATACGAATTTTAAATTGGTCAAAACTCTTTAGAAGATCCATTCACCCCCCCTCTGGATATGTGTTTATCTATCGCACCAAACTATCACCACTATGTCGATGACATTTCCTGATTTTTTTTTTTGAAAGTGTTATGTAGGATATTCTTCACTCTTTATTACAATGCCGGTATGTTTCTTGCACTAATGAATTTTGAGCGTAGGTAAATTAATATTTGGTTCATATTTCTAGGCGCTCTAAGGTGCTTTGTTTGTAACATCCTTTCATCCCTGTATACCCTCATGTATACATTTTACTATAGGTTATCTACGCTGTTATAACATATCAAGGACCTTGTGGTCTAAATGAACCTGGAATTTGAGTTCCCATTTAGAAATAGTGATAGTTCCAGGGGAGTTTTAACCGCACGGATAGGCCGTTAGGTCATCTAAGGCTTGGGACGATGGGTCCAATTTCTAAGTTGATACGTGGATAAACGAGCTTCGGCTTAGTATCAACTTAGAGATCTGGGTTCTTGACGAGGTCTAGATGGTTTAGCAATATTATCATTGATTATTTTCTATTTTTAGTTTCTTTTAATTTTTCTTTTAGCCCAGCATGCGTCTTGTAGGACTTTGAATTTCATTGCTGGAAATTTTCTTATTTAGGCAATAGTGAAATCCACTAACTCACAATTACAGTTGACATGAGATATTCCATTCCAAATCAAGTACTACATTCTCCTTGAAGTCGTCGAGGCTGATTCCTTAAAGCACCTTTGACTGGATTCCTATCCTATTCTCATAGTTTTTTCTTCCACCGTGGTTGTAGCACATCCGCATTGGCTGGTAATCGCTCTCCAATGGTGTCCTTTATGCCCACGCGCACGTTTTCCTTTAGCCTAGTTTTCATCCGAGCAATTGATGCTTTCTTGAAATCATCCAAGGTTGTTTCATTCTGAACTATGGAAAGATTTCTAACGTTTAGTGTCGGAAGCGTGTCACATCACACCTTGGCATCTATTTTTTAGTCCATTCTCACTTCATTCCGCTTCGTTCTATTACGCTTCATTCCGTTTCATTCCCCTGCAAAATAGATGCCAAGACAGGGTAGCTGTAGACACGCTAAAATTGACACTAAGTTGAGTAAATCTGATGTCACAATGCAATGCCCTAAAGTGGATTTCATCTAGAGCTTGAATAGGAAGGTTTTTCTATTTTTTTAATTTTTTTTTTAAATTTGCGTCATCTTTTCTCGACGCCAATTTTTATGGGCGACTGTCATACCAGACGTTCATTCTTGGGATATTTATCGATTATTTTTCGATTTTTGGGAAATGGCGACTTGTATACTAGACGCTAATTCTTTTATTGATAATTATTACTACATTTTGATCAAGAATGAGCGACCATTAAGGTGGACGATAATTAATTAACGACTGTTATAGGAGACGCTAATTTTTATGGAAAGTCTGGAATTACTAAAATTAATCCCAAGAATGAGCATCTTTCATGGTGGACGCACATTTAATTAGCGACGTTTATAGTCAACGCCAATTCTTCTTACATTTCTGATTTTTATCTTGGCTCCTTCCTCCGGTTGTTTATTGCCAATTTTGACCCTTCCATTTCTTCGGGAAGTCTATCCTCTTCCTCGCCTTCCTCGCTTGGAATCCTTCCTGAGCTAGGACTCCTCTCCTATAAATTTGGAACCCTTTGAGCCCGCGCAAAAAGGAGGAAAAAAAAGGCACAAGAGCACAGAGAGAAAAGAGACAGAAGCATATAAGCACATAGGCTCTCTCTGTGGATTGTTCCATCAGGAGGACTCCTTCTCTTCTGCCGCAGTGTCATCCGAGTGGAGGACATCCCTCCCTTTTCTTCTCCTGATCTCATTCTTTCATTTATTTCATTTGCATTTGCATCATTTCGTACATTGGTCACACACCTACATCTGGCATTCGCTAGATCTCTCCTGGCACATCACTACATCGCATTCATATTCCCACCCTTGCACCAAGGGGTTTAAAAAACACACAAGGTGTGTTAGTCTCCCGTTTGCATGTGTTCATTTTCATTAAGAATTGATACTGCACAATCTTGTTTCTAATTCGGTGCTATCTTCCTCTTGTTTGTGCTTGTTTCAGGGTAATCAAATCAAGAGACACCCCTTAGCCGGCCGGCCAGTTGAAGGAGGAAGCAGAACTCATACACCCTGCATCATCAGGTATTGCCCGCGATCACTCTTTTCCTTACTAATGAGGATATTTACTCTAGCGATCATTGTCACGCCCCGACGCGAAAAATCGGGAAGCGACGAGTCGAGGCACTCATGTCGATCAGAGCATGTACAGATTTAATTCTAAAGACAGAGAGATAAGTAGAAAATGACACTTTTATTCATCCAAATAAAGGTTTTACAATATCACTCATAAGCCTTAAAAGGCATGTTACAATCTTCAAATACATAATTCTTGTAAGAGCAATAATGACCTACATAAACCTAAGAAAACTAGATCTCTAATTCACTCTTGTCCATTCCCTTGTTCATTGTCGAACTTCCTGCAATAGTTAACCGAAAACGTAGGGTGAGCAAAAAGCCCAATAGGATTTTATATCTCTAATCCAGGCAATCTTAAAGTAATTAACACTTTAGATAATTTTTCATGTTGTGTCGAGAAGTGATTAGAACATGAGTAGAAATTCGATATAAGGAATTTCAAGTAAATAAGAGATTTTTAAGTATTTCAGATATCAAGATATCAAGAAAAATTCAAGTAATGAATTTTGACCTTGTGGAGAATTTCAGAGAATTTGGCCATTTCATGCAGGTCAAGTAATTCATGTAATTTCAAGTAATTCAAGTACAAGTAACAAGTAAACAAGTAAAGAACTATGGAATGCCGTAAATAAATCTAGCAAGTCAAGCACTTAGGTGCAATATCACACCGTGGTCAATCAACTCCCATGGGCACAAGTACTTTCGGGCGCTCCCCCCAGGACCAGACCGGGCCCCATTAATGCCAGATATTGGGTCATGGATCAAAAATCCCAAGTACATTTAGACATCCACTTAAATTTTTATGGCCAACGAATTTCAAGGTAAAGCTATTTGTAAATAAGTACAGATCTGACAAAAAGTTATAGCATTTGCAAGAAAGTAGAAAACAGATTGAAGGCATCATGTTTAACGACATTAAGTCGTGGAGATCAAAAATGAAAGGTAAGTAGAAAGAAAAATCAAGTTAATAGAATTAGTAGAATTATTTTAATTCCTTAACTTAATCAGGTGTACATTTGAATAATGATTACATATAGTTTTAATACACTGGAGATGCATTAGTTTAATTATAACGACGATTTTATACAAAATCGGACATTTTGTTATGAACGTGGTCGTGTCGGTTTTTATTTATTCTGTTAAAAATTTCAGAAATATCATAGTCATAAATCATCAAGGTTTAGCTAGGAAATATAAACTTATAAATTAAAATCATGAATTTTGACATTAGTATTAAATCATACATCAATTTACTAATAAGATGATAATAAATAGATTTAACATGCTGAAAGTAATTTTCATACCTCAATTTTTTGATAATATGATAAAAATAATTTATTATGCTGAAAATAATAAAATAATAGTATTAATTCTCCTTCATTTTCTTTGAAAGAAAAAAGGTTTATATTACTGTCTGTGAACGCGCTGTGTCTTACGGTCGCGTTCATAAGTTATATATAGATATATTTATATATATACTCAAAATATTTTATTTTGACCCCCGGGCATTCCGGGTAATTTTTAAGATCGCGCTGGTCCCTACCAGCGCGATCTGAAGATCGCGCCATCCTTGGGTAGCGCGATCTTGAATTTATATATTTTATTTTATTTTTTTTGAAAAATGGACGGTGGGAAATTGGGTCTGTAGGAACGCGCCATGTCAGGGCAGCGCGTTCATGAACACGCCCCTGAGGTGCAGCGCGTTCACGTTCTATTGAAAAACGGGGATACCCCTCCAATAAAATGACAATAACTTGCTCATTTCTTAACAAAATTTAGGAAAACAAGTATCAATGGAAAAGGCACTGAAAAATACACAAGATAGCATGCTTTAATTGAGGTTTAGCCTGAGAGACACCTACCTTAGAGCGGATCTAAGAAGAGGTAGAAAATATAGGTTGGAATAAGAAAATCTCCAATCACCGCAGCAGCATAGCCTTGGCCTCCAGGGATGATTTGAGGGTCGAATGTGATTCTATATATAGCCAAAACTTGGCCAATTTTGTCAAGATTCCTTGCCTAACAATTCCGAACTTTTCAACTCCGAATTGATAGAAAATTTCAACTTTTCTTCTTAATCTAGCCTCCATTTGGTGTGAAACCAAGGTAAAAATGCCTGGTCCAAGGTGGGCTGTTAGGTAAGAATTGATTTTTTTGTCACCCTTCTAGAAATTAGGTTATTATAATCATTTAAAAGGGTATTTAATATGTGCTACGAATTTAAGGTCTAATTATCCTTTATTAAATCCTTTAACCACTAATCCAGCCCATTATGGATTACCCAATAGGCCAAAAGTAATCCTAATCCATTCTATGGACTTTAATTGGGCTTCCTATAATTTTTCTAAGGGTTAAAACATTTAATTTCCATTTACTTTAAGTAAATTCAATAAGCTAGTTTATTTCATATAGTAAAAATATAATGTAATTATTTTATGAAGAATATATATTTACTCATTTTAATTTATCGAGTTTCTACATCCTCCCCCACTTAAAAGAATTTGGTCCTCCAAATTCACATTATATAATTAAAATTCAAGAATTCAGATAGAAAGGTCGAAGTTCTAACCTGAGATTAAATCCGGATACTTCTTCTTGATTGACTCTTCCAATTCCCAGGTAGCTTCCTCAAATCCACGCTTGCTCCATTGGACTTTTATCATCGGTATGTCCTGATTCCTCAGCTGGTGTAACTTCCGATCTAATATTTTGATCGGTCTTTCTTCATATGATAAATCCTTTTGTAGCCTCAAATCTTCAAATTGAATCACATGCGAAGGATCGTACACGTACTTCCTCAGCATGGATACATGGAATACATCATGAACACCGGTCAATTGAGGAGGCAAACCTAGCTTGTATGCCACTTCACCGATTCTCTCTAAAATCTCAAAAGGGCCAATAAATCTCGGACTCAGTTTTCCTTCGATACTGAACTTTTTAATTCCTCGTGTGGGTGAGATTTTTAAGAAGACATGCTCCCCCACTTGGAATTCGAGGTCTCTTCTCCGATTATCGGCATAGCTCTTTTGCCGTGATTGAGCAACCTTTAGCCTTTCTTGAATTAACTGGATTTTGTGAGTTGTATCTTGGACAATGTCAGGACCAAGCAATCTTTTTTCTCCAACCTTGCTCCAGCATAGAGGTGATCTACAACTTCTGCCATACAATGCTTCAAAAGGTGCCATTTGTATGCTAGACTGATAGCTATTGTTATAAGCAAACTCAGTCAATGGTAAATGTTCTTGCCAACTACCACCGAAGTCTATCATACAGGCTCTTAACATATCTTCAATAATCTGATTCATCCTCTCGATTTGTCCATCAGTCTGTGGGTGGAAAGCAATGCTAAATCTTAGCATAGTACCCATAGATGATTGCAAACCCTTCCAGAAGTGAGAGGTGAACCTCAGATCTCGATCCGAAATAATAGAACTTGGAATACCATTCAGTCTTACAATCTCCTTGATATATAGGCCGGCTAGAACATCCACGGTCCATTTGGTCTTGATAGGTAAGAAGTGAGCGGACTTAGTTAACCGGTCCACAATTACCCATATAGCATCAAATCCACTTCAGGTCTTCGGCAATCCAACTATGAAATCCATTCCAATATTATCCCATTTCCATTCCGATATTCCGAGAGGTTTGAGCTTGCCAGTCGGTTTAAGGTGTTCGGCCTTAACTTGTTGGCATACCAAACATCGACTTACGAACTCAGCTACCTCTCTTTTCATATTAGGCCACTAGAAAGTTCTTTTGAGATCTTGGTACATTTTTGTAGCACAATGGTGAATACTATACCTCGATCTATGTGCTTCCTCCAAGATTTTACTTATGATAGCAGAACAATCGGGTACACAGGTTCTTCCTTTAAATAGTAGCCTTTCATCATCTGCCATAAGAAAATCCGGTCGTTGATCTAGTTTCTCTTTAATTTCAACGATCAACGGATCATCATCTTGCTGGTCTTTAATTTCTTAGAGTAGCTCGGGTTGAAGTCTAATATTTGCAATCAAGACTCCGCCTTCCTTCTCCTCCATATTGAGATCTAAGTTTGTCATTTGTTCTAAAAGATGCCATTCTTTAATCATCAGGCTTGATAATAAGGCCATTGGCTTCCAGCTAAGTGCATCAGCCACAGCATTGCCCTTTCCGGGGTGGTATTGTATAGAGAAATCGAAATCCTTCAAATATTCCAACCACCGTTGTTGTCTCATATTGAGCTCCTTTTGAGATAATAAGTACTTGAGACTCTTGTGATCAGAATACACAATAAAGGCCTCGCCATAGAGATAATGTTGCCAGATCTTCAAAGCAATGACCTCAGTTGCCAACTCTAAGTCATGCACGAGATAATTTTCCTCGTGCTTTTTCAATTGTCTTGAGGAATAGGCTATAACCTTGCCATGTTGCATCAATACATAACCCAGGCCAATTCCAGATGCATCACATAAACTTCGAATCCTCCTCCTTCCGTAGGTAATGTGAGAATAGGGGTAGTAGTCAGACAATCTTTCAAGGTCTGAAAGCTTTTCTCGCATTCCTCGGACCATATAAAAAGATTCTCCTTCCTCGTCAATCTTGTCAAAGATACCGCGATCTTGGAAAAATCTTTAATAAATCTTCTATAGTACCTTGCCAATCCCAAGAAGCTTCGGATCTCTGTCACACTAGTAGGTCTTTCCTAGTTCTTGACAGCCTCGACCTTTGAAGGATCGACAGCAATACCGTCCTGGGAAATTATGTGACCTAGAAAGGAAACTTCCTCCAACCAGAAATCACACTTGTTAAGTTTTGCATAAAGCTTGTGATCTCTTAATAATTGAAGGGCCTTCTTGAGATGTTCTTCATGCTCTTCCTTAGACTTGGAGTAGATCAGAATGTCGTCAATAAAGACAACCACAAATTGATCAAGGTATGGCCTAAATACATTGTTCATTAACTGCATGAATGCGGCAGGCGCATTGGTTAGGCCAAAAGGCATAACCGTGAACTCATAATGCCCATACCTACTCCGGAATGTTATCTTGTGAATATCCCCTTCCTTGATCTTTAACTGATGATAATCAGATCTGAGATCAATCTTTGAAAAATATCGAGCTCCAGAAATCTGGTCAAATAATTCATCAATCCTCGGCAATGGATATTTATTCTTGATTGTGAGTTGGTTCAATTGCCGATAGTCAACACATAATCTCATTGAACCATCCTTCTTTTTGACGAATAGTACCGGGGCTCCCCAAGGTGAAGTACTTGGTCGGATAAATCCTTTCTCCAGTAACTCCAATAGTTGTTCCTTTAACTCCTTCATTTCGACGGCAGACATCCGATACGGAGCTTTAGAAACTGGTGCAGCTCCCGAAATTAAATCAATAGAGAATACAACTTCTCTCTCTGGAGGAATACCAGGCAACTGGACCGAAAATACATCAGACTAATCCCGAACGATAGGAATATCCCTTAGAATGGGTTCCGTATGCTCGGTCGTAGTAATAGAAACTAAGAACCCAGCACAACCCTTCCTTAATAATCTTTCGGCTTTAAGGGCCGAAATAAGAGATATGTGTCTAGAATGCCTGATACCAGAAAATAAGAGGTTGGGGTAACCCATAAAAGTCACCATACCCAACTTGCAGTTGACACTAGCACCATGTGCAGATAGCCAGTCGGCTCCCAATATAATATCATATCCTTCCATCTCTATGCATACTAAATCAGCGGATAAGTTGTGACCGCTAATTAGAACTTCACTAGCAGGGTAGAAATGTTTAGCCTCCATTCCCGTTCCCATAGGGGTAGTAATAATGAGTTTAGATTCTAATGGAACATGCTCCATAGGCAAAATATCAGCAAAGCTCCTAGATATGAATGAATGCGTAGCTCCGGTGTCAAATAAGACAGAGGCAGGCCTTGAGTACACAGGAAAAAGTACCTTCCACGACGCCTCCTTCTTCAGTAGGTTCCGCATCCATAAGAGCTTAAAGTCTCCCTTGCTTTTTAACAATAATTGGAAGCTTTTCTGGTGGAGCTTGCTCATTGAGAAGAGGACAGTTCGGGATCCTATGCTCCCGACTCCCACAGCGAAGACATGCGCCGAGTTTTCTCCAGCACTCCTCGACTTTGTGTCCGGGCTTCTCGCAATATTTGCATAGTTCCTTTGATGATGTAGAGATAGGAACAATTTGCTTGTCGAACGTTCTCGGCTTCTTGTCCCCTTGAAAGTTACACTTGTCTTTATTGAAGTTGTGCCCGTCATTGGGTCTCTTCTTCCCGAAGGAGGGCTTGAAACTGCCAGACCCAGTAACTTGCTCTCTCTTGGCTTCTCATCCTCGGAAGCGATCCGATAACTCCGTTGCATCTTCTAGGAGTTGGGTTCTTCTTACCATATCAGAATATATTTGAATATCCATCGGGGCAAGTTGAGTGATATACTGCGGCTTTAAGCCATTTAAGAATCTCCTCGCCTTCATCTTTTCGATACCCACGAGATGTGGCGCGTACCGAGACAATCTTAAGAATTGAGCTTCATAATCAGCCACCGATAAACCCCTTTGGTTCAAAGCGGCAAATTCAGCGGCTTTCCTTTCTTGCACCCGATCGGAGAAATATTTATTGTTGAAATGCTCCACGAACTCTTCCCATAATAATTGGTCGAGCGGTAAAATTGCTTCGACCGATTCCCACCAAGCATGGGCATCCCTCTCTAGTTGAAAGGTAGCGAGTAGGACCTTCTCCTCGTCAGCGCATTGCATGACTCGGAATATCCTCTCGATCTCCTTTACCCAGTGTTCGGCCTCATCCAGATCCGCGGATCCTGTGAATTTGGGAGGGTTCATGCTCCTGAAATTCCTATGTAAGTCTCCAGCTCCTCGGTTTGCTCCTCCCTGAGCAACATGCTAGAGAGCTTGAGTCAAACCTTGCACCATTCGTTGCATTTCGCGCCATTGAGATCTCTTGGCAGCCATTGGCGAGAATTAAGTCTTCAACCATAATTACAAGGCTTAAGTGTTTTTCTTTATTTATTTCTTGATAGTTCATTCTTTTAAAACATAGCCCATAGCTCTACCCAATCTTATCAGGAAAGTTTAAGATTTTTGGATAGGATCTAGAACCTATATCAAGGGAAACCTATGTTTTAAGAGAGAATCTGTGAATCCTAGGGTTTATGTAAACTGGGCGCTCTGATACCACAAAGACTGTCACGCCCCGACGCGAAAAATCAGGACGCGACGAGTCGAGGCACTCATGTCGATCAGAGTATGTACAGATTTAATTCTAAAGACAGAGAGATAAGTAGAAAATGACACTTTTATTCATCCAAATAAAGATTTTACAATATCACTCATAAGCCTTAAAAGGCATGTTACAATCTCCAAATACATAATTCTTGTAAGAGCAATAATGACCTACATAAACCTAGGAAAACTAGATCTCTTATTCACTCTTGTCAATTCCCTTGTTCATTGTCGAACTTCCTACAACAGTTAACCGAAAACGTAGGGTGAGCAAAAAGCTCAGTAGGATTTTATATCTCTAATCCAGGCAATCTTAAAGTAATTAACACTTTAGATAATTTTCCATGTTGTGTCGAGAAGTGATTAGAACATGAGTAGAAATTCGATATAAGGAATTTCAAGTAAATAAGAGATTTTTAAGTATTTGAGATAACAAGATATCAAGAAAAAATCAAGTAATGAATTTTGAACATGTGGACAATTTCAGAGAATTTGGCCATTTCATGCAAGTCAAGTAATTCATGTAATTTCAAGTAATTCAAGTACAAGTAACAAGTAAACAAGTAAAGAACTGTGGAATGCCATAAATAAATCTAGCAAGTCAAGCACTTCGATGCAATGCCACGCCGTGGTCAATCAACTCCCATGGGCACAAGTACTTTCGGGCGCTCCCCCCAAGATCAGACCGGGCCCCATTAATGCCAGGCATTGGGTCATGGATCAAAGATCCCAAGTGCATTTAGACATCCACTTAAATTTTTATGGTCAACGAATTTCAAGGTAAAGCTCTTTGTAAATGAGTACAGATCTGACAAAAAGTTATAGCATTTGCAAGAAAGTAGAAAACAGATTGAAGGCATCATGTTTAACGACATTAAGTCGTGGAGATCAAAAATGAAAGGTAAGTAGGAAGAAAATTCAAGTTAATAGAATTAGTAGAATTATTTTAATTCCTTAACTTAATCAGGTGTACATTTGAATAATAATTACATATAGTTTTAATACACTGGAGATGCATTAGTTTAGTTATAACGATGCTTTTATACAAAATCGGACATTCTGTTATGAACGTGGTCATGTCGATTTTTATTTATTCTGTTAAAATTTTTAGAAATATCAGAGTCATAAAATATCAAGGTTTAGCTAGGAAATATAAACTTATAAATTAAAATCATAAATTTTGACATTAGTATTAAATCATACATCAATTTACTAATAATATGATAAGAAATAGATTTAACATGCTGAAAGTAATTTTCATACCTCAATTTTCTGATAATATGATAAAAATAATTTATTATGCTGAAAATAATAAAATAATAGTATTAATTCTCCTTCATTTTCTTTGAAAGAAAAGAGGTTTATATTACTGTCTGTGAACGCGCTGTGTCTTACGGTCGCGTTCATAAGTTATATATAGATATATTTATATATATACTCAAAATATTTTATTTTGACCCCCGGGCATTTCGGGTAATTTTTAAGATCGCGCTGGTCCCTACCAGCACGATCTGAAGCTCGCGCTATCCTTGGGTAGCGTGATCTTGAATTTATATATTTTATTTTATTTTTTTTGAAAAATGGACGGTGGGAAATTGGGTCTGTAAGAATGCGCCATGTCGGGGCAGCGCGTTCATGAACACGCACCTGAGGTGCAGCGCGCTCACGTTCTGTTGAAAAACGGGGATACCCCTCCAATAAAATGACCATAACTTGCTTATTTCTTAACGAAATTTAAAGAAACAAGTATCAATGGAAAAAGCACTGAAAATACACAAGATAGCATACTTTAATTGAGGTTTAGCCTGAGAGACACCAACCTTAGAGCGGATCTAAGAAGAGGTAGAAAATATAGGTTGGACTAAGAAAACCCTTGCTTTCTCCCGTTTCTTCCTTCAAACCTCCACCAATCACCACAGCAGCGTAGCCTTGGCCTCTAGGGATGATTTGAGGGTCGAATGGGGTTCTATTTATAGCCAAAACTTGGCCAATTTTGTCAAGATTCCTTGCCTAAAAATTCCGAACTTTGCAACTCCGAATTCATAGAAAATTCCAACTTTTCTTCTTAATCTAGCCTCCATTTGGTGTGAAACCAAGGTAAAAACGACTGGTCCAAGGTGGGCTATTAGGTAAGGGTTGATTTTTCTATCACCCTTCTAGAAATTGGGTTATTATAATCATTTAAAAGGGTATTTAACATGTGCTACGAATTTAAGGTCTAAGTATCCTTTATTAAATCCTTTAACCACTAATCCAGCCCATTATGGATTACCCAATGGGACAAAAGTAATCCTAATCCATTCTATGGACTTTAATTGGGCTTCCTATAATTTTTCTAAGGGTTAAAACATTTAATTTCCATTTACTTCAAGTAAATTCAATAATCTAATTTATTTCATATAGTAAAAATGTAATGTAATTATTTTATGAAGATTATATATTTACTCATTTTAATTTATCAGGTTTCTACAATCACGTTCCATTGAGCACCACGTGCTCCCCTTTGGTTTTCTCTGTCACATTACATTTTACTATCTTTCACATCTGCACACTAAGTGACGCGTTCACAGTCCCAAGGGTCAGATTGAGAGGTGACCATAAGTGGCTTCACACCATTCCTCCAGGTAGAGTTTTTTCTTCTTTTTTTTATGCCACTAATTTGTTTCATGACGTAATGGACACACAGCTATGCAGTTATTATTACATCCTAATGGGGAGGGCTCGACAATGGCGTATGGCGGTGGTGCCACTATCCCGACGATGGCAACCTATTATGAGCATAGCCCCTCTATCCTACCAGTTAATGGCGCTGAACACGAGCTGCAAGAGTTTCCTACAGCGATGGTAGGACTTTTCTCCTTTTTTTGTATGACTAAAAAGACACATGCATGTGAATATAGGTGATCTGGAGACCTTATTCGGGCATGATCGATGCTGACCAGCCGTGGGTTATAACAAGCCGTGGCCGATTTGGATGGGACCTTTGGGTCCACTGCCTAAATAAAATTGAGCCGCTTCGGCTACGATTGGCCATGAGAACCCTAGGGCTCGCCCAAGAATGGGTGGATGCGACCGCGCCCCCTCGCATAGGGAGGAAGACATGTGGGAGGGCCGCTTGTATTGACTGGCGTGTGCACTTCCCCGAACAGTATGAAGATTGGCAGCAGGGTGACACGCTTGTGGAGTCACGTGCATAGGATAGTGAGGAGTACCTGCGCCTCTATAAGGTGACATATGCGCAGCAACCGTGGAGGTGAATGCATTTTTTTGGGGGGGGGGGATGAATGATGTTAACTCCTACAGCCTGGTTACAGGATGCTCGTGATGCCATCATAGCGAATTTGCGAGCTCGCCTGGCAGACACAGAGCAACAGTTGGATGACACCCGTGCAGCTTTGGACTCTTTGGTGAGAGTGTAATGTAACACCCACTCCTAGTGATGACCCTAAATTCCTGGTGTTCAGGCACTAATTGCCACCTCTCGTTGTTATAGCACATCCAGCTGGACGCAACCTCCACAGTAGTGGGTGCAGATGGTGCCCCCTCTAATTTGTGGATCCCTTCTTCAGAAATTGATTCGTTCCACGAGCAACTAGCACGTGCCATGCAACGTGACGCGGAGGCAGAGGGGATACTTTCCGCACAGGTGAATATTCCGCCCTTCAAGTCTTATGGTTCGCATTGCCTTGTTTCTAACGATGGTGTGGTATGGCAGGCGAAAGAGATGCAAGAGGCGCTTGCTCGCTTTGCACAAGGAGAGGCCAGGACAGTAGAGTTGGAGGAGGAATTGCGGCGCACCTTAGGCGAGGATCTCTCCCGGGATGCTATGGAGCTGAGGATCACCCTTAAGCTAGAGAGGGAAGACACAGAGAGGGAAAGAGCTGAGGGAGAAAGGGATAGAGAAAGGGAGAGATCTTAGAGGTTGGCTAAGTGGGAGGAGCGGAGGGCCTTGGAGGCCCAATTGTTTGAGCTCCGAACCAGTCTTGGCCTCGCCGAACAATGGCTGAGGGATGGTGAGGAGCAGTACCGAAGAGCACGAGAGCGTGGTTTTCGTGTTAGTAGCTTCTTTGATGCCCTCACAGAGTGACGGCAGAGCGTGAAGACAAAAAGAGGAATGCAAGGTGGTAGAGGTACCACCTCGCATGGTTTGACGACACCATCCAGGGCTCCTTGCTTGGAGAGTGGAGAGAGCAGTAATGCTGAGAGATAGGGAGGAACTTAATGTACACAATTTTTTTTGATTTTTTTTTGGGAAGATAAAATGGAATGTTCGGTTTCCTGTTCTCTGCCTCTTTCTTGCTTTTTTCAAACCTACACACATTACTCAGAGAAACAAGTTAATTTTTCTATTCTGACTTGGCCCCTTGCTCAATAAGTGGGTAATTGTTTGGAAGCTGGTCTTGATAACGAGTCAAGGGGCCAAACCTTTATCAATGAAGGCAAAAGTAAAAAATGACAAATGCGGCATGCAAACATGCAAATGCGGGTGAGAATAAAAAATGCGGCACACGAATGCGATCACGTGAAATGTATTTTTTTTTATTTTTTTATTTTTATTTTATTGTTTATTATTTTTGTTTTTCTTTGGTGTTTTGTATATATGTGTATATATATATATATATATATATATATATATATATATTGGTTTTGTTTCTTTCCCCTTTTGTCTTTCTTGTTTTGTTTTTTTTTTTGTTTTTGCCTTTTTTTTTGCCAATGCCCGTTGATCACCCATATGGTGCCTGACCTACATGAGGACAGAGAGTTTCTTACTAACCTCCCAAGTATCCTGAGCGCACATCTAAGTTGATGTGGGCCTCTAGACTCCTCGAATGATAATCCGCTGGTTAAGACTTATCCTGATGACAATACCGTCATGCCACGCTTAGGCTCCCAATTGCTTCCGACCATAGGGATACACCCAAAAAGCGTCCGAGGTAAATTATTGACGCGACCTGAGTCTATTTCCTCACAACTCTAGATGGTATATAATGGAACACATTGGAACTCTGACGTCCAACCGCGCGACGCTGACCTGGAATCAGACGTCGTAGCACCCATAGGTGACGTGCTTGCATTGGCCTCAGCCCGAGGTTAAAATAAGAAGACAGTAGAGAGAGGTCTTGACCTGCCACAAACACCGAGACTCCTTCGTGGCGATGACTTTTACTTTTCAAAGTGAATAACCATATGTTTCTTTTTTTGAAATGAGGTTGTAGGCCTCAGCGGGGTTCACCCTTCGGGACCTCCATTGAGCCTTCATCTTCAGGGGGAGAAGGAATAATATAAGAGACAAATCTCCTGAGAGGACTGGTAAAACCGTTAACCCAGCGAGCTAACAGGGAATCTACTCGACTCTCCCGTTTAGGGCAACTTCGAACTAAGTCTCGAGCATTTACGTCTCATTGCCCCTTTTATGGAATTTGACTTTTGCTTTGAGGGGTTTCGTTCATTAGAATCAGGTACGGTCACGACCAGACTTTTCATTTGACTTTGATTTATCTTTTTTTTTTAGGGAGATATAATCATTCGACATTTTGGGGATCCCTCTTGTAAGCCTGTGAGGACACTACCCTCTTCTCGTGCTCTGATCCAGGCTCGAGATGATGGATCCTATTCTCGCCTTGAGGGTATTGTACTTCGATTTCCTTATGCTCAGCGTTTTAAGAGCGCCGACTATCTCATTGGGTCGAAGAGGAAGGGAATAAAGATTACGGCTTTCCTAGAGACCTTCGTGGTGAGGCCTCACCATAGGCGATGCTACCAAGTTTTGGTTAAAACACGTGTGTACGTGCATGTTACCTTCCTTTTAGTGGGCATAGGCCAACATGGTCGGACAAGGATTTCCCCGGTTCTGGCAGACCAAGACTTGAGACCTACCAAACCTTAATGGGCCCTATCCTAGCATGAAGGATGAATGCAGTGACTTTACTTCATGATGATCACTAGGCATTGGCATTTTTTTATTTTGTTTTGTTTTTTTGTTTTTTATTTTTTGTTTATTTTGTTTATTTTTATTTTTTTGTGTTGTTATTTTATTTTTGTTTGATTTTTTTTTATTTTGATTTTGACATTATGCACACTTATCTAAGGGTGGTACTTTTTAAGATAAAGCCCATTCCAAGGGTGGGATAACTCGATCCCCTCAGCATTGACTAGCATATAAACATTGCCAGGATACACTGCTTGAATTACATATGGACCTTCCCAATTGGGTTGGATTTTATAACGTGGCCCACCAGGTTTCACTAAAAGTCTTTTAACGACCATCTCACCAACTTTTAATTTTCTCTCAATTATCTTCTTTTGATAAAAACGTGCGAGTCTATATTGGTAAACACGTGCATGCTCGACAACGGCCAGCCGCTTCTTGTCTAAGAGTTCCAATTAGGCAAGCAGTGAATCACGACGATCATCAAGGGAAAGGTTCTTGTCCAATTGTACCCTGAGAGAAGGGATCAAGATTTCATATGGGACTACTGTCGCCATTCCATAATTAAGGGCGAAGGGCGTTTGTCCAGTGGAAGTACGGATTGAAGTGCGATAGGCCCATAGAGCTTCAATAAGCTTTTCTGGCCAATCTGAGAACTTGTTAGACTCACATGTTTTCTTTATGATTTTGATCAACATTTTATTAGTGGCCTCTGCCTACCATTGTCTTGTGGATAATATGGTGATGAATGATGCAATGTAATTTTGTACCTTTTGCAGAGATCCTGAAGGTCTTGAGAAATGAATTATGGCTCATTGTTGGTGATGATAGTGCTTGGGATGACGAACCTGGCGATGATGTTCTTCAGGATGAATTTGTAGACCGTTGATACCTTGATTTCGTGTAAGCTTCGGCTTTGGCCCATTTGGTGAAGTACTCCGTTGCAGTAAGGATGACAGATTTTTACTTGGTGAGGGAGTTTAGATCACCTAGAGGACCAATGATATAGAAAGCCCACATGGAGAAAGGCCATGGGGAGGATATTGGATGAAGTGGGGAAGAGGGGGAGTGAATCTTGTCGGCGTGAAGTTGATACTTAACACACCTATAGACATAGATAGCACAATCCTCTTCCATGGTGGGCCAGTAAAAACCTTGCCGAAGGATCTTCTTAGCAAGCATTTGGCTATTCACATGGCCACCATACACACCAGAGTGTGCTTCCTCAACACATTTCCAGACCTCATCCTCATCAAGATATCTCAGAAGAACACCGGTAAGGCTTCTCTTGTATAGCACTCCTCCAACTAGCACATATTTTTGGGCCACTGATCTTATGGCTTTCTTATTTTTCGATGTGGCTTAGCGTAAATGAGTGGTGACAAAACCAGAATTAGGCGGGAGATGCCTACAAGGATTTACAGGATAAGAAAGAAATCAAAGAAAAAGGTGAGAACTCAAGCCTCGAAAATAGTGTGAGAACGGGCAGATGCCCAAAGTGGTTGATGTGGAAGGAACTGGGTCAGACCCAGGATTGAGAGGAATTAGGGGAAGAAATTGATAAATTAAGAGAGGCAGATCCGGAGGGTCTGTAAATGAAGGAGGAGAATCATGGGGGAAAGAATTCGGAGGTTCCGGAGGAAGAAGATGATGAGGGACGCGATGCCCTGGGAAAAGGTATGGAAAAGGTAATTCAAACGGAGGAAAAGAACGAAGGACGTGATATCCCGGAAGAACAAAAGGATGATTTGGAAGAAAGGAAGGTCCGGAGGTTCCGGAAGGATATGGAAAGGGAGGGTGCGATGCCCTAAAGGGAGAGATGGAGAATGAGATGAGAAATTCGGAGGTTCTAGAGGAGGATGAGAATGAGGGATGGATAAAGATAAGGAATTAAACAGAGAGGGATCCGGAGACTTCGGATGGGGTAAATGAGGGTTGGACTAAGTGAATGAGTTTGACAATGAAGAATCTAGAAGTTCTAGAGGAGGATGAGAATGAAAGATGGATGAAGGTAAGGAATTGAACAAAGAGGGATTCGGAGGCTCTGGATGGAGAGAAATGTGAGGGTCCAAGGACCCTAGCGAAGAGGAGGAGCCTGATTACGTAGATTTACATGATGAAAATTGTCCCCTCAGCCAATGGACTACCCATAAAAAGAAGTTGAATAGTAACACGAGCAATGATGGACTGGGATACAAAGTGGATGAACTAATGTGGGCTCCCTCAACAAGGGATTTCTTGTCCTTAAGCTTCACTTTATGCCTTCCCTTTTTCTTGGTAGATACTCTCTTACAATGCAGCCCTTCAACCTTCAATATAGTATCTTGGCCTCTTGGCTTCGCATGCCCTCTCCAATGATGTGACCAGACAGATGACCTTGTCCTTATCTAATCAACCAGCTCAATCCACAGGCTCTCAGTCGATGAACTTTTAATAAGATCCCTTAGATATTCAAAACTGAATGGTAACTCCCTTGGCAAATAATCATAGTAAAAATTCAAGAGTTCGACTTGTGAAACAAGAATCTTGACATGGAATGGCTCCTTTGAAAATATCTCCCTTGATAAATGAATGGTATCTATTGATGGGGACATCACCCATGATTCTCTCTGGCTCAGGACTTCACTTCCTCCTAGAGAGGGATAGGATAGAGCTCCATGTCGAGTAGGTCTCCCACGGCACTTAGATTTTCTATCTGGATCATTTTGATGTATTTCTCTCTTTTTATTTGAGTCATTTTGATGTAATTTTCGCTTTATTTGAGTCATCTTCTTAGGTCCTTAAGTCATTTCCCTATGTTTGAGTCATCATCTACCCCTTGGTTTACTTTTTGGACAAGCTTGGTCATTATATGTAAAGCCAGGGGTAGTCCTGTCATGTAAAAGTTTGGGTCCCTATAAATAGGACCCCAACCCCTCCTTGGAGAACTAATGAAAATATTGAGTTTGAGTTTCCACAAAAGAATCTGTGTGATTTCTTCTTCTAGGGTGAGATACCCTCTCTCTCCTCTCCTTCTCTCTCTAGGGGGCGACCCCCCTCTCTCTCTCCTCTCTCCTCTCTCTCTCCAATTAGCAACCCTCTCTCTCCTCTCCCCTTGCCACCTCATCCTCCACATCAGCCCCAACCTTTCATCTTCCCAAGGCTCCTTCAATCCCACCATTACTCTCACCAAGCCCCAAGCACCCTTTCACCTTCCAAGGCAACCTTTCCTCTTCCCCAAGCACCCATTCAACTATCCCAAGCACCCCTTCACATCCCCAAGGAATATTTGAATTTCCCTCCACCCTTGGTGGCCGCGACCAGCTCCCTTTCAACCCCCCCTTCAGCCTTGGTCGACCACCCCCTCTCCCTATATCCCCCTTTGTCACTCCAAGAACCATCATCCTTCCCCTTCCTTTCCTCTTGTTCTGCTAGCCACACCACCACCATCGCCCCTCACCTATCCCCTTGCACCAGACCATCTCCAACCCCATCTCCACCTTCCCCATATCCACTTTCCACATCCAACCCTTCCCCATCATCACCACCCCCATATCCAATAACCCTCCACCAAAGAAACACCCCCTTTCACCCTTGTTCTACTAATCTGTGTACAGCTGAAGATCTGCTAAGTCCCCGCCTGTTGCAATGCCGGCCACCACTACATCCCGGAATTCGTGGAGGCCCACCCTATATTTCTGGAAAGCTCTGCCAGTCAGCTTCGCAGGCGAGGCGATCCCGCCTCAATTCGAGTTTGGAGCCGTCCAGGAGGATCGTTCTCGTCAGACCGCGCATCTGGCATCCGAGCAGAGACCAGAACCACAGTGCAGAAGCCACTGCGACCACATCCCTGCTCCCCCTGGTGTGCCGTTTGACTGGGATGAGATACTACCAGTCCTCTGTCCAACGCATCAAGCGGAGCATCGTTCGGAGTTTGGAGCTCCCCGTTCCATTTAATCTCCCCGAGGTGCGCAGGTCAGTCCAGTCAAAGCCAGCCCCGACACCCCTCCACTCTACGGGCTCTTTCTCTCTGCTCTGACCTCCCCTGGTGACCTTCCTGGTTGCTGCTCGAAGAAGACTCGGCCACGCTCGCATCCGGTTTGGTCCCGCATAATTTGGATCTCGGGAGTGTTTGTGGCAACTTCGTCTTCCTGTTGCAGTGCTCTAGAATCAGTCCAAGCCAGAACAAAGAGGTCCAGTTCTAGAGTCTGCCCCGCCCTACGACGACGTCTAGAAATTCCACAGAAATTCAGGAGCCCTCCCGGGCCAATCAGCGAAGATTTGGCGCTGGTTTAGGCGACTTCTAGGTCCGGTAGAGCTCGTGGCGGTGTCAACAGTGACTACCTATCCAACAGTTCCAGAAGTGGACAGAACCGGCAGAGTAATCATTCGGCGCTCTCTTAGCTTTCGTCCCTATCCCACCTGGACGGCTTAGCGCCCCTCCCTGCATGGAGGTAGTGTTTGAATGTAACCTTCATTTCCGCACCCCTACTCCATCCATCTTGCGTGAGGAGTAGTTGATGTAATAATTAAACAGGGAGAAGCTTCACCGACGCAGTGTGCGGGAAACCCACACTTCCCCGCTCGCCCACGTCTCCGAACGACCTCGGTTTCTTCAAACCGACCGGGTAAGCTCTACCCCTTGCTCTCATTTTAGTGCTTGTTTATTCATTATCTGTAGAATTGCTCCGTTGGACGGAAAGAGGGCGCCCGACCCCGGAGCTCCCAGCTTACGTGTGGTCACCATGGAAATGTAAGAGAGAGCAACCTAGTGCCCATTTGGCACCTAGCCAGCCCCTTGAGTGTGGGCACCGTACCCTTGGGAGGGCAACCCTAGCCCTGCTGGCCCTCCACCAGCAACGGTCTTGCTCCACTACCTCTACTCGGCATAGCCGAGTCACCTCGGGAATCGTGTACACAACGGTGGTTCGGCAATTTATGTAATTCTCTGATCTTGTGCGTTGTGTTTGCGTGGTAGGTCCAAGGTTCCACGGCCTAGTTGTTGCATGCTCATAAGTGGTGTCACATCAATTTGGTATCAGAGCAAGTTCTTGACTTGTCTCTACTAAGTCTTGTCTTAGGGCCATTGCATCCATCCCCCCGAGCATCATCACTTCCCAATTCCTATGACTACCTCTTACCAATCACACCCATCGCTTTCACCTCTCCCAATGGATCCCAAACTCCTAGGAAGCCCCGCTGCCAACAAAGTTAATCACATCAATTCCCTCATGGAGGCCATGCCCAACATTCTTCGGCGGATTGACGATATCAATGCTCGACTTGATAAACTTGAGGAAAGAAGGCCCGCACCAAGAGTGAATGAGAGTGCCCCTCTGGAACACGTGGATAGTCCGCTTTTGAAACTCTTAAAACTCAAAACCCCCGCCTTTAACGGATGCCACTGTCTAAACCGTTATCTAGAGTGAGAAGCTTCGGTGGGCCAATTCTTTCAATGGTACATCATGACCAAGGAGGAGAAAGTGAACCTTGCCAAAAAATCATCTAACCGAGCCAGCCAGTGATCATTGGTTAACAATTGAATGTGTAAGGAGGCTCCGCGGGCAAGCCCCAATAGCCACTTGGGAAGAAATGAAGACCAAACTTAGGGAAGCCTACGCTCCCCAACACTCCCCTTCCTACCCGGCTAGCCAAAGCCCGAGGAGCACTACCACTCCTCCTTTCTCTCACAGCCAACCCAAGACCTCCCTTAGGGCCCAAATTCCACCACCAATCATTCCAACCCCAATCAACACTTCTACACTTTGCTACCCAACCACCACCATTCAAACCAAATTGGCCCCCACCCTCACTCCTCCACAACCGGCCGATCCTAAGGGCAAAAGACCCCTGACCGACCCGGTTTCCCCCATGAGGGCCACCAACCCCCAACCCAAAGTCACTTGCCCAACCCTCACCATACAAACCCAAGTGGACCCTATGTCCACCCCTCCACCGAGGCCCAAGATAGCCACCACACCCCAACCTAAACCCCCTTCTCCAATCTACACTACTCACGCCCCTTTGGCCCCCGCCTCCGCCCCGCCATCTTCCCCCATAAGGGACACACCTCCCAAGACCAACCAACTCAATCCTCCTCAACCCACCCATCTTCCACTACCAACCCCAATCCTACCCCAACTTAGGCCTCCACTACTTCCACTCCCAATTCCAACCCACGCCTGTCCTTGTTCACCACCCCGGATGCACCACACACAGGCTATCATCACCCCACCATCAAAAGACCTTCCCACCCCATTGGCTTTAGAAGAAGTAGCCCACCCACTTAGCCACATGGAGACAAATGCCCCTCCGGACCCTATCCCCTCCATGGAGGGCACCCATGTCTAAATTGAAGGGGGAGCCTCGCACGATGGTCTTCACCCTACACCACCCTCCCTAGTTGGGGCCGAGTTTATCTTAGGAGAACCCCTTGTTACTTGGCTAAGAGAGAGCCCAATGAGAGAGATCACGGCCCATGTTTGCCCACCCATGAAGCTAAACCTCCCCATAGTACCCTTCTCCACCTATCTCACTACCATCCAATCATCTTACGAAGTGAAAACTTTAGGGGACCTCCTCAAGGGTCTAGCTTGGCAAATGGAGTTGACTGGCATGTTGACCACAACGACCGACCGACCTAGGAGCCTTGACCTACTACACCTATGTGTCGGGTCTATCACCTCAATGTGCACCATAGGTTGCTACACTAGTGACCTTCTTCTATTCCTCCCCACACCCGATGAACCCGACCGTATCCTCGAATTGGAGCTCCTAATATTGGGTAGAAAGCCAAGCCACCCCCCCCATAGCCGACCCACCTACCGATAACTTCGGCCCAACTATGTCATTAGAGGAGGAAGACCCACCACCATATTGTAAGGACCTTGAGATTGATAAGGGGGATTTAGAGTTCCTCTCCCTAGGTGACCCTTACCATGACCCCTTAGATCCCTTCCTATACCCACCCACCTTACTCACCACCCACCTTTTTCTACCCCAACCCACCCTGATTAACCCCATCCACCAAGTCCTTGACTTGGGTCACACCATAGGAGCCATGACCTTGGACAACATCCACTTAGGGATTGAGGAAGTACCCCATTCCATGATGTCCACCTACCTAGATCCCTTCGACCCTTTTGAGTGGAAGCTCAAAGGCCACCCCACCACCCCACACGAGGAAGTCATCTTTGGGAAATGAATTCATATGTCTTGGCACATCACACCGCTTGGCATGATTAGTACATTGGGTCCACTCGTTCATGGCGCCCACATATCAAGTAGGATGCATGATTGGTCCGTATTCGGGTGTAACGGCCCTCCCTCATTCATCATTGATCATACGCATGTTAGGAGCATCTACGGATGTCCGGGTCTCCCGACATTCATCACCACTTTGTATGATAGGTTCACCTACGGATGCCCTGGCCCACCTAGGTCCATCAAAGTCTACATGGCGGCATTGCATCATAGGTCTACTTTTGGTTGCCCAGGTCCACCCATCACCCCTAGAATGTCAGCATTCACAACATTGCATAGCAACCTTCGCAAGCACATTAACAAGAGCAACGAGGTGTACAAGAAATTGGCCGATTCCCACCGCCGCCACCAAGAATTCTGTGTAGGTGATTTAGTGATGGTGAGGACTGAGAGACTATTCCCTAGAAATGTCTCAAAACTGAGGCCTCGTGGAATAGGTCCCTTCCAGGTTCTGAGGCGTATTGGCACTAATGCTTATGTGTTAGACCTCCCTGAGGAATACGGAGTAAGCCCCACTTTCAACGTGGCTGACCTGGTGCCATACACGGGTCCCATGGTGACACCCAGTGAGGACATCAAGCTTGTTCCATCCCTTGAGAGAGCCCCTACCCATGAGAGAACTCCACCAGTCCCGAGAAACCAGCGTAAGCCAGTGGAGCAGATATTGTATGAACAGGTCACTACTACCTAGAGCAAGGCATATGAGCGCTATCTAGTTAGGTGGAAGGGTCGGCCTCCTTCGGATGATTCATGGGTGAGTTGGGAGGATCTCCAGAAGTTGGACCCCGACCTACTGGAGCAGTATCGTAGCAGAGTGGGCCCCTACTCGACAAAGTCGAGCTCTTCGCAGCCCGGGGGAGTTGATGGGGACATCACCCATGATTCTCTCTGGCTCGGGACTTCACTTCCTCCTGGAGAGGGATAGGATAGAGCTCCATGTCGAGCGGGTCTCCCACGGCACTAAGATTATCTATCTGGATCATTTTGGTGTATTTCTCTCTTTTTATTTGAGTCATTTTGATGTAATTTTCCTTTTATTTGAGTCATCTTCCTAGGTCCTTAAGTCATTTCCTTATGTTTGAGTCATCATCTACCCCTTGGTTTGCTTTTTGGACAAGCTTGGTCATTATATGTAAAGCCAGGGGTAGTCCTATCATGTAAAAGTTTGGGTCCCTATAAATAGGACCCCAACCCCTCCTTGGAGAACTAATGAAAATATTGAGTTTGAGTTTCCACAAAAGAATCTGTGTGATTTCTTCTTCTAGGGTGAGATACCCTCTCTCTCCTCTCCTTCTCTCTCTAGGGGGCGACCCCCTCTCTCTCTCCAATTCGCAGCCCTCTCTCTCCTCTCCCCTTGTCACCTCATCCTCCACATCAGCCCCAACCTTTCATCTTCTCAAGGCTCCTTCAATCCCACCATTACTCTCACCAAGCCCCAAGCACCCTTTCACCTTCCAAGGTAACCTTTCCTCTTCCCCAAGCACCCATTCCACTACCCCAAGCACCCCTTCACATCCCCAAGGAATATTTGAATTTCCTCCCCCCTTGGTGGCTGCGACCAGCTCCCCTCCAACCCCCCCCTTCAGCCTTGGTCGACCACCCCCCTCTCCCATATCCCCCTTTGCCACTCCAAGAACCATCATCCTTCCCCTTCCTTTCCTCTTGTGCTGCTAGCCCCACCACCACCATCGCCCCTCACCTATCCCCTTGCACCAGACCATCTCCAACCCCATCTCCACCTTCCCCATATCCCCTTTCCACATCCAACCCTTCCCCATCATCACCACCCCCATATCCAATAACCCTCCACCAAAGAAACACCACCTTTCACCCTTGTTCTACTAATCTGTGTGCAGCTGAAGATCTGCTAAGTCCCCGCATGTTGCAACGCCGGCCACCACTACATCCCGGAAGTCCTGGAGGCCCACCCTATATTGCTGGAAAGCTCTGCCAGTCAGCTTCGCAGGCGAGGCAATCCCGCCTCAATCCGAGTTTGGAGCCGTCTAGGAGGATCGTTCTCGTCAGACCGCGCATCTGGCATCCAAGCAGAGACCAGAACCACAGTGCAGAAGCCACTGCGACCACATCCCTGCTCCCCCTAGTGCTCCGTTTGACTGGGACGAGATAGTACCAGTCCTCTATCCAACGCAGTAAGCGGAGCATCGTTCGGAGTTCGGAGTTCCCCGTTCCATTTAATCTCCCCGAGGTGCGCAGGTCAGTCCAATCAAAGCCAGCCCCGACACCCCTCCACTCTACGGGCTCTTTCTCTCTGCTCCGACCTCCCCTGGTGACCTTCCTGGTTGCTGCTCGAAGAAGACTTGGCCACGCTAGCATCCGTTTTGGTCCCGTGTAATTTGGATCTCGGGAGTGTTTGTGGCGACTTCATCTTCCTGTTGCAATGCTCTGGAATCAGTCCGAGCCAAAATGAAGAGGTCTAGTTCCAGAGTCTGCCCCTCCCTACGACGACGTCTAGAAATTCCACAGAAATTCAGGAGCCCTCTCGGGCCAATCAGCGAAGATTTGGCGCTGGTTTTGGTGACTTCCAGGTCCGGTAGAGCTCGTGGCGGTGTCAACAGCGACTACCTATCCAGCAGTTCCAGAAGTGGATAGAACTGGCAGAGTAATCATTCGGCGCTCTCTTAGCTTTCGTCCCTATCCCGCCTGGCCGGCTTAGCGCCCCTCCCTGCATGGAGGTAGTGTTTGAATGTAACCTTCATTTCCCCACCCCTACTCCATCCATCTTGCGTGAGGAGTAGTTCATGTAATAATTAAACAGGGAGAAGCTTCACCGACACAGTGTGCGGGGAACCCACACTTCCCCGCTCGCCCACGTCTCCGAACGGGCTCGGTTTCTTCAAACCGACCGGGTAAGCTCTACCCCTTGCTCTCATTCCAGTGCTTGTTTATTCAATATCCGTAGAATTGCTCCGTTGGGCGGAAAGAGAGCGCCCAACCCCGGAGCTCCCAGCTTACGTGTGGTCACCGTGGAATTGTGAGAGAGAGCGACCTAGTGCCCTTTTGGCACCTAGCCATCCCCTTGAGTGTGGGTACCGTACCCTTGGGAGGGCAACCCTAGCCCTGCTGGCCCTCCACCAGCAAGGGTCTTGCTCCACTACCTCTACTCGGCATCGCCGAGTCACCTCGAGAATCGTGTACGCAACGGTGGTTCGGTAATTTACGTTATTCTCTGATCTTGTGCGTTGTGTTTGCGTGGTAGGTCCAAGGTTCCACGGCCTAGTTGCTACATGCTCATAAGTGGTGTCACATCATCTATCATTGGAAGTTCAGCCTTCGGCATAAGGAGCTTCGTATTTCGTGCACTGCTCAAGGCCATTGGAATGTCATTCAGGAATATGCTTGGTAACATAGGCGTTCTCCCATTGCATGGAAGTTGGTGGAGAGTAGACAGGATATCAAAAGCTTCCAAGAAGGACTGCCCTGACCCGCCCTTGAGCATGAAGTTCATCATCTCCTTTGCAGTGGAATGTGTCATCACTATGCTTGAGGAGAACCCCTTCTTTTTATTAGCCATTTGGACTATGACCGAAACAGGGGTAATGAGAGCCTTGAAAGTATTTTGGCCAATGATTAATGTGACCTTTATTGTTTTGGCCCATGATTTGCTCAGCACCAATTCTTGAGAGTCCTCCTTGGTGGACATTGTAGACACGCCTTTCCTGACGTCTCCTGAGAAAGTCTCATATTACTGTACGACGCCCCGCGACGGCTTACGCATTTTTGAATCACTTGAGTGCTTCCTTTTCTTGAATCTTCTTCCACCCTTTTCGGCATCCGGAATCGTCTCGTTGCAGCATTCGGACGGCATCGACACCATTCAGACACGCCAAAGAATTCCGGAACCAGGAAGGGTGCCCGCCGGGGAGCTGCCGATGCCTTTTCAGCGGACCCGGGGGGTCTTAATGGAGGCGTCCAGGCCCCTGGACGCCTCCATTACTTTAATTTATTTTTTAAGACAAAAAAATACATAAAAATATATATATTTATGGAGGCGTCCAGGCCCCTGGACGCCTCCATGAAAACAAATATAAAAAATACAAAAATGCCAGCTTTGGCATAAAAACAAAACAAAAATAAAAAATATATTTTTTTGGAGGCGTCCAGGACTCTGGACGCCACCATCAACTTGCCCACCGGGCCCCGTCCACCGACCGACGATTTGTCGTGTGTGAAAAAAGCCAATTGTGGAAGCGTCCAGACAACTGGACGCGCCCATGTCCGAATCACGAGGCGCCGCTCACAAAACCACGCGTTGTGCCAAACCGCGTGCGGCTTTCGGTGGAGTTCGGTGGACCTTATTGAGGCGTCCGGGACCCTGGACGCCTTCATGAAAATATTCAAAAAAAATGAATAAAAATAGAATAAAATATTACTTCAGCCCTGATGGAGGTGTCCAGGGTCCTGGACGCCTCCACCCTCCGGAGCCCTATAAATAGAGGCCCACCCCCTCAGTTCTGAGGGAGCTAAGAAGCGATCCGATAGGCTGCCGGAGCCCAGAGGCTGCCGGAGTCATTTTTCTAACCCGTGGGGTCTTTTTGTAGGAGGAGGTCCTACCGGCTTCTCGGGTGTCCAGGCTCGCGAGAGGAAGGCTGTCTTCGTCCACCGCGCTTCCACGTCGTCCCCACGTTGCCGAAGCTCCGCCGGATCTCACCATCGGCTCATCCAATAAGCCATTTCTTCCCCTTTTTCCCTATAGTTCTATACATTCATCATACCGCATCCTCTATCTCCCTTCATGAGGGCGTCGCCTCTTGCATACTTCTTGCATTTGTCATCGCATTTTCCTCCTACTCGAGTCCGAGAGGGGTTTAAAACCACACCAACCAGGTGTGTGTCAGGTCACGATCTCGTTACTTTTATTGCAAGGAATTGTTACTACACTGCCGTTTTCTAATTCTGTTCGTTTATTGTCTATTATTTTGCAAGGGTAACCAAGGAAAACCATCTCCGTCGGCCGGCCGGTAGGAGAGGAAGAAGCAACCCACCGTCTCCCGCTCTTGAGGTAGGCGTGATCTCTTTCTATTTTGGGGTCCTCGACCCCTGGTGATCACCTTATATTCTCGAGGCCGTAGAGAGTTACTTCCCGCCATGGCCGTTTAATTTTTGTCATTCATATTCTGCCTCTTTCTCACATTTGTCTCTTATAATTGCCATATTCTCGAGGCCGCGGCGAGTTACTTCCCGCAATGGCCGTTTAAATTTTGTTCTTCATAATCTGCATCACTCTCGTATCTGTCTCTTATATCTGTTATATTCTCGAGGCCGCAGAGGGTCATCTCCCGGAATGGCCGTTTAAATTTCTGTCATTATATTACGTGTTATTCTTCATATCTGTCTCTTATATCTGTTATATTCTCGAGGCCGCGGAGGGTCATCTCCCGCAATGGCCGTTTAAATTCCCGCCATTATATTACGTGTTATTCTTCCAACTGTTATATTCTCGAGGTCGCGGTGAGTTGCTTCCCGCAATGGCCATTTCAATTTCCATTATTTGATTTTGCATTATATCTGTCCCGCTCGCCCCGCCGGAGAAATCTTTCGTGGTGGCCCCTTCTCTCTTCTCTCTTGATCTCTTTGTGTTGCAGCTTAAAGCACCAGGATAAAAGCAAAAGAGGAGCCCGCGTGCTCCGCTCTCTCCGTCTTCATCTCCAAACCGCGTGACGTCGCTCACAGATTGGCGATCACGGTGGGACGTCTACTGCTTCCTTTTGGCTACCCTTGCAAGTTCGGCACCGTCCGTGCCTCTCCACCTTGGCGCCCTCGCGCGCCCCCGTTGTGCTCACGGCAGCACTGTCAGTTGTGATTGGTTGGGTGTTTATTATATGTTTGTTATTTCTGTTGTTTTCTTACTCTATATCTCTGTCAGCATTCCATTGCATACATCCATCCCTCTTTTATATCCTTTTTCATTTTTTCTAAGGATCACCCTTTCCCGGTGAAAGAAGGACTCTCCGTTTGAGAATTCCTCTCAACGGACTAGAATCTCCTCCACTGGGACCTCCGTAAGTCCCCGACATCGAAGAATCTCCTCTTCGTTCACTGGGCTGGTTGTACCATTGAAGTTCCCCGGAGTTAGTCATCCCATTCGTGGTGAGACGAGAGACCCTAGCTGACACGGCGGTGAAACAAAAATAAACTAGGGTCCCTATTTTGTGTGAACTTCGGATCTCGCTAAAAACATAAAAAAATCATCAAAATCAAAACACAAAAAAAGGTGTAAAGGCATCCACTTGTTTGATAATCCCTGTTACCTGCTTGCTAGTGTATGTTTTTACGTTCTGGGAAAACTGTGAGCATGGCTCACGAGTCTTTTGAGGAGAACCACCCTAGTCGTGGTTTGTCAGCCGACCCGCGAGTCTATGCTATGGACTCGGGTCCTTCTCATGAGCCCTCGCATGAGGTGCAGGTTATTGCCGGGGACACATCCCCACCACATGATATCTCTTCCTTACTGGGCATCCTCGCCAACACGGAGCTTACCTCTGAACAGCTCCGGGCCTTCCAGGCCATTCTGAAGGGGAAATCTGTTTCCCCCACGCCCCAGGAATCAACTCCGGCCATCGCACCTCTCCAAGAGTCCGTGCAGGCCATTCCATCTGCTTCATTGGCGCAAGCCATCCAGTCTCTCTCGCTTCAAGGATAAGCGAGCCAACAACCACCCTCATTCCAGTTCCCGTCACAATCTCAAACTCCTATTGGTCCCCACATACCGCTTCAGCCGGGGCCGACTGTCGGCGGTCCGGCAGCTCCCTCTCATTCGGGGTTCCCCCCTCAAGTCTCCGGGAGATAGTTTCTCCCCCAGTGGCAAGTGCCACCTTCACCTCCAGAGGAGCTCGCCCAATCGCTCCTCAATAGGCTCAATCGCATGGACGAGCAGTTTCAAAATCTGAGAAGAATGGTGGACGTGAAAGCCACCCCGGAGGTTGCTTTGCCAATCCTTCCCGTCATTCATCTTCCTCCCTCCAAAATGCCCACGTACCGCAGATACAATGGTACCGGCAACCCCTTCATTCACCTCAAGGATTTCATGTATGAGTCCTCCTATTGGCAAAACGATCAGAGGTCCCTGGCATACCTCTTTCGGAGATCATTGGATGGTCCCGCGCTAGAGTGGTTCTATTCTTTGGAGTCCCGCGAGGCCGAGAATTTTGAAATAGTCCAGAGAAGGTTCTTGCAGAAATATAGGGCTAGGGTCGGTCCCTCACTCTCCATTACCGACCTAGTGGCCGAAAAGATGAAGCCCGACGAGGATTTTGTCCGCTATGCTGATAGATGGAGGTCTCTGGCGAAAAGAATAAGGGATACCCTCTCCGAGCCCGAACAAGTGAAGATGATTGTGTCTAACGCAACCCCACAGTTCAGACACGTCCTAGCCATGAATAAACTTACTACAATGGAGGAACTCTATGAAAGGGCCCGGTACATCCAAACCCAGTTAAAAGACTCCCCCATTATGAACATGTTTGAGTCGCCGAAGCCCAAAGTGGTCAGAAAGACAGGCGCTGGTGTCCCGGGCGGAGCCACAGAAGGGGTCGTGACAAATGAGCAAGTGGGTGCGGTCAACAATGCCAACTATGCAGTCAACCCAAGGCCTCCACAAATGCCCCGACTTTCCCTCCAACCAGGTCCTTTCCCTCTTCGTCCTTCACCCCAAAATAATCCACCCCAGGATAACATGTCTCCATTACTTCAACCCCAGCAACAACAACCACAACCTCAGCAACAACAACCACCACTTCAGTACAACCAAGTTCCACCCCCGGGGAATTATGGTCCCCAACAGCAACAAAGGAGGCCGGTCGGTCCCAAGAGAGCCTACTATCCACCGTTGCCAGAAACTCTGGCGGATATTTTCAACGCCCTCATGGCCTCAAACATACTTGTGCTACCCAGGGAAAGGCCCGTGTGGCCCCCGAATGTTGATACCTCTAAATACTGTGTCTACCACAGGCAGCCAGGACACACAGTAGATTATTGCTTCCATTTCAAAGATTACATCCACGATATGAATGATGAATATCAAATAGATTGGGATGAAATGAGACGATACGTCGCCGCTCTCAAGGTTAGGAGACCTCCTCATAGGCCACAGCAGCAGTTACAACAGCAGCAGCAGCAACCACAACAACAACAACAGCCTCAGCAGGCCCCACAACAACAGCCCAACATGGGCATAATCCAGAATCCATTACCGGAGCACCAACAGCCCAATCATCAGGTTAACCCCATCTCCTCCTTCCCGGAAGTCGGGAGAGAGCAGGTGTGGCACCCGGAAAGTACCTCCATTCTTTCTACCGTCAATCCTATCATCACGCAACACCCTTGCCTTGCCCGGGTAGCACCTCTCTCTCATCAACCCGCGTCAGTATCGCCTTCACCATTTCCACTACCATTACGCCCTCGCATCCGCACCCTGATCTCCTATCAACCGACACTCTCCACTACGCCTCCACACCCTCTCATCTTCTCTCACTCCCCCACTTTACCATCCACCTCTACCACATTTACCCCTACGCCTTCTAAACCCCTTATTATCCGTCAACCATACATAACCCCGTCTTTCTCCACCATATCACCACTAATACCTTCAAAACCACTCATTACCCATCACCCACCTCAAAATCATTGCCCGCTTCAAGCCCTACCCACTTCTACTTCGTCTCCACCTCCACCTTCCAGACCTCTTATCCTTCATAATCCGTGTGATATCCCCTCTACCTCCACCATGCCTCCACCTAACAAACCCCTCATCAGAATCCCTGCTCCCGTCATCACCCCTGCTTCATCAACCATTCCTCCACCACTACCCCTCAAATCCCTGTTAAAACCCACTGCTACCCCCACAGAGGTACAAAAGCCACATGCAATGGTGCTCCGGAGTGGAAGGATTTTCCACAGGGTTTTCCCCCACAACAGTTAGAATCCTGAGCAATCTCAGCCAGAGAAGGATGATGGAGAACAACCAGAAAGAGCTATCCCTGGAACACAGTATGATCTATTGAAACACTTGGACAAGACGCATGCTCGGATCTCCTTCCTGGAGCTACTTCAAAGATCCACATCCCACCAGGCGGCCTTGATGGAATATCTTCAAAAAGTCATGGTTAATGAAGACCTCCCCGTGGAGAAGATTTCGACCGTCCTGACCCCAACAGACACACAACCGGCCATCATGTTCCACAACTACGAGCTCGCTCCCAAGGAAGCTCGGAAATATGCATTGTGTATTTCAATAAAAATTAATGGGGTATCCATAAACCCGTGTCTTGTGGACACGGGTGCGTCCATAAATGTGATCTCCATGGACACCCTTCAGTTGTGTGGGGTCAACGAGGAACAAATAAGACCTTCCTCGATCACGGTCACGGCTTATGACAATAGCAAAAGGCCACCGTAGGGGATGATTATTATGAAGGTAGAACTAGGCCCTATGTCAGTTCTCACGGAATTCCATGTCCTCGACATGGACCCCACATTCAAGGCTATACTGGGTCGCCCCTACATTGAAGCCATGGACGTTGTGCCTTCCACCAACCATCAGTGCCTGAAGTTTCCTTACAATGGGAGGATTATTAAAGTGGTCAGCACACCTGTCCTTCACACAGTGGATGCTATCAACACCTCTCTGCCCTCTGTTTGGCCATCTCATCGGCCCATATTGTCATTGTTGGACGTGCGTGATCTATCTCACGTTCCACTATCACCAAAGGAGCCAGTCAGGGCAACCACAACATCATATCTCCCTTTTCACTCCAAAGGTTGGGAGATTATGAGGAACATCGGCTACCAATAGGATAAAGGTCTGGGCGCACAGTTACAGGGTAGGCTCAAACCGCCAAAGGAAATTAGGCCGAACCGCAGGTTTGGCCTAGGCTTCAAAGGACCGTTCAAGGTGGATTGGAAGCCCCTCACATGGACCCTATCAAACCACTTCAACAGAGGGCCCGTTGTTCAGATGGGAGATTATCCACGAGAAGCATATGGGGGATCACATGCTGTATATTTGGCTGAAAAATATCTGAGGATCACCAAAAGAGGAAAGGTCAAAGATCCGGAATGCGAGTGGAACAAATGGTTCAACATACGGGACATTTCCGTTGCACTGGAAAGGATGTTCTTGTTGTGCCCCTGGCCCCTGTGGCTTGTGGTTTTGATGATTGGCTTTAGGGGTTTGTGATGTTTGGTTTTAATGAGAATTAATCACTGTGAGTCACCATGGTTTTATTCAGTCATTCTTATATTCAGTCTGTCATTCAAATGTTCATTCAGTTTTTCAAATGTTCAGTCAGTTTATCTGCTTACACTGTGAGTCATTGCATTTGAAGTTCAGATTGATTATCTGCTACATAAAGCATTGATATGCATTAATAGAATCTGCACATTTGCATCAGGCAGCAAGTGTGTACAATGCACAGCTGCAGGCACTTCTAAGTATACACATCGTGTAGCTTGCTGGCATAGTCTGTACACTCATCTGTTTGCATGTGTCACCAAGTCCACACATTGCATCATGTGTTTCTTCATGAAGTCTATACATTGGCATGCTGCATCTCTTGAAGTATGTACATCCTCTTCAAGCATTTGAAAGTCTATACATCGCTTGGAGTTCCTTCAAGTCTATACATTGCTGAGCGTCTCACTGACTGTCTCATGCAAGTCTATACATCCTACACCGTCTCATGCAGCATCTCAAGCCAAGTCCATACATAGTTCATCAACACTTAGAAGTTTGTACATCGGTCCGTCTTGTTCAGCGTCATAGTGCATTTAAAGTCTGTACAGCGTCCGTCTTAGCCAGCGTCTCATGCTGCGTCTTAGGCAAGTCTATACATCGCCTTCAGACTTTCAAGTCTATACACTCCATGATATTCCAAGTATGTACATCCACAGTGTATCTTCAAAGTCTGAACATTGTCTCACTCCGTCAAAGTCCATACATTTGTTTTCTCTTCAAAGTCAATACATCGGCGTTGGGCATCAAAGTATATACATCGCCTTCGAGGCATCAAGCCTATACACTGGACAGTGCTTTTAAAGTCTGTACAGCATTCCTTGTTGTTCACACCTTTTAAAGTCTGTACATTGGCTTCATATCATAAAGTCTGTACATTGGCTTCAACTCTCCAAGTCTATACAGCCACATTCAATAGGTAAAGGCTATACATTCTTCAGCTGGAACTGTGCAAGTCTGTACATCGTTACTTGCCAAAGTCTATACATTGGCATCTGTTCCTACGTTGCACTTCCAAGTCTGCACATTGGGTTCTTTACCTACGTTCATCTTTGAAGTCTGAACATTGGAAGTTTTACCTACGTTGCACTTCGAAGTCTATACACTCGCTGTCTTCCATTGTTTCAAGTCTATACAGCCTTTCCATTGGAAAGTCTATACATTGGTCGCTGAGTGATCTTCAAGTCTACACAGACCTTGACTCGCTCAAGTCTGTACATCGGCATGCTATCTTTGACAAAGTCTTCACATCGCGAAGTCTATACACTCAACTCCTTCACACTTCAACAAAGTCTATACAGCGTGAAGTCTAAACATTATTTTCAGGGCTTGTCTTCGTGTCGTTTTGTTCCATTGCGTGCAGAACATTGCAGCACCTCGTGTTGCTTTCTGTGCCACCTCGTGTCGTTTCTTCAGTATTTAGTTGCTCATCTCGAGTCATCCTTTTATTCTTGCTCTTGTGTTCTCGTGTCATTTATTGTGGTTACTCGAGTCGTTTTCCTGCTTTCTTTGTTTTATCACGTGTCGTTTCACCTCGTGCCGTTCTCTTTGCTGTTTGTTATGTCGTGTTGTTTTTGTATTCGTGTCTTCGTGTTGCTTCTGTATTAGTGTCTCATCAAGTCCATACACTGGCCTTGAGCTGAAGTCTATGGCTGAGCAAGTCCATACATTGGCTGCTGTTCTTCAGAGTCTGTACATCGTAGTGAGTTGAAGGTTGCCTAAGTCTGTATAGCCGTTGGCTTCTTATGTGAAGTCCATACATTGAGTAAAGTATATACAGCCATTGCTAGAGTCGCCTTACACGACCAAGTCTGTATAGAGTTTGCATTGCATCTCATGAAGTTTACACATTGTTCATCACCTGTCTTGTTCACTGCGTCGACGCTGACACTGGATGCGTTGACGCCTTGGGCTGATATCCAAAGGTGTCTTGATCAACATCAAGTCTGTACAGCATGAAGTCTGTACATTGGCTTTTGTCTCGAACAGAAGGCTTTAGTATACACACTCTTCTGTTATGATAATGCACTCTTCAGTAAGTATATACATTGAGCACGCATGAAGTCTTCTAAGTGTATACACTCCCTCACTCTGTACACACTTGCTATATTGATTTCTGAAGTCTATACAATGCTTTGCATTCACAGAGTCTGTACAGGATGTTCAGACCTAAACTGATGAGATATCCGATGCTATGTCTGACAGGGATTCTTACCGAGATTGATGACCTGGCTCGTGATCCCAGGAGGACGAGATATGCAGATGCTGACACGTGGATGCAGCTGCCTCGGTTCTGGCGAATTCCTTGGGCGGCAAAAACGTGGAAGCCACACGCCCAGGAGCTGCTGCTGCTACTGCTATATATACGAGCCTTCTTCCACTAAAGAAGGCTGATCGATAGAAAAGGAGGAAAGTCTATACATCAAGTCTGAGAGCAGCAGAGAGGATTCGATCCAGTGAGAAGAGAAGAAGAAGAAAAAGAGGAGTGGCAGAGTGACAGAAGAAGTAGAAGTAAAAAGAGAAAGAGAGAGAGCTCGCGAGTGAGAGAAGGAAGCAGAGAAGAAAAAGGAAGAGGAAGAAGAAGCTTCATCTGAAGACTAGTCCCTATCGGACCGTGGATCAGATCCAGGCCAGTCAGCTCCGTTGAGAGCCACATCTGTGTTTTCATCTTTTACAGCTTTCTGATTGTTGTGTTATTTTTGTTTATTGTTTTTCTTTGTTTTCTGATTACCTTTGTACTTCCGATCCTCTGGACTGGGGATCGGGTTCCTCCTGTGGATTTAGGAGAAGGGAGACTTGTCTCCGGTTCTGGGCTTGTGGGTTGCAAGTCCAGGGGTCCCTCCTGGTCTGGAGGAAGAGAGGTCTTCGACCTCTAGTTTCCAAGTGGTTGGGAGTCACTTGGGGTGTCCCTCCGGTTGGGAGGAAGAGGGGAGGTTGTTCCCCTGGTCAAGCTGTGTGGCAGCACCTTGTTTGCAGACTGAGTCTGCAGGTTCTAGCTTGTGCTAGTGGAAGCCTCACTCCGCTTGGGAGTGAGGGGTGGATGTAGGTCTGTGGACCGAACCACCTAAAAATCTATTGTGCAGTGGTTTGATTGTTTGCTTTGCTTCCGCTAGATGCTTGAATAGGCACGCTCCAAGTGTTTGTATTTGAGTTGAATCGAATTGGTTCTATTCTGTGTCTATCTCTAGCATCCAAGTTTTTATTTGGCCTTTATACATAGAAGGATACATTCACCCCCCTCTGTATCCGGGCCTAGCACCCTAACAGTTGGTATCAGAGCAGGTGTCTGCATACAAGGTCCAGCGACCTGCAGATCGATCTTGCAGTCTTAGGTGCTAATTTATTTTAGTGCATCAATATTCTTGTTGCATTGAATCTATCGGCTATCTGTTTCAATGGCTTGTCCACCCGTCTTTAGTGGTTCTGATTTCAACCAGTGGCACAGTGCTTTACGTAGTTATGTTAAATCTGTTGATCTAGACCTGTGGAAAGTGATTTCACATGGTCCTCATGAATTACCAAAGAAAAGGTCCAAATGGACTGACAGTCACGAATCAATGTATGAGGAGAATCAGACAGCTATAAATCTGATGAAAGCAGCCACTGACAAAGCCTTTCACTCATGTTTCCTTGATTGCAGATCTGCAAGGGATATGTTAGAGATGATGAAGAGAGCCGGGAAAGGAAATCAAACAAGCTGCATGATGGCCAATAGAAGAAATCAAAGTGGCAGCGATCAAGGCAGCAATCAAACTGAAGAAGATGATGATGATGAGGTAAATCTCTTCGAGAATTTTTCTCTAGAAGATTGGGAGAATGCATATGCTGAATTGTTAGAGTCACATGAGAGCTTAAGAAAATAGTATAAAAAGTTGAAGAAGGGTACTCGGGTAGATAGCTCTAGCTCTCCATGTGAAAATTGTTCAAGTACGAAGCAATTTCATGATGCATGTCTGTCTGATAATCATATGTATAAAAATCAGAATGCAAAACTGAAGAAGGAACTTGAATGTGTTTACTCTGAACTAAACAAGCTAAAATCTGAAGATGAATCTCTCAGAAAACTCTCCAAAGAAGATGAAGAAGAATCAGAGAAACTTAAGCAGGAGAAAAACTTGCTTGCTGAAAAACTTGAAGCCATCAAATCTGTGAATGTGGAATTACAGAAAAACATTGAAAAGAAGGAAAAAGATTTGAAGGAATTCAAGGCTGGAAGAAAACTTGAAACTAATTCAGAAGATCAGCTTCTAATAAATGAATTGGTTCAGAATGACAAACTTAAGCAAGAAAATGAGAAATTGAAAATGCTGAACTCCACTATGTCTGAGAGACTTCTAGCTTTAGAAAGAGGTAAAAGTGTTTTTGTTGAAGATTCTGATAAACTGAGCAATCTAGAAAATGAAATTGAGAAATATAAAACTGCTAACAAAGTTTTGAATGAAGCTATGAATTGCAGTGAGCAAGAGATTGCCAGTTATGAGTTACAAATCACCTCTTTAGAAAATGAAATCTAAGATTTAAAGAACTCTCTGTCAAAGTTTGTAAGTGGACAAGAAAATCTGGACAGGTTGTTAGGAGTTAAGGTCAATACTCAAAGGGAAGGGTTAGGCTACAACAATGTCAATAAAAAGGCTTTTGAAAACAAGCTGACGACATCCTTTATCAAAGCATCAGATGTAGCCACCACCTCAGAAAATAAACAACCAAATGTTCAGAAAAATCAGAAACAAACTGAAAAGTTGAAAAAGGTTGATGGATCCAAGCTGAAAACTGTTTTCATTAAAACCTCTGAACAGGAAAAGCTTTCTACTTCATCCCCAATTCAGTACAAGGCTAAGAAAACAGAAAAAGAGGATAAAAATCAGAAAAGGACTGTAAATCAGAAAATAAATGAAAAGGGTTCATCAGTGTTTGCTGATCACAGTCCTCACACACACTCACATGCATCTAAAAAGAAGATCATCTGTCATTACTGTCATAAAGCTGGACATCTGATGCATGAGTGTAAGTTGATGGAGAAGGATGATAAGAATGCTAGGAGATATCATGATAAAAATCCTTCATCTCACAAAAGGAGAATTGAGTGCTTTCATTGTGGTAAACTAGGACACAAAATTTCACAATGCTGGTTTGTTAGTGATAAGAATAAATATCATGCAAACGATCATGCTCTTAACAAGAACAAGTCTGTTCCAATAAACCAGCATATGACATACTTTAATTGTGGAAAATTGGGTCATAAGAGATTTGAATGCTGGCTGAATGCTGGTAAGAAAAGTTCTAATTCATGCTTTCACTGTGGCAAGATGGGCCACATTGCAGCCCACTATTGGCATGCTCAGGGTAGACAATTCAATTCTAAAACTGTTAAACTCCCTGCAAATGGAAATATTTTTGGAAGTAATGTTTTTAGAGGCAAGCACAATGAGTGCTTCAAATGTGGGAAGTATGGCCATACAGTCAAGGACTGTTGGCATATTCAGGGTAGAAATGTGAATCTCAAACATGCTAAATTCCCTGTAAGATAATTTGCAAAACTTTCATGTTATAACTGTGGGAAGCCAGGTCACAGGGCTGCAACCTGTTGGCTGGCAGGATATCAAAACTAAACTGATTTTGGCAAACAGAATTTTTATTCTGTTAACAAGAAATCTCATGCTTATGCACATAGAATTCATGCTAACAAGAATGTGCATAAATCAGATCTGAAAACTGCTCCTAGAAATGTGCTGAGAAAATCTGCTAGGAGTAATACTATTTTGTCAGGACCCAAGACTTCTTGGGCACCTGTTTGTGCAAAATAACATTGCTATGCAGGTGTGCCTTGGGACTGGAATAAAAAGGGGTAATGATCCAAGGCACTCAAGAAGAAAACCCCATACTGAACTTTTCAGGTAAACTTCATGTTCTTCTTGTTTTTAGTTTTAATGCATAGCAAGTTAAATCTGTTTTAACATTTTCATTCATCATTTGCCATGTGCATTATTTTCTGATCATGCATTTGCTGAGAGTTCTGTGCAAATATCAGATTAAAAAGGGCTGTCTGTATCTGATGCATACATAGGCTAATTGCAATTGCTTGATAATTGTGTTATGCATAGACTCTGAAAACAAATTATATTTCGAATTTTCTGAAAAATCTGAACTGCCTATGAGTGTGACTTAAAACTTGTGTGTTGCAATAGCTCACTGAAATTCTGAATTGCATATAGGACTGCATGTTGAATAATCATGTATGACCTCAATGGTATATAAATGGTAAGGTACCAAAGGGCAGGGAGGTCTGACTGGAGGTTCTTACTATGTGTGAGGTGGTCTTTTAGACCAAGTGCTCCGCCTAGTACCATGGGTCATCTTGCTGATAGGGCAGTCTGAATGTGCATGAATCATTTGGTATCATATGTTTAGTTTTCAGTGCAAACATTGCATGTTTTTAGGGGGAGTTAGTTGCATATCCTTACATAGCATTCAATGTTGAGTCTTTGCATGTCCCTGCATACATATAGTGCATTGCATCTCCTTATATTGAAAATGCCAAAAAGAGAGTTTGAATGCATATTGTGAGGGGGAGTCATTGCATTGCATATAGGTTGTCAATTGCATACATGTGTCAGAACTCATTCATATCCTCTCTTACTGATTTTGTTGACAAACCTTAATCATATTCTGAAAACTTTGAGCTTCACAATCTCTCTTAACAATTGGTATTCCTCCTATCAATTGGTATAATTTGGGTTCAAAATTCAATCAGTCCTTCATGAAGATTTCAATGGGCTATCTCGATCATAAATCTGAAAAATTTTGAACTAGAAATCTTCTATTATACAGTTTTATGAATGTCTGAAATAACTCATGTGGTTTAAGTTTAATGTTCATGGAGTTTGACTTTAAAATCTCTTAAAAAATATCTGAAGCATGTTTAATAAACCTTAACCATTTGTTTCATGCTGTGTCTTGTGAAAAATTTCTGAAATCTGCACTTTTGAATACATGACTTTAATTGGTTAAGTACATGAAACTATTATTGATTTGAAGCAAATGAATGTCTCTGAAATGTCTAAAGGGTTATATCTGTCAGAGCAATGACATTGGTCACTGAGAAACACAAGTCCAAAGGACTGTGTCATGAGGTGCCATAGTTATCTCTGCATAAAATTCATTGAAAATCAGGCAGAGCAATGGCATGCACACTGAGAAATACAACTCACTCATTAAAAATGATTTGTAGTGTGTCATGATGTGTAAATGCTAACTCTATTCACATAAAGCATGACAGTTAGTCACACTAAGGGCTTAGGGATATTGGCCTCTAATCAAGGTATATCCTCTAGTTGCAATGTGTGCACTGAACTAGAGTGCTCGTAAAATTTGTAGCAATAAAATTCTTGAACAAATTGAAATATCTGAATATTGATGCTAAAATCAAATTGCTACAACCCTAGATAAAATCATATGACTTCATAATTGCTTGATTTCAATAATAGTGCATGTAATTTTGAAAGAAGTCAATAGATTTGATTGTGTAAGACAAAGGGAGATTAATCAAGATAAATATGAAGGCTTGGTTAGTTTCTTATTAAACCATGATTTTAGATATCAATACAGAATTTTACTGACAAACTCTGCATACATTATGGTTAAACCATGCTGAACAATAACGCTCATTCATAAGCCCTTATAATGGAAGACTTTGAAAAACTTATGTTTTGGATTTATGAGATTGCTATCTCTTTGAAAATCTGACTGAACTTCTTGTGATTGGAGCTTCTTTGAAAATCTGCTACTTGAAACTCTTCTGCTAAATATCATTGATTCATTGACCTGAACCTCTCCTTGTTATCCATCTCATAAGATTCCACTTATTGAGGGGGAGCTTCCATGTCATATGCATCATGCTGCATAGAAACTTTTAAAGGGGGAGCATTGTGTTCTTGCATTCATATTTCTAGGGGGAGCTCTTGCATTTTGGTATCTCCTTCTGCTGGTATCAAAGGGGGAGATTATATCAAAGGGGGAGATTTTTGCCAAAGGGGGAGAATTTTATTCAATCATTGCATGCTGGTTTGCTTTCACTTCTCAAACTATTTTCTTTTTGATGAAGTCAAAGGGGGAGAATAGTTTGAGTCATCAGAATGACTTTCATAAGAATGTATTACATCATCAGAATGACTCACTGTGTATTGTTGCCATCATCAAAAAGGGGGAGATTGTTGTGCCCCTGGCCCCTGTGGCTTGTGGTTTTGATGATTGGCTTTAGGGGTTTGTGATGTTTGGTTTTAATGAGAATTAATCACTGTGAGTCACCATGGTTTTATTCAGTCATTCTTATATTCAGTCTGTCATTCAAATGTTCATTCAGTTTTTCAAATGTTTAGTCAGTTTATCTGCTTACACTGTGAGTCATTGCATTTTAAGTTCAGACTGATTATCTGCTGCATAAAGCATTGATATGCATTAATAGAATCTGCACATTTGCATCAGGCAGCAAGTGTGTACAATGCACAGCTGCAGGCACTTCTAAGTCTACACATCGTGTAGCTTGCTGGCATAGTCTGTACACTCATATGTTTGCATGTGTCACCAAGTCCACACATTGCATCATGTGTTTCTTCATGAAGTCTATACATTGGCATGCTGCATCTCTTGAAGTATGTACATCCTCTTCAAGCATTTGAAAGTCTATATATCGCTTGGAGTTCCTTCAAGTCTATACATTGCTGAGCGTCTCACTGACTGTCTCATGCAAGTCTATACATCCTGCACCGTCTCATGCAGCATCTCAAGCCAAGTCCATACATAGTTCATCAGCACTTAGAAGTCTGTACATCGGTCCGTCTTGTTCAGCGTCATAGTGCATTTAAAGTCTGTACAACGTCCGTCTCAGCCAGCGTCTCATGCTGCGTCTTAGGCAAGTCTATACATCGCCTTCAGACTTTCAAGTCTATACACTCCATGATCTTCCAAGTATGTACATCCACAGTGTATCTTCAAAGTCTGAACATTGTCTCACTCCGTCAAAGTCCATACATTTGTTTTCTCTTCAAAGTCAGTACATTGGCATTGGGCATCAAAGTATATACATCGCCTTCGAGGCATCAAGCCTATACACTGGACAGTGCTTTTAAAGTCTGTACAGCATTCCTTGTTGTTCACACCTTTTAAAGTCTGTACATTGGCTTCATATCATAAAGTCTGTACATTGGCTTCAACTCTCCAAGTCTGTACAGCCACATTCAATAGGTAAAGGCTATACATTCTTCAGCTGGAACTGTGCAAGTCTGTACATCGTTACTTGCCAAAGTCTGTACATTGGCATCTGTTCCTACGTTGCACTTCCAAGTCTGCACATTGGGTTCTTTACCTACGTTCATCTTTGAAGTCTGAACATTGGAAGTTTTACCTACGTTCCACTTCGAAGTCTATACACTCGCTGTCTTCCATTGTTTCAAGTCTATACAGCCTTTCCATTGGAAAGTCTATACATTGGTCGCTGAGTGATCTTCAAGTCTACACAGACCTTGACTCGCTCAAGTCTGTACATCGGCATGCTATCTTTGACAAAGTCTTCACATCGCGAAGTCTATACACTCAACTCCTTCACACTTCAACAAAGTCTGTACAGCGTGAAGTCTAAACATTATTTTCAGGGCTTGTCTTCGTGTCGTTTTATTCCATTGCGTGCAGAACATTGCAGCACCTCGTGTTGCTTTCTGTGCCACCTCGTGTCATTTCTTCAGTATTTAGTTGCTCATCTCGAGTCATCCTTTTATTCTTGCTCTTGTGTTCTCGTGTCATTTACTGTAGTTACTCGAGTCGTTTTCCTGCTTTCTTTATTTTATCACGTGTCGTTTCACCTCGTGCCGTTCTCTTTGCTGTTTGTTATGTCGTGTTATTTTTGTATTCGTGTCTTCGTGTTGCTTCTGTATTAGTGTCTCATCAAGTCCATACACTGGCCTTGAGCTGAAGTCTATGGCTGAGCAAGTCCATACATTGGCTGCTGTTCTTCAGAGTCTGTACATCGCAGTGAGTTGAAGGTTGCCTAAGTCTGTACAGCCGTTGGCTTCACAGGCTTCTTATGTGAAGTCCATACATTGAGTAAAGTATATACAGCCATTGCTAGAGTCGCCTTACACGACCAAGTCTGTACAGAGTTTGCATTGCATCTCATGAAGTTTACACATTGTTCATCACCTGTCTTGTTCACTGCGTCGACGCTGACACTGGATGCGTTGACGCCTTGGGCTGATATCCAAAGGTGTCTTGATCAACATCAAGTCTGTACAGCATGAAGTCTGTACATTGGCTTTTGTCTCGAACAGAAGGCTTTAGTCTACACACTCTTCTGTTATGATAATGCACTCTTCAGCAAGTATATACATTGAGCACGCATGAAGTCTTCTAAGTGTATACACTCCCTCACTCTGTACACACTTGCTATATTGATTTCTGAAGTCTATACAATGCTTTGCATTCACAGAGTCTGTACAGGATGTTCAGACCTAAACTGATGAGATATCCGATGCTATGTCTGACAGGGATTCTTACCGAGATTGATGACCTGGCTCGTGATCCCAGGAGGATGAGATATGCAGATGCTGACACGTGGATGCAGCTGCCTCGGTTCTGGCAAATTCCTTGGGCGGGAAAAACATGGAAGCCACGCGCCCAGGAGCTGCTGCTGCTACTGCTATATATACGAGCCTTCTTCCACTAAAGAAGGCTGATTGATAGAAAAGGAGGAAAGTCTATACATCAAGTCTGAGAGCAGCAGAGAGGATTCGATCCAGTGAGAAGAGAAGAAGAAGAAAAAGAGGAGTGGCAGAGTGAGAGAAGAAGCAGAAGTAAAAAGAGAAAGAGAGAGAGCTCGCGAGTGAGAGAAGGAAGCAGAGAAGAAAAAGGAAGAGGAAGAAGAAGCTTCATCTGAAGACTAGTCCCTACTGGACCGTGGATCAGATCCAGGCCAGTCAGCTCCGTTGAGAGCCACATCTGTGTTTTCATCTTTTACAGCTTTCTGATTGCTGTGTTATTTTCGTTTATTGTTTTCCTTTGTTTTCTGATTACCTTTGTACTTCCGATCCTCTGGACTGGGGATCGGGTTCCTCCTGTGGATTCAGGAGAAGGAAGACTTGTCTCCGGTTCTGGGCTTGTGGGTTGCAAGTCCAGGGGTCCCTCCTGGTCTGGAGGAAGAGAGGTCTTCGACCTCTAGTTTCCAAATGGCTGGGAGTCACTTGGGGTGTCCCTCCGGTTGGGAGGAAGAGGGGAGGTTGTTCCCCTGGTCAAGCTGTGTGGCAGCACCTTGTTTGCAGACTGAGTCTGCAGGTTCTAGCTTGTGCTAGTGGAAGCCTCACTCCGCTTGGGAGTGAGGGGTGGATGTAGGTCTGTGGACCGAACCACCTAAAAATCTATTGTGCAGTGGTTTGATTGTTTACTTTGCTTCCGCTAGATGCTTGAATAGGCACGCTCCAAGTGTTTGTATTTGAGTTGAATCGAATTGGTTCTATTCTGTGTCTATCTCTAGCATCCAAGTTTTTATTTGGCCTTTATACATAGAAGGATACATTCACCCCCCCTGTATCCGGGCCTAGCACCCTAATAGTTCTCGTCTCCGCAGCTTGAAGGACCACCATTGATCTCCGGAATACCAGAGAATATTACCACTCTTGCCAAGGTTCCAAACTATCCTCGTCCTCGCCAGAAGGACCCTGTCATCGACGGATGTTCATCCGTCCTCAACATTACCGTCGACGGCTCATTATCCGCCATCTTCTCCATCCACTCGTCTCAGCCTTTGCTGATATTTTCTTCCTGGGCCAGACAGTTGTCTGATGATCTTCCCAGGTCCCCTTCTTTGCTTACATACCTACGCGGGCTTTTCAACCCGCGCCAGGTCTTCAACCATGATCTACTCTATGAGCCTCGCAATCCTCTAGCCATAACCACTTTTCTCTCTCCTCCGATCTCTTTTCACTGTTTTGTCATCAAAAATGAAAACGAAAAAAAAAACGTCAATTTTCAAACTCCTCAACAACACATCTTCGTTGAGGAAGCCTCCTACATCTCCCACGGGTGTGTCCCGCCCTGCAAACCACCCGTCCAAGGTCTGATGAGCGACCTTTTCTACCCCTCCTCTGAGGGGTCTTCTCCTGTACATTCTACACCATCCTCTTCGTCTTCCTCTTCTTCTGTAAATATTGTCAGTCAATCTAGGAATGATAGGTCAAGGGTAGTACCTAGGAAGAAATCCCAGGGTAGGCAGATCCCTCGTCGATTCCTTCTGGATTTAGCCGCCAGGTGTCAAGCCCTCCTGGCCATCCCCCAGTTGTTAGAAAATCCCATCCGGCTACTGAAAATAGAATGTGAGGGCGACTGTGCATTTGATGAAGGGTATGGAGTCTACGAGATCACGGATGAAGAATGCCTCACTGACGATGAGGGTGAAGAATATGAGGATGCGACGGGCGCATACGCTAGTGGAATAAAGAGATTCAACGAGCCGTCAACCGCCGTAGAAGAATCCACCAAAGAAGTCAACTTGGGAACTGAGGAAGACCCTAGGATCATCCTCATAACTGACAATCTACCACCCTCTGAAGAAAAGGCATTAATTGAAGTTCTCAAGGAATATAAGGACACGTTTGCATGGAGCTATGAGGATATGCCGGGTCTAGATTCAACCTTGGTCGAACACCGTTTAACCCTAAAACCAGGGTCCGTCTCGGTAAAACAAAGGTTAAGGCATTTCCACCCTCAGATGGCTTTGAAAATGAAAGAAGAGGTCGATAAGCTCCACAAAGCCAGGTTCATTAGAGTCGTCCTTTATCCTCAATGGGTGGCGAACATTGTCCCGGTCATGAAGAAAGATGGGAAAGTTAGGATTTGCATCGACTTCCGGGACCTTAACCGCGCGTGTCCAAAGGATGATTTTCCCTTGCCTCACATTGATGTGTTGATCGATAACACGGCAGGTTATGAGACCCTCTCATTCATGGATGGATTTTCAGGATATAATCAAATTCGTTTGGCAGAAGAGGATCAGGAGAAGACGTCATTCACTACCCCTTGGGGAACATATTGTTACGTGGTCATGCCGTTTGGGTTAAAGAATGCTGGAGCTACTTACCAAAGAGCTATGATGGCCATATTTCATGACATGATACACATATACCTGGAAGTGTATGTGGATGACTTGTTGGTGAAATCAAGGACCAGGATGGAACATCCATAAGTTTTGGCTAAGGTCTTGCAGAGGTCAAGAGAGTTCCAATTGAAAATGAACCCGAAGAAGTGTGTGTTTGGTGTGTCGTCGGGTAAATTGCTGGGTTTCATTGTGAGTAAAAGAGGGATCGAGATAGATCTCGACAAAGCCAAGGCTATTAGGGATATGCCGCCTCCCAAGAATTTGAGGGAAGTCCGAGATTTAATCGGGAGGTTACAGTTTATTCGTCGGTTTGTGTCCCAACATTCACAAAGGTGTAAACCTCTCTACGAGTTGACCAAGCCAGGAGTAGAATTCCACTGGAATTCTAAATGTCAGAAAGCTTTTGAAGGGTTGAAGGAATATCTGGCTAGTCCACCCGTTCTCATTCCACCCAAACCAGAAAAATCTCTGATCCTTTACGTCTCAGTCTTGGATGACTCCGTGGGAGCCGTCCTCGCACAAGCTGATGAAGAAGGCAAGGAACGGGCAACCTATTACTTGTCCAAACTTCTCAATCCCTATGAGCAGAAGTACACCGTCATGGAGAAAACCTGTGCTGCCCTCGTTTGGGTAATGCAAAAATTGAAGCACTACTTCTTGGCTCATGAGGTCCACTTGATTGCTCGAATGAATCCTATCAAATTCCTTCTGGAGAAATCCATCCTTACGGATAGGCTAGCACACTGGCAAAGTTTTCTCTCTCAGTTCGACATCACCTACATCCAGCAAAAGGAGATTAAAGGCTATGCCATAGCCGAGCATCTCGCTCACCATCCTCTTCCCAAGTTCGATCCCGTCCAATCAGAGTTTCCAGATGAGGAACTAATGTCCGTCAACCAATCAGATGAGCCAATGTGGATGCTATATTTTGATGGAGCTCTGAATTCTCAAGAGAGAGGAATCGGCGTCGCCCTCCTGTCACCTGAAGGCCACACATTCCCATTGGCATACCAGCTCAAATTTCCAGTTACCAACAATATAGCCGAATATGGAGCTCTTCTAGCTGGCCTAGAACTCGCTCATTCTTTTCGTATCACTGAGTTGCGAGTCGTAGGTGATAGTCAACTCATCCTTCGCCAGGTGCTCACTAAATATCGCACTCGCGATCCCAAACTCACGCCATACCAAGAACTCACTACTGCCTTTGCCAAACTGTTCACCAAACTGATCTTTGTTCATGTCCCTCGTCATCAGAATATTCTCGCCGATGCCCTCGCCTCGTTGGCATCATCCATAAGGTTCCCTCTAGGAAGATGGTTTGAGTCCATTTCCATCTACAAACTTCACGCCCCTGCAATCGATGATGCTTCCTATGTAAATATCAAAGACAGGATAGCAAGGAAGATCATGCAGGAAGATATCCTTGAGAAGAGGGAAATCATGTTGGCAGAGGCCGAAGAAGAACTGGCTAATGAAGAGAAACCATGGCTCTATGAAATCGTCAAATACTGCCAAGATCAGTCTTATCCTGAAGGGGCCACCATAGAGGACAAGAAAGCCATAAGAAGGGTGGCTCAGAAATACACATTGGTTGGAGGTCTACTCTATAGGAGGAGCCTTACTGGTATTCTGTTAAGATGTCTTGGTGACGATGAGGTTTGGAAATGTGTAGAGGAGACGCACTCGGGTGTGTGCGGTGGCCACGTGAATAGTCAGATGCTCGCCAAGAAGATCATTCGCCAAGGCTTTTATCGGCGTGAAGTTGACACTTGGCATTCGACATCATTGGTCCCCTAGGTGATCCCAATTCCCTCACCAAGCAGAAATCTTTCATCCTTACTGCGATGGAATACTTCACCAAATGGGCTGAAGCCGAAGCTTATGCGGAAATCAAGGCATCAACAGTCTGCAAGTTCATCATGAAGAACATCCTCGCCAGATTCGGCGTCCCAAGCACAATCATCACCGACAATGGGCAACAGTTCATTTCTCAGGACCTATACGACCTCTGTAAAAGGTACGCAATTGCATTGCATCATTCATCGCCTTATTACCCACAAGGTAACGGCCAAGCGGAGGCCACCAATAAAACATTGCTCAAAATCATCAAAAAAATCTGCGAGTCTAGTAATTTTTCAGACTGGCCAGAAAAACTTATCGAAGCCCTATGGGCCTATCACACTTCAATCCGTACCCTCACCGGGCAGACTCCATTTGCCCTTACTTATGGTATGGAAGCGGTAGTCCCGTACGAGACTCTGATCCCTTCTCTCAGGGTACAATTGGACGAGGAATTTCCCCTTGACGATCGTCGTAATTCACTCCTCGCCCAGTTGGAACTCTTGGATGAGAAGCGACTGGCCGCTGCCGAACACGCGCGTGTGTATCAAAATAGACTCGCTCGCTTTTACCAAAAGAAAGTCATTGAGAGAAAATTCAAAGTCGGTGAGATGGTCGTAAAAAGAATTTTTGTCAAACCTGGAGGTCCGCGTTCTAAGCTCCAACCCAATTGGGAAGGACCATTTGTAATTCAAGCAGTATACCCTGGCAATGCCTACAAGCTAGTCAACGCCGAAGGGACCGAGTTATCCCACCCTTGGAATGGGCTTTATCTTAAGAAATACTACCCTTAGCACAAAACAAAAAAAATGATGAAAAGATAGAAAACATCAAAAACAAAGAAATATTGAAAACCACTCAAAATAAGGAAAATTCAAAATGTCAATGCCTGGTGGTCACCATGTAGTCAAGTCACTACATCTAACCTTCATGTTAGGATAGGGCCCATTAAGGCTTGGTAGGCACCGGGTCCTGGTTTGCCAGAACCGTGGAGATCCCTGTCCGGCCACGTCGGCCTATGCTCGCTCGAAGGAAGCTAACATGTGCTCACTTATGTATTTTATTCAAAAAAAAATCGGTAGCATAACCTACGGTGGGGCCCCACCCAGAAGATCTCCGGAAGCTGTAATCTTTATTCTTTTCTCTTCGACCAAATGAGACAGTCGGCGCCCTTAAAATGCTGAGCATGAGAAACTGAAACTCAAACCCCAAGGGCAAGAGTAGGATTCATTTCCTCGAGCATCGATCAGAGCACGAGAAGAGGGTAGTGTCCCCGCAGGCATACGAAAGGGAGCCCACAAACGTCAAACGACTATATCTCCCTCACAAAAAGAAATATAAAATCAAAATCAAGAGCCTGGTCGTGACCGTGCCTGATGCGATAAATGGAACCCCTCAAAGCAAAAGTTCGAATCCACAAAAGGGGGGGGCTATGGAATGTAAATGCCCGAGATTTGGTCCGAAGTTGTCCGAAAGGAAAGAGTTAATGGGCCTTATTCGCTCACCGGGTTAACGGCTTTGCCAGTCCTCTCAGGAGGTTTATCCCCTACACTCTTCCTTCTCCCTCTAAAGATGAAGGTTCGATGGAGTTTCTGAAGGGTGAAAACTGCCCAGGGTCTGCGACTTTATGTTAATATACACATTTGGTTGCCTACTTTGAAAAGCAAAAGCTATCGCTGCGAAGGAGTCTCCGTGTTTCTGACTGGTCAAGACCCCTGTTTACCACCTTGATGTCTTCTTGTTTAACCTCGGGCTTAGGCCAATGCAAGCGCGTCACCTATGGGTGCGACGGCGTCTGATTCCGGGTCAGCGTCGCGCAGTTGGTCATTGGGGTTCCAGGGTGTTCCATCATATACCATCTAGAGTTGTGAGGAAACAGACCCGGGTCGGGCAAATCTCTTACCTCAAACACCTTTGGGTGAATCCTTATGGTCGGAAGCGACTGAGAGCCTAAGCATGGCATGACGGTATTGTCATCAGGGTAAGTCTTAGCCGGCGGGATCATCATTCGAGGGGTCTAGAGGCCCAAATCAACCTAGATGTGCACTTAGGATACTTGGGAGGTTAGTAAGAAACCCCTGTTCTCGTATAGGTTGGGTGCCATTTGGGTGCTTGACAGGCATTAGCAACAAAAAAATTTATAATAAAAGTAACAAAAAAAATGGAAAAGAGAAAATGTACATATTTGCAAATAAAAAAAATCTTTTTTGTGATAAAACAAAAAAAAAAGAAAATGCCAAATATAAAAAAAAAATAAATCAATTTTGCATGATTGCATTTGCGTGCAGCATCTCACTTTTAATACCGCTTACATTCGTGTGCTTGCCTGTCGCATTTATCATCACTGCATCTTTCTCTCGCCTTCCTTAGATAAGGGCTTGGCCCCTTGACCAGTTATCAAGGACAGTCAATGTGACCATTTGCTTATTGAGCAAGGGGCCAAGTCAGAACAGAAATTCTGATTTGTTTGTTTCAGTGATGTGTGCAGGGATTCGAGGCGACAAAAGTAAAGGTGAAAACCAAACAGACCAAACCTTATATTTTATTACTTTCCAAAACAAAAAATTACATCAAGTTCCGCCCTCTCTCTCTGCATCACTTGTCCCACTACTCTCCGGGTAAAACGCTCTCAAGGGTGCTACCCAACTACGAAAAGCGGTACTCCTACCGCTCTGTATTCCCCTTCCTATTCCCACACACCAGCGTTGATCCACGGAAACAGCAGAGAAGCTACCAACATGAAAGCCACGCTCTCGTGCTCTTCGGTAGCGCTCCTCACCATCTCTCAGCCAGTGTTCAGCAAGACCAAGGCTGGTTCGGAGTTCGAATAGTTGGGCCTCCATGGCCCTTCGTTCCTCCCTTTCAGTCAATCTGTTGGCTCTTTCTCTCTCTGCGTCTCTTTCTCTCTCTGCACGTTCTCTCTCACGGTCTTCCCTCTCCAACTAGAGAGTGATCCTCAGTTCCACGGCATCCCTAGAGGAGTCGTCATCAGGACGACGCCGCAGTTCCCTCTCCAGTTCTGCTATCCTAGCCTCCCTCTGCGTAGCTTGGGCAAGCGCTTCTTCCATCTCCTTTTCCTGCCGAGTGTACCATCTCAGATACGCAATAAGGCGTAAACAAAGAGAACTCAACACTGAAACTTTTACCTGTATATAGAGCATCCCTTCTGCCTCCGCAGCACGCTGCATGGCGTGAGCAAGTTGCTCATGAAGCAAGTCAAGTTCTGAGGTGGGAATCCACAAGCTGGAAGTGGCACCACCTACTCCCATCACTGGGGAAGCCGCGCCAATCTGGGCATGCTACGACCGCGTGAATTAGCAGCCAACATCTGGAATCTGGGGTTTTAATTAGGAACGCACTGTACACCTACCAAGGCGCTCGTAGCTCCGCGGGCATCGCCCAACCGTTGCTCCATCTCTGCCAAGCGAGTTTGTAAAGTCGCTATCATCGTATCACGGATATCCTGCAGCCATATGAGTCAGCATTTCCACCAGAAAACCAAAAAAGGAAGAAAGAAGAAAAGAGAAAAACGGGAGACCTACCTCCGCAAGTCCCCGGGGTTGGAACCGCTCTACGTACCTTGTCTTGTATAGACGCAGGTAATCCTCGCTATCCCGTGCCTACGATTCCACGATTATGCCACCCCGTTGCCAGTCTTCGTACTGTTCGGGGAATCGCACACGCCAGTCAATGCAGGTCGCCGGTCCTCGCTTCTCTCTCCCAACGCGAGGTGGCGCAGCTGAATCCACCCATTCTTGAGCCAGTCCCAAAGTCCTCATAACCAATCGTAGCCGAAGCGGCTCGATTTCATTCAGGTAGTGCATCCATAATTCCCGTCCGAACCGGACATGACTTTCTAGAACCCACGGCTGGTCGGCATCGACCATGTCTGAGTAGGGTCTCCAGTTTACCATCGCTGCAGGGAACTCCTGTAGCTCCCGCCTTAGCACCATCAGTTGGTAGGTTAGGGGTGCCGCACTCATGATGGGTTCCCACCGCCTGGCTAGCGGCACCATCGCGGGTCGCCAATGCCGAGCTCTCCCCATGGGGAGGTAATAATAGCTCCACAGCTGCTCGGCGCAGGTCATCAGCACCTTGCAAAAACATAAAAAAAATACAAAACAAGCAAAACCAAAAATACCTGGATGAATGGTGTGAAACCACTCACAGCCATCTCACGTTCCGCTTCTTGGAACAGGCCTGCAAACAAGTGTGCCAGCATGGCAGCTCCCCAGGCATAGTATCCTACTCTTTCAAGGTCTGATAGCAGCTCCAGGAAGCGACATTCGATATCGTTCCCTTTCGAGCTCAGTACCAATCTCCCCAAAAGGAAGAGGAGAAATCTCCTCAAATCTATGTTGCATCTTTCCCAGTTGCCCAAATCTGTGCAGTACACGGCACGTCATCCTATTTCCATCGTTTCCATGAACTCTTCTGAGGATTCGTCATCCCGTCGACGAGTGTCGGTGAGCCATAATGCATCCATGAGGGACGCCCTAGCTACCGACCTGTTTTTCCGATCATCTAGGTCCAAACCCAGTAGCTTCCGAGCACCTTCTCGGTAATCCGTATAAGTGACCCCGGTCACTGCCTCGCTATCACCTTCTCGGTAATCCTCGCTATCACCTTCAGGCTTGTGATCCGGACCACATCCTCCAAGCTGGGCACCATGTGCCTCCAGAGCATCAGGAATGCCCGACTCACTGGGTCCCATCTCTCACACAAGGCTTGGATCAGGACCAGGTCGAGCTCGAGCTGCTCGATCCGAAGAAAGGTGCCAAATCCCATCACGTCTAGCCTCGCCTTCTGAAAATCTGGGAGACCTCGGTATGCTGCCACTACCAATTCCCATGAGATCTGTGATTTCATCACACTCTACGCATGCAGGGAATGGAGAGGAGGTTTGGTTAGAAAGAAAGGAAGAAAAAAGAATGGAAAAAAGGGCAGGAAAACTTGGCTTACGAGTTGCGATCGGGTCCTTTCGCTGAAGTGCCCTTCGAGATCCGAGAGCTTCCTGGAACTGCTACCGCTGGACCTGCTCCTCTTCGAGGAATGGGAAGATTCACCCTCCATCTCGACTTCGGGATTTTGAATCCCTCCTCTTCTATGGGAATCTGTACTCCTCGAGTTGGCTCTCAAGGACCCTGGGAGAACAAAAGAGCGGATATTTATAGAAAAAGGGAGGAGTGCCGAGCAAGATCCCTCCAATAGCCCTTGTGGTAAGGCACCTGCCATACGGTCCCACATGTGTTACTTCACCACTCACACAAGGCGATTGTTTGGACAAGATGCCCTATCCTTTTGAAGGTTGTCTGCAAAGGCTGGCAAACCGCCCGAGAAGAAAAGCTAGGGCCGTCTTTGTTGACTCCCGCAGTAGATTTCTGTAAAAGGGGATCGGAGCGAGACGCATTTTTCCGTTCTAGGGCGAGGTTTCGGCAGGCACATCACATGGAAACAGTACAAAGGAAGCATGGCGAAGAGGGAACGCACAAGAGAACAAACAAGTAGCAGAAAATCAAATCACTCCATTCATAATTCTACATAAGCTGTCATAAACATCACAATCATAGAGAGGAGGTGGGTCCACTAGCTCGCCAACTCTTGCCATTATCTTCATGCTCGTCCCTCTAGGCGTCCCTCTCCTCTCCCCTGAGGTGAGGGTCCCTCAGAAGCCTCCTGGATCCCCGTGCAGTAGCACCCGCCTCGTCTCGTGGCGCCAGCTCCACAGTAATGACTCGCTGCTCCTCCCCTGGCATGGCGAAGAAGCCACTAGCGGCAAAGCGACCAGACTGGCGCAGTCGCTCCCCGAACTCTCGCGCTCTCTCGTAGCACGTCTCCATCGCTCCTGGCCTATGCACCGCGACCTGAAGGCCCAGCTGGAGCTCCCTCACCTGGGCCTCCAAGGCCCTCCTCTCGGCCTGATCTCGCTGTCGCTTGGACCTTCTCTCGGCTTTCTCTCTCTCTGCCTCTCTCCTCATCATCTGCAGAAGAACCCTTAACTCCAGGATGTCTGGAGAAGGTCTCTCCTCACCGCGATGTCGCAGCTCTGCTACAGTCGCCACCCAGGCATCACGCTCCTCTTCCGCCCGGGCAGCCCGAGCCACCGCACCGGTAAGTTGCTCCCGGAGGGAGGCAATCTCAAGAAAAGTGGCCGAGGAACTGGAAGATGCACCGCCAGCCACTCCCACCATCGCTATCTACTGGGCACGCTGGAACGAACAAACAACAACTGTCAGCTAAGCTCCACATTTAAAAATAGAAAATGCAGCACTTAGCTTACCAGGAGCGACAGTTCCTGTTGAGTGGCGGCCAGCTGCCGCCTGACCTCGGCTAATTGGGCACGCGAGCCGTTGACATCCCGCGTATCCCCAGCTCGGGGAAGACCCACGTAACTCTCTCTCTGCTGCCGCAGGAAGTCGGCACTATCCTGCACCAGTACGCTCCCTTGCTGTCCAGGGAGACGTATGCGCCAGTCTTCAAGCTTCGCCTTGCCGCGACTCTCCTTCCTGACGCGGCTCGGCTCGTCTGCACTCGCCCACTCATCGTCCAGGCCCAGGGTCCTCGCCATGTCCTGCACCAAGAAAGAAGGGCCTCGCATCATAACAAAGAACGAGTCCCCAGTCTAGGACGCGTCCATCATTTGAGTGCAACACTCGCCGAACCCTTTCCCCCCTCGCACGCCTCGCTTCAAAACTCAAAATTGGTCATAGAAGGGGAAACCGAATCACTCACCGAGCCGTGTTCACCTCCTTCCGCGCAATTGGGCCCCTCAGGTCCCTCGGGGGCCCGAAGCGGCCCTTCCTCCTCAATGGACGCCGTTCCGTGCTCTGGCGCGTCCCTCCTTGGGCGAGGGGTCCCGCGTCCCTCTCCACCTTCACTGTGGTCCAGACCGTCGAACTCCATCGATCGAGGGGAAGAAGAAAAAGACGGGCGAGCGAGTTTCGGCGGAAGGCGGGCTCATTTGCGGGTAAGGCATGGGAGAAGAAAGGCCACCCGGCGCTTTAAATTTGAATTCAAGGATTAAGACGCATCCTCGCGCCTGGACGCGCACAAAAAAAGGGGGAGAAAGGAAACAGAATCCCCCCGTGCAAAGCGTAGTTCCCCGCTGTTCAGGGCAAAGTCTCGTAAGGCATGCCTCAAAACAACTCGGTGCAGCAGAAAAGTGAGAGAGGAAAGGTACACACAACACAAGAAAGCCATTTTCATTTCATATAATAGTCGAAAGTACATCATGCAGTAAGGAGGGTGGAGTGTACAAGCAACTCTCTAACTCTCACCATCACCCTCCTGGTCATCTCTCTCCTCCCTCCTCTAACGGGGATCCCTAGGGGGCCTCTGCGAACCCTGAGAAGCCGTGCTCGCCTCCCCAGGTGGCGCCATGCCAGCCTCCAAGGTGCGGCGACACTCCTCGGCCGAAGAAACTAGAAAGCTGCCCACGGAAAAGGAACCAGACTGACGAAGTTGCGCCCCGCGCTCCTTCGCCCTCTGATACCGCTCCTCACTCTCCCGAAGTCTCCCCTCCGCCGTGCCAAGACTCAGTCGGAGCTCCGACACCAGGGCCACCAGAGCCCTCCTCTCGTCCCAATCTCGATGTCGCTTTGCCCTCCTGTACTCCCTCTCTTTCTCTATGATCTCCCTATCCCTCTCCCTCTCTCTCTCTACGGTCTCCCTATCCCTCTCCCTCTCCTCTCTCTCTCTCTCATCGCCTCTCTCCTCGACAGCTCGAGGGCAATCCGCAGATCCAACACGTCACGAGGGAGCTCCTCAGCCTCCCGTCGCCGCTCCTCCTCCAGCTCCACAATCCGGGCGTCACGCTCCGCCACCCGAGCATCGCGCTCCTGCTCGGCACGAACAGCACGGGCCAGGGCCTCCCGAATCTCGGCCACCTGTCCAAACACGCATGCACCGTAAGAGAGCAGTGATAAAAGGAAAGCAGCTAGAAGAGGGTCAGGGCCAAGCAAGCACTCACTCGAGCCTCGCAGTCACACTCGGCCTCCTCAGCCCGAGCCACCGCATACGCCAGCTACTCCTGAAGGGCAGAGATCTCCGGGGGAGGGCCCCACGAACTGGAACCCGCTCCACCAGCCGTCCCGGCTGCTGCTGCCTGGTGGGCCCGCTGAAACACAGGGCAAACGACAGTCAGAGGCTAAGCATCGAAATCCAGGTCACAAAAAATGCATTGCATAGACTTACCAGGATCTCCAACTCCTGTCGGATGGCCACCAACTGCCGCCTGGTGTCCACCAACTGGGCCCGCAGGTCCGTGATCATGTCGTCACGAGCATCCTGCATGGCATATAAGTTAGTATCACATGCATATACACATAGAAGAATGAAGCATTTTCATTTCACACTTACCCCTGCCATACCACCGAGGGAGAGGCGGTCCCCGTACGTAGCTCGATACCGTCTCATGTAATCAGTGATGTCCTGTACATGGGACACCATTGGGGCCCCGCCCTGCTGCCAGTCCTGGTACTGTGCTGGGAAGCGCGTACGTCAGTCCACAATCTTCACCTTCCCCTTGGTCTTCCGCCCAATGCGGGCTGGCTCATCTACATCAACCCACTCCTGGGCTAGCCCCAACGTCCTCATAACCAGTCTGAGTCGTAGTGGCTCGATCTCGTTCAGGCAATGAACCCACACGTCCCGCCCGAAACGAGGAAGACCCGCTATAACCCAAGGCTGGCCAGCATCGCCCATGCCCAGGTAGGGTCTCCACACCACCTGCATCACCATACATACATCATGTTAGTTGCCATTCAGTTACATGTATAATATATATATATATATATATATATATACGCATCATACCATGGCCTCGGGATACTCGCTCAGCTCCCGACGAAGCAACGCCAGCTGGTAGCCGTGGGGTGCCGCAACCACGACCGGCCTCCACCACCGCGCCAGAGGCACGGCTCTCCTGTTCCCATGCCTAGCCCTCCCCATCGGGAAATAGTAATAGCTCCACACCTGCATCCATCATACATCATTAGTACAATAATTGCATATTTAACTACGATAGAATGCATAAAAAAATGTTTACCTCGAGAAAAGGTGTGAAGCCACTGACTGTCGTCTCCTTCTCCGAAGTCTGGGAGAGATCGACGATCAGATGAGCAAGCAGAGCCGCTCCCCACGCATAGTGTCCCACTCTATCCAGGTCCGCCAGGATCTCGAGGAAGCTGCAGTGGATGCCATCCCCCTTCGTCCCCAGCAGAAGGCGGCCCAGGAAGAAGAAAAGAAACCTCCGGAGGTCTAGATCCACCAGCTCCCGCTCGCTCAGGTCCTGGGTGAAAGCTGCACGGGCATCTCCCTCCAGTCGTGCCAGAAACTCCGCTCCAGTCTCGCTAACCCGCTGGCGCGGGTCGACGAATCCCAGCGCCTCCATAATCTCCACTCGGCCGACTACCCTTCTGTCTCTGTCGGTCACGCTCGTCTCTAACCACAGCAGGTCCAGGGCACTCTCTCGGTAGTCGGGGTAGGTGACCCCGCTGACCGCCTCTCCGTCAACTCGTAGCCCGGTGATCCGAGCTACGTCTTCAAGTGTCGGCACCATGTGACCCCAGGGCATCAGAAACGCCCGACTCGGCGCATGCCACCGCTCCCTCAATGCCGGGATAAGAGGAAGGTCGAGCCGGAAGGGCTCGATCCTGAGGAAGGCTCCAAAGCCCATGGCGTCCACACGCGCCCTCTGGAAGTCTGGCAGCCCACGGTACGCTGCCACCACTAGAGACCAGCTGATCCGGCCCTTCATCACGCCCTACACACCACAAAACCAACAGGGCAACACATCAGAATCATGGATAATAATAAACAATAACACTGTACATAATATTTATTATATATATATTTTTAGAGGCGTCCAACCTTCTGGACGCCTCCTTCCTATTTTTTTATTTCTTTTTTTAACAAAAATCAAAACAAAAATAAATAAATAATATATATTATCGTGGAGGCGTCCACCGCCCTGGACGCCTCCTTATTTTTTTTATTTATTTATTTTATTTACGTAATAACCCCAAAAAAAAATAAAAATAAAAATAAAAATTTTTGGAGGCGTCCAGGCCCCTGGACGCCTCCTTCCCCCACTCCTCGGCCTTCTCCACACAGCCTCTCGTCCGCCCGTTTAGCCTAGTGAACCAATAGAATGGAAGTCTAAGGGGCTTACCGGATCGTGCTCGTCCTCTCCCGCGTCGCCAGCGCCCGCAGGGCCCTCCACGGCCAAAGGAGGCGCCTCCTTTTCCGCGGCTATCTCCTCTTCCGCAGCGATCTCCTCTCCTGCGGCAGCCTCCTCTGCATGATCCCTCGACCTCCTCGGACGACGAGCCCGTCGTTTCCGCTTCTCTCCACCCTGGCTCGGGCCTCCTTGCTCCATTGGAACTGGGAATAGGTCGTTTAGAGTGAACAAGTCGTCATAATGAACAGTATAAGTGGAAGGGGGGTGAGGCCCCCCTTTATATAAGGAATCACCCTTTTTTGGGGCGTCCAGGCGCCTGGACGCCCCCAAACAAAAAATTCCAAAAATTAAAAAAAAATTATTATAGGGGCGTCCAAGACCCTGGATGCCCCCAAAAAAATAAAAATTTTAAAATAAAAATAAAAGAATTAGGGGCGTCCAGGACCCTGGACGCCCCCACAAAATAAAAATTTTAAAAATAAAAATAAAAGCTTAGGGGCGTCCAGGACTCTGGACGCCCCCATAATAAAAATTTCAAAAAAAAGAAGAAAAAAGAGAGAAAAAAGAAAATAATAATAAAAAGAAAAATCATTCCAGATAAGCGTAAAAAAAATATAAAAAAATACAAAGAAAATAAATCACAAAAAAAATAATAATTAGGGGGACGGGGGTCCGAAACATCCAAATTCCAGATTTTATTCCATCAGAAAGCAGGACGAGTTACATCAGGGGCTTAGGCGCCTTAGGCCTTAACTTCCCCAATTCAGTTACATAAGCCCTCCATAGCTCGCATTCTTCCCCCACATGCGCTAAGCCCTTTCCCGCAACACTTGTCTTCCAGGGTGCTTTGACGGCCTTCGCTTCCTTCGCATCCGCTTCAGTGCCCAACTCTCTCTTCTTCAAAGGAACGATGCCAGTCGGTAGTGGGAACGAATGACGTGGAATGCCGATCTGGAGGCAGCACCGATGCGCATTGTAAAGGACAAACTCGGTCGCACCAATCAGTTGGAGATCAACTTCACAAGAAGACCTCATGAGGAGCTCAAGCAGGAGTAAACATGCCGGTGCGCAAGAGAAGAAGCTTTGTGTCACGGTTCGAAAGTGAGACCGCCAGTCTTCACGTCTCTTTAGCCACAGAACACGGTTCGCCACGGTGCCACCAAAGCCTAACACGTCAGCTATGTGATAAAGGGGGCTTTGTTGGAAGAGCTTCGAAGCGGTTGGCATTCCCTCACGGTGATCAAACTTGAAATGCAAATCCAGCCAGCAATTCAAGACAAGTGTGCAACCAAAAGGAGGCTTACCCATGCTCGAGGCAGTAAGGCCACTATATAGGCAAGGACAGCGGGTCCCACCCTCTTTCCACGCCAGATCCCGCAGATAGCACTCAGTTGGTCTTCCTCTACCATGTTGTCGGTATAAGGAAACAAGAGAGCACCCGCCAGACAAATGGTGAACCCTTTCATGATTCCCTCCAAATAGTCATCGTCTGGTAACCCTCTCAGGGCCTCCATGACCCATTCCGCGAGCTTTTGCAAATCAATTCCCTTTTGAGTACGAACCTTTCAGGCTGCGTCGGGCGGCATGAAGCTTCCAAGGACGCTTTCGGAAGTCCCCCGTGTCAGCATCCACATAGCCTTCACCTTCCCGTCACTCTTGAATTTCTTCAATCCGAGCAGAAGTTCCACCTCCTCGAGGAGGATGGTCGCCTCGAAGGTCGGGAAGATAAAAGTGTGGGTCTGGGGATGCCAGATCTCCACTAGTGCGCCCATAGCCGCCCAGTCCATACGAATCTTCTCGTAGTGTTTGGCGTGAATAAGGAGCCCCTGCAGATGCCACTTCGAGAGTATGGCCCTCATGCCGATGGATATGTTGGAAGTTAACTTTGAAAGCCATGGCAATTTGGAAAACTTCCTCGGGCCCGGGAAGAGTGGATATGGCTGAAAAAGGAAAAGAAAGAAGGAGGAAGGGAGCAAGTGAGAAGAAGGTTCAAGAGGAGAAAAGTTGAAATGAATCAGCTTACCATATGCGACATGATCATCCCGCTGAGATGACCCTCGAGGTCAGAGAGTCGCCTAATCTCGCTGCCAGGCCTGCTCCTCTTCATAACACGGGAAGACTCTCCTTCCATCCTGAGATCTCTAGATTCTCCTCTCCTTCCTCTCCTGAGCTTCCAAAACCCACCTTGGTGCATTTGAATGAACTAGCCTAAAGGGAGTTCTTATAGGAAGGGAATATCGCTACAGGACAGAACATGTCACATCAGCGGTCAGTGTCAGGATTTTGGCTAGATCTTCTTTCCATTGTGGTGCGATTCTGTTACGATTCTGTAACTTTCTTATGTTATTAATCCATGCTGGCATGTGCAAGTTTTACTAACGGACGTCTTTGTCCTATCTCCTGTCCCACCTTTCAATGGTTGGTCCCACCATGTCATGCATCGTAGTATATGATACCTACGCTACTAGAACATGTCAAGGACCTCGCGGCCCGAACGAATCTGGGATTTGAGTTCCCCTTCAACAAAAATAGTGATGATCCGGAAGAATTTGGGTTGTACGGATAGGCCGTTAACTTATGATAGCATGGGGACGACGGTTCCATTTAGTGAGTTGGTGCGCGGATAAACGGGCCCCAGCCCAGTGTCGGCTCACCGGATCGGTATCCTGACCCATTCTTAACAAGTTGACAATATTATCCTTGGCTATTTTCTATTTTAGTTTGTTTTAAATTTTTATTTAAACCCAGCATGCATGCATATAGGACTTTGATTTATTGCGGAAGATCATTCAAGTGATTCGATTGTGAAAGCCGTTGTGTTTCAATTCCTACAAATATGAGATATTCCACTCCGAATGAAATACTGAGTTTCCTTGAAACGGCCCTACGCTGCTCTTCCAAAGGAGACCCTTGTTTGGACAGACTCTCAAATATTTCTTTACTTTTTACTTTGTTTGACCCACCTTGGCCGCAGCACTTCCACATTGGCTGGTAACCGCTCACCGAAGGTGAAACCTGCAGGTCTATGACCCAGGTACTTCCACACCGAGAAGTTGGTCTCTTTTTATTTCGTGCCTGAGCGCACATCTCACCCTCCCTTATTTGATCTCCGTCCAAGCAAATCGTCAAAATTTGAAAGACCTCCTTCAAGGTCGCCTCATTGAAACTTCAGGAAAGATTCCAAACAGTAACGTCAAAAGCGCGTCTCATCACACCTTGGCATCAACTTATCAGTCCGCTCCCACTTCATTCCATTTCACTTCGATACCCTTCCATTGCGTGTCACTCCCTTGCAAAGCAGACGCCAAGGCGGGGCAGCTGTAGACACGCCTTTCCTGACGTCTCCTGAGAAAGTCTCATATTACTGTACGATGCCCCGCGACGACTTACGCATTTTTGAATCACTTGAGTGCTTCCTTTTCTTGAATCTTCTTCCGCCCTTTTCGGCATCCAGAATCGTCTCGTTGCAGCATTCGGACGGCATCAACACCATTCAGACACGCCAAAGAATTCCGGAACCAGGAAGGGTGCCCGTCGGGGAGCTGCCGACGCCTTTTCAGCGGACCCAGGGGGTCTTAATGGAGGCGTCCAAGCCCCTGGACGCCTCCATTACTTTAATTTATTTTTCAAGACAAAAAATACATAAAATATATATATATTTATGGAGGCGTCCAGGCCCCTGGACGCCTCCATGAAAACAAATATAAAAAATACAAAAATGCCAGCTTTGGCATAAAAACAAAACAAAAATAAAAAATATATTTTTTTGGAGGCGTCCAGGACTCTGGACGCCTCCATCAACTTGCCCACCGAGCCCCGTCCACCGACCGACGGTTTGTCGTGTGTGAAAAAAGCCAATTATGGAAGCGTCCAGACAACTGGACGCGCCCATGTCCGAATCACGAGGCGTCGCTCACAAAACCACGCATTGTGCCAAACCGCGTGCAGCTTTCGGTGGAGTTCGGTGGACCTTATTGAGGCGTCCGGGACTCTGGACGCCTCCACGAAAATATTCGAAAAAAATGAATAAAAATAGAATAAAATATTACTTCGGCCCTGATGGAGGTGTCTAGGGTCCTAGACGCCTCCACCCTCTGGAGCCCTATAAATAGAGGCCCACCCCCTCAGTTCTGAGGGAGCTAAGAAGCGATCCGATAGGCTGCCGGAGCCCAGAGACTGCCGGAGTCATTTTTCTAACCCGTGGGGTCTTTTTGTAGGAGGAGGTCCTGCCGGCTTCTCGGGTGTCCAGGCTCGCGAGAGGAAGGCTGTCTTCGTCCACCGCGCTTCCACGTCGTCCCCATGCTGTCGAAGCTCCGTCGGATCTCACCATCGGCTCATCCAATAAGCCATTTCTTCCCCTTTTTCCCTATAGTTCTATACATTCATCATACCGCATCCTCTATCTCCCTTCATAAGGGCGTCGCCTCTTGCATACTTCTTGCATTCGTCATCGCATTTTCCTCCTACTCGAGTCCGAGAGGGGTTTAAAACCACACCAACCAGGTGTGTGTCAAGTCACGATCTCGTTACTTTTATTGCAAGGAATTGTTACTACACTGCCGTTTTCTAATTCCGTTCATTTATTGTCTATTGTTTTGCAAGGGTAACCGAGGAAAGCCCTCTCCGTCGGCCGACCGGTAGGAGAGGAAGAAGCAACCCACCGTCTCCCACTCTTGAGGTAGGCGCGATCTCTTTCTATTTTGGGGTCCTCGACCCCTGGCGATCACCTTATATTCTCGAGGCCGCAGAGAGTTACTTCCCGCCATGGCCGTTTAATTTTTGTCATTCATATTCTGCCTCTTTCTCACATTTGTCTCTTATAATTGCCATATTCTCGAGGCCGCGGCGAGTTACTTCCCGCAATGGCCGTTTAAATTTTGTTCTTCATAATCTGCATCACTCTCGTATCTGTCTCTTATATCTGTTATATTCTCGAGGCCGCGGAGGGTCATCTCCCGCAATGGCCGTTTAAATTTCTGTCATTATATTACGTGTTATTCTTCATATCTGTCTCTTATATTTGTTATATTCTCGAGGCCGCGGAGGGTCATCTCCCGCAATGGCCGTTTAAATTCCCGTCATTATATTACGTGTTATTCTTCCAACTGTTATATTCTCGAGGCAGCGGCGAGTTGCTTCCCGCAATGGCCGTTTCAATTTCCGTTATTTGATTTTTACATTATATCTGTCCCGCTCGCCCCGCCGGAGCAATCTCCCGTGGTGGCCCCTTCTCTCTTCTCTCTTGATCTCTTTGTGTTGCAGCTTAAAGCACCAGGATAAAAGCAAAAGAGGAGCCCGCGTGCTCCGCTCTCTCCGTCTTCATCTCCGAACCGCGTGACGTCGCTCACAGACATTTGTGTAGGTGGAGGCTCGGCCTTCTCAAATATGCATGGCACAAGAACCCGAATCGGCATTCGGCAAATGAAAGCTTGGGTTTTGAATGGCATAGTCGTGACCAAATTCTCCTTGACCGGTTCTTGAACATCATCTTTGGGACATGTATTTGTAGAAGTACACCCATTTCGAGGGGAGGTGGAAGGAGGCAAGATGGAGGTAGCAGGCTCAGCGGGTAATGGAGGTTCAATGGGAGGGGTTGTAAGAAGGGTAGGTGGAGGTTGAAACACGGCGAGCTTCTCCTATTGCTCGGAAGTAGACGAGGTTGGCTCGGGTGCAAAAATAGATGGGCCTTGCTCAGGATTAATCACGGGTTTGGGTAAGGGGTCGAGTGGAGGAATAGGAATGGTCAGGTTCGGGGTTATAAGGATAGTGGAGGTTTTAGGTGGGGGCGATGGAGGGATACTTGGTTGGGAACAAGGGTTAATGGGAGGCTCGGTAGAGGCCGATGGTATGAAGGTTTTGGTGGTGCGTGAGGCGTCCAGGGTAGGAGGTGATTCATGGTGCATTGATGCGGGATGTTGGAAGATGGACCCATCATCGTAACACCATGTGATTTCATAGACATGGGTAGGGATAGTGGCTAATTCATGGTGTATTGACGCAGGTTGCTAGAGTATTGAACCATCATCGTAACACCCTGATGTCTCATAGGTAGGGGTAGGGATAGTGGCTTCATCCTGAGCAGGGGGTTCTTGTGGAAGCGGTGGAAGTGGGAAACGAAAAAAACTCAGAGTGAGTGCAACTTGAAGATCTTCAAAATCTTCATAATGTGCCATTTCCAATTCTTCATAATCATCAAGTTCAAATGGATGTCATGGTGGAGGTGTGTTGATGAGTGGAGGTAGTGTATATTGACATGGAGGATTTTACGTATATGGATGTGGATGTGGAGGTGGAGGGCCATGTGAATGAGTGTGGTGAATGGGTGGTGGGCGGACGACGTCCACTTGATCGTAAAAACTTGGAAGAACATCTTGCTCACTCATATTCTCTATGCCATACTCATCTCTTCTCTCCTTCCAATCTTTCTCCATTTTAGTAAGGTTATCCATGAAAGCGTGAAGGGGGTTGACTTGAGGAGGAGTGGGAGGCGGTCGCGTACTTGTGAACCTCTTTACTCTTTAATTCTTCCTCCATTTCATCAATTTTGTCAATGAGAGCTTGTTGGAGGGGTGTGACTTGTGAAGTAAAGAGTCGGCTTTGAGACCTTGGAGGGGTGGCTTGACATGGAGGCCTCGAAGGAGAAGGGGAGTGAGCCTTGCCCATAGAATGACCCGGTCGGACCAAGGTATGAGAGACAGCCAGATTCTGGGGCCGTGGGGGATGCTGAAATGAGGGCGGTGGTTGGCCCACGTGGTCTCGAAAGGGAGGAGCATGAGAACCACCTATGGCGCATGGATGACCTTGGGGAGAAGGAGAAGTAGATCCCCCCTTAATGACAGCCTGGATGGCTTCAAGTTGTTGAGGGCTGAGAGAGTCGATGTGAGAAGTCAGGACATCCAAGGCATAGGGGACACTAGTGGAGGGGGCAGCTCCTCTGGCTGTGGCCTACACGTCGTATGAGGACTCAGGGATTTGATCATTGTCTAGAGTGTGGATACGATCATAGGATGTAGAAATAGGGTGAGACTTCTCATAGAAGTCGCGATGAGAGTGACTGACATGAGGGATATGTGATGAATCAAAGTGACCATCCTGATGGTCATAAAAAGTGTAATTAGGCATGCTAAACTGTAACACCCGGAAATATTAAAATAGAAATGAATAAATTTAGTAATTTAAAAGAAGGCCTTTAACTATTTAACTCATATTCTAATTCATGTAAAATATTTAATTAATAATTTAAAACAAATAAATACTTTAGAAGATGCCAAATTATATTTTAATAATTTAGGAAATTTAATATTTCAATTTTTACATTACATCTTTGCTTTGAAAGAAATAAGGGTATATAGATGAGGTATCGAATGATAAACATAATGAAGGAAGTGAGATCAGAAAATAACTAATTGACAAAATAATTAATCAACAAATAACTCAATATGCTATCTAAATGTGTATGATATATATATATTTAACTAATCACTAAATGACAAATATATATATATATCAATTCTTAATAACATGAATAGTTGTCTATGTTAATTGAATAGTGTAAGACTGTAACAAATGTTAAGCAGGATACTACAGATTATATCAATTTTCAAGAAGTAATTAACATAGAATTTATTAAGATGTTAGACAGTCAAGTTCGTATGCTAGATTAGATCTTTTAGGCTCGTCAGATTAACATGCTTTAAAAGGCCTTCTATCTTCCTTAACTTCTTTTAACAGGAAATAACATGTGCTATTAAATATAAAATTCTATCAACATTTTTAACTTCTCGGTGATTGTTTCACGGTTATGCATAAAACTGGTTAAATTTGACTGTAGTTGACCTTTCAAAAATATCAGAGTTCAAATGATAGTGTACAGAATATATATTTTTTATATATATCAACCTTTCTTGTCTGTTAAGGCGAGGTTCACGTGAACACGTGGGTTCACGTGAATGTGTTCACCACTTTAAGGAGAAGGATGCGGTTATGTCAGACACATGGCAGACTTATTTGAGATTTTTATCTTCTCGTGAACCACAAACTTACCCCGACCATTTGTTAGGTCGTTATTCATTAAATAACGACATATAAGGTGTCGTTATTCAATTAAAGTAAATATGTAAGGTGTAAGGTTAGAATAGAATGGGCATATATAAAAATTTCGATCCTTAGAGGGTGAGAGGGAAAAGGCTTCAAAAGAAGCCACGACTAAATTGTGGTCGTTGTTCATTAAACCACGACATATATCATGTCATTGTTCCCCTAATCATTAATAGTGCCACTTTTTATTTAAATAAAAATTTGAGAAATAAATTATATGAAAAATAAGGGAAAAATATAAGGATCCTAGTCATGAAATTTCATAAATCGATTCCATCAATTTTTAAAGATAAAAATCTTTGAAGTTAAATACAGAGTTTTCGGGTTGAATTTTTTGCTAGCATATTTTTAATAAAATAAAATTATGAAAATTATCAGAAAAATCTAGGGATCATAAAAATATGCAATTTACTATTTTTATTAACATGGTTCATTAGATATATAATTTTTAAATATTGTAACGTTGTTAACACTATGATGGTGCGCCCTTGTAATTTAGCATACACGACCCTCTCCAAGTTGTGACTTCTTCTAGACAAACAATTAGTTGGCATCCCATTATCATGTGTCCTTTCCGACACATACAACCCCTTTTTTGCTGGCATCGCACTATAGTATGGCCATGGGACGCTATGATTTAAGATCTGGTTCCCCTCCTGTCTATCTAAAATCATAAACCTCTATATTACACCCTTCTATTGAGGCAGCTCCATGTTAGTTCGAAAGCTTGCTGCAGAGAAGGGGGAACATTCTCTGAAGTTGCAGAGGTTGCAGAGGAGGGAAGAAACCTGCCCTTTTCTTTTACCTATACCTAGTTGTCGAGCGGGTCTCCCACGGCACTAAGATTATCTATCTGGATCATTTTGGTGTATTTCTCTCTTTTTATTTGAGTCATTTTGATGTAATTTTCCTTTTATTTGAGTCATCTTCCTAGGTCCTTAAGTCATTTCCCTATGTTTGAGTCATCATCTACCCCTTGGTTTGCTTTTTGGACAAGCTTGGTCATTATATGTAAAGCCAGGGGTAGTCCTGTCATGTAAAAGTTTGGGTCCCTATAAATAGGACCCCAACCCCTCCTTGGAGAACTAATGAAAATATTGAGTTTGAGTTTCCACAAAAGAATCTGTGTGATTTCTTCTTCTAGGGTGAGATACCCTCTCTCTCCTCTCCTTCTCTCTCTAGGGGGTGACCCCCTCTCTCTCCTCTCCCCTCTCTCTCTCCAATTCGCGGCCCTCTCTCTACTCTCCCCTTGTCACCTCATCCTCCACATCAGCCCCAACCTTTCATTTTCTCAAGGCTCCTTCAATCCCACCATTACTCTCACCAAGCCCCAAGCACCCTTTCACCTTCCAAGGTAACCTTTCCTCTTCCCCAAGCACCCATTCCACTACCCCAAGCACCCCTTCACATCCCCAAAGAATATTTGAATTTCCCTCCCCCCTTGGTGGCTGCAACCAGCTCCCCTCCAACCCCCCCCTTCAGCCTTGGTCGACCACCCCCCCTCCTCATATCCCCCTTTGTCACTTCAAGAACCATCATCCTTCCCCTTCCTTTCCTCTTGTGCTGCTAGCCCCACCACCACCATCGCCCCTCACCTATCCCCTTGCACCAGACCATCTCCAACCCCATCTCCACCTTCCCCATATCCCCTTTCCACATCCAACCCTTCCCTATCATCACCACCCCCATATCCAATAACCCTCCACCAAAGAAACACCCCCTTTCACCCTTGTTCTACTAATCTGTGTGCAGCTGAAGATCTGCTAAGTCCCCGCCTGTTGCAGCGCCGGCCACCACTACATCACGAAAGTCCTGGAGGCCCACCCTATATTGCTGGAAAGCTCTACCAGTCAGCTTCGCAGGCGAGGCAATCCCGCCTCAATCCGAGTTCGGAGCCGTCCAGGAGGATCGTTCTCGTCAGACCGCGCATCTGGCATCCGAGCAGAGACCAGAACCACAGTGCAGAAGCCACTGCGACCACATCTCTGCTCCCCCTGGTGCTCCGTTTGACCGGGACGAGATAGTACCAGTCCTCTGTCCAACACAGTAAGCGGAGCATCGTTCGGAGTTCGGAGTTCCCCATTCCATTTAATATCCCCGAGGTGCGCAGGTCAGTCCAATCAGAGCCAGCCCCGACACCCCTCCACTCTACGGGCTCTTTCTCTCTGCTCCGACCTCCCCTGGTGACCTTCCTGGTTGCTGCTCGAAGAAGACTCGGCCACGCTAGCATCCGTTTTGGTCCCGCGTAATTTGGATCTCGGGAGTGTTTGTGGCGACTTCATCTTCCTGTTGCAATGCTCTGGAATCAATCCGAGCCAAAACGAAGAGGTCTAGTTCCAGAGTCTACCCCTCCCTACGACGACGTCTAGAAATTCCACATAAATTCAGGAGCCCTCCCGGGCCAATCAGCGAAGATTTGGCGCTGGTTTCGGTGACTTCCAGGTCCGGTAGAGCTCGTGGCGGTGTCAACAGTGACTACCTATCCAGCAGTTCCAGAAGTGGACAGAACCGACAGAGTAATCATTCGGCGCTCTCTTAGCTTTCGTCCCTATCCCGCCTGGCCGGCTTAGCGCCCCTCCCTGCATGGAGGTAGTGTTTGAATGTAACCTTCATTTCCCCGCCCCTACTCCATCCATCTTGCGTGAGGAGTAGTTCATGTAATAATTAAACAGGGAGAAGCTTCACCAACACAATGTGCGGGGAACCCACACTTCCCCGCTCGCCCACGTCTCCGAACGGGCTCGGTTTCTTCAAACCGACTGGGTAATCTCTACCCCTTGCTCTCATTTCAGTGCTTGTTTATTCAATATCCGTAGAATTGCTCCGTTGGACGGAAAGAGAGCGCCCAACCATGGAGCTCCCAGCTTACGTGTGGTCACCGTGGAATTGTGAGAGAGAGCGACCTAGTGCCCTTTTGGCACCTAGCCATCCCCTTGAGTGTGGGCACCGTACCCTTGGGAGGGCAACCCTAGCCCTGCTGGCCCTCCACCAGCAAGGGTCTTGCTCCACTACCTCTACTCGGCATCGCCGAGTCACCTCGAGAATCGTGTACGCAACGGTGGTTCGGTAATTTACGTAATTCTCTGATCTTGTGCGTTGTGTTTGCGTGGTAGGTCCAAGGTTCCACAGCCTTGTTGCTGCATGCTCATAAGTGGTGTCACATCATCTATCATTGGAAGTTCAGCCTTCGGCATAAGGAGCTTCGTATTTGGCGCACTGCTCAAGGCCATTGGAATGTCATTCAGGAATATGCTTGGTAACATAGGTGTTCTCCCCTTGCATGGAAGTTGGTGGAGAGTGTTAGCGCAGCAAGAGTGATATAGAAGGGGGGGATGAATAGATCACTCCCAATTTGCAGAAACTCAGGCGGAAAATAGATTCTACTGCTAACGCACCTCCTTAACCCGTACACAGAGAAATATAGATGAGAGTGAAGAACTGATCACTTGAAGGCAAAGGGACAAGCAGATGAAGAGCACAGAAATCAATAGCAAACCATAGAGGAGGCACTCGATTTTTAGGTGGTTCGATTGCAATCCGCAATCTACATCCACCCCTCACTCCAACTAGAGTGAGGATTCCACTAGACAAAGCTAGATCACAGCAGACTCAGTCTGCGTACAAGATGCTGCCACACAACTTGAACACCCAAGGGAAACAAATCCCTCGACCAAGCTCTGCTACCCACAGAACTTGAAACCTGTTCTAGCTCCCAGCTAGAACACAACTGGAGAATCCTCTCCCTTCCTCCACACACGGAGGGAAATTGTTAATGACAACCTGTCACTAACAATACCAGAGATCACCGATCTCTCTTCCTCTGCAACTCAGAGGGAAACTGGAGTAGTAATCCATTCCTCCACACACCGGAGGGAAACCAATTCAAATCAGAATGGAAGAACGAAAATAAACGAAAGCAAAGTAGAAATAAAAATAATGAAGAGGAAATCGGTTCTGAAACCCAATACAACTGTAGCTTCAAATGAAGCACTTCATCAATCCACACACACTCTCTCTCTCTCTCGAACAAACTTCTCTCAGATATGGAACTCTCTGCTCTTTTTCTTTTCTGGATCGTGCAGACTCTCACCAATGGCTTCTGCTTTTTCTTTTCACGATCGAACTTCTACTGAAGGATGAAGCTCTATATTTATAGCAGATAATGGCGTGTGGCTTCCAGGTTACCGCCCATGCACTTTTGGCCAGATCATTTTGAATTTCGACCACATGGCAGCATCCTGACAAAGTTTCTATCCACGTGTCATGCGCCTGTTGTCTTGGATCACGTGTCAGGTGCCAACCTAGATTCACGTGCCCAATCATCAGCCTGAATCGCCTGCAGACAGACAGAATTAATGTATATACATAGTCATTTCAGACTATTAACAAGGATGTATATACTTCAAAAGCATCAACAGAGTAAGTGTGTACATCGTGAGAGGATGTATAGACTTAATGAAAAAACGCATGTATAGACTTTACCAGGGTATGCACAATGCAATGCGTTGACGCTACACTACGTGCCTATGTACTGCGTTGACGCAGTGCAATGTGTCTTTGAAAGCTGTAAACAGCAAGGCATGCTGTACAGACTTCAGACAGCATGCATCAGATGACTCTGTATAGACTTGAAGACCCTTAGCCAATGTATTGACCTCTAGAGGAGACAAATGTGTAGACTTCACATTGCTCAGCCACTGTGTAGACTTCACAAAGCCTAACCAGTGTACAGACTTGTAATGAGTGTGCTGTGAGCTCTGAAGACTCAAGTTGTAATAGCAGAATGTATAGGATTGTGGTCGTACAACCCAATGTGTAGACTTGTACAGAGTGGACAATTGTCAGACTTTGATGCTGAACAAAAGACCCTTGATCAACAGCCAAGGCGTCAACGCTTCCAGCGTGCAGCGTCGCCTCAGCTCCTCAAGAAAAGTGCTCACTCCCTAGGCAGGCTGACCAATGCGTCAATGCATCCAGTGTCAGCGTCGACGCAGTGAACAAGAAGGAAGCGAAAGACGCACCATTGCGTCTACGCAGTCAGCCAAGTGCGTCAACGCACTAAAGGCATGCTACCCATGAAGTCAGATAGGCTGTACAGACTCTGTGGATGTAAAGCAATGTAGACTACAGACTGTATAGACTTGAACCAAGATGAGGTGAAGACTTCACGTTGTATAGACTTGCCAAATCAGTTGGGCAATGTACAGACTTGAACAGATCCAGCTGAAGGATGTATAGACTTGGAATCCACTGTACACGACTATACAGACTTTGAGGCTTAATGCAAAGGCCAGTGTACAGACTTCTAAAACTGATGCGTTGTATAGACTTTCATGAGACGCTAAAGTCTATACAGACTAGACCAGTGAGACACTGATAGAGACGATGCTATGCGATGTGGAGACTTTAACATTAGACGCTGCATGAGACGGTAGGCTGTACAGACTTGCAAAGAGTGTAGGGTGTATAGACTTGAAAGTCTCAAGGCGAAGTGCAAACATGCTGAGTTGACGCTGCAGCCCAATGAGTTGACGCTGCAACGTATTACTTTTACGTTCAACTGATGATGTATAGACTTAATCAAATGAAGAACCTGAACAGAAGAGTCTACGCATCAGCACACTGAGTTGACGCACAGGTGTGAGAACAGAGACATGCAATGACTGAAGGGTCGACGCATCAGCACGCTGAGTTGACGCACTGGTGTGTAGAACAGAGACATGCAATGACTGAAGGGTCGACGCATCAGCACGCTGAGTTGACGCACTGGTGTGAAGACTGTGCAGACAGAGTGTAGGCAGAATTAAGGTAGAACATGTTATCTGACAGCCATTGAACTGTACTCACTCACATGATGAAACATCATTAATCTAGAGATAGAAGATTGATTTATAGTGTGAGATATCATCAAAATCATAGGGATGCAACAATCTCCCCCTTTTTGATGATGACAACACTATGAATCAAGCAATATCAAGATTCAACAAGAAATTTATATCAGCTACAACAAACAGATTAAATTCAAGGCATGCTGATGCAAATGAATTAAACATTCCCTACAACACACTCTCATCTCCCCCACAACTCATAAACATATCAGCATGAAGCAACATGACTCCCCCAAAGCTCAAGACAAATCCAAGACTCACTGATATTGCAGAACTTCTCACTGAAATTGTAGACATTGCAAACTTCTCTCCCCCTTTGACATCAGCAAAAAGAACTACAGAATGTATGACAGTGCTGGAAACATGAGGACTCAGGGCAATAACTTCTTAGTGCAGAAAGTCACAAGTAGGTCTTAAGAGAATAAGTGAGTTTCTAATCTCAAGAGAAGATTCTTTAGACTTCAGTACACAATAGAGAAGTAGAATGAGAGACAAGTTTATCAGCATACATAGTGGATGATTGAGAGCAGGAGTTCACAAGTATGGCCAGATATAGCTGATCATTCAACTATTCCACAAGACAGCAAGAGACTAAATCAGAGAGGTGTTCTCAAGGTATTGAAGACAAACAATCCATTAGTTGCATAACAACAAGGAATTTTTGTTGGAGATGATTTTCAAGAAGATCAATGAGTAAGTTGGTAGTTCACTTCCTTTGACATTAGGGAGACACCTTGATTAGAGGCCTGAATCCCCAGTTACTCAGAGTGAGTACCTCATTACTTCCTTCCTCTTTTTTTTTTATTAAGGAACAGAGTTAGTAACTATGGCTTTTGACATGAGGAAACACCTTGATTAGAGGCCAGAGTCCCCAGCTACTCACCAGCAAGCCATCATTGCTCTGTCATGACTTTTCATTCATTTTAAGCATTTGACACCTCATGACTTGGGAGAAATATTCATTTCATTGATGAAGCTCCCAGTTTCTCAGTGATCAAAACAGAACATGTTTGTTCAGTTAAGCCCTTGAGTTAAAGAGATAGAATGATTGAAAACAATACCAAAAAGGACTTTTCTTGAATTGAGTCTTGAAGTCTAGATTTCAAGTTGATTGGGTCAGATATCAAGACATACAAGTTTTTGGCCTGAACCATAATCAATGACAATGTAGGAAGATATACTTTATGCAATTAGTCCAGATCTCTGAAGGAGTACCAAAGGAAAGATTCTAACTTGGAGATTAGAGTCACTGACTTATAGACTTAAGAGATAAGTGACACTCTACTTTCTGAGAGAACCACACTAAATCAGTCATGCAAGACCAGCAAAGGTATACATCTGGACAGCCCTTTTGAATCTGTCAAAGAACTTCTCTTCTCACTTCACAACTCAGCTCCCCCTAAAACATAGCATTCCTCATAAAAACATTCCAGCAAAATCTCAAGGCTTTCCTTTATTTAGAGCATTCCTGAAAGCTAACCAGTAAGCATTCTGAACTCCCCCTTAAACCAGCATGCAAGAAGGCTAAACATCAGATAGACACAACTCCCCCTCACAACAAGAACAGGCTTCATAATTAAGACAATTTGTATAAGCCTAATTCTCTTCTCAATGTGGTGAATTTTTCATTATCCAGAGGTTTTGTGAATATGTCAGCAATCTGATTATCTGTGCCTACGTGAATCAGTTCAAAATTATTCTTAGATACCTCATCTCTTATAAATTGATGTCTTATCTCTATGTGTTTGGTTCGTGAATACAAAACAGGATTTTTAGCAAGATTGATGGCACTAGTATTATCACAGTAAATAGGTGTGCACCCCAGGTCTACTTGGTAGTCCTGAAGCTGGTGTTTAATCCATATGACTTGTGTTCCACAACTCCCTGCAGTCACATATTCAGCTTCTGCAGTGGAGAGGGCCACAGAATGTTGTTTCTTGGAGCTCCAAGACACTAAACACCCACCCAAGAATTCACAATGGCCACTTGTGCTTTTCCTGTCTAGTTTACAGCCGGCATAGTCAGCATCTGTGTATGCTACTAGGTTAAGTGTGTGAGATGCAGGAAACCATAAACCAAGAGAGTGACTAGCTGACAAATATCTGAAGATTCTTTTAACTGCAGCTAAGTGTAGTTCAGTAGGTCTAGACTGATACCTTGCACACATTCCTACACTGAATTGTATATCAGGTCTAGAAGCTGTCAAGTAAAGTAGTGATCCAATCATACCTCTATAAAGTTTGGCATTTACTTCTTTACCTGTCTCATCTGCATCCAATGAAGTATTGGTGCCCATGGGTGTAGTAATGTGCTTTAAGTTTTCCATGCCAAACCTTTTGAACAGTTCCATTGTGTATTTGGTTTGGTTGACGAAGCACACATCTTCTAGCTGCTGTACCTGCAATCCAAGAAAATATTTTAGTTCACCAACCAAGCTCATTTCAAATTCAGCAGACATCATGGTAGAAAATTCATCACATAGTTCATGCTTAGTTGATCCAAATACAATGTCATCTACATATACCTGAACTATGATGAGATCTTTATTCATGCCCTTGGTAAATAAAGTTTGATCCACTTTACCTCTTTTGTAGCCCTTGCTGATCAGAAATTCAGATAATCTTTCATACCAAGCTCTTGGAGCCTGCTTTAGACCATACAAGACTTTGTTTAACCTGAAAACTTGGTTAGGTTGAGGAGAATATTGAAATCCAGGAGGTTGTTCAACAAAAACTTCTTCTTTAATGACTCCATTTAAAAGGGCACTTTTAACATCCATTTGTTGGAGCTTTATGTTCTTAGAGCATGCAAAGGCAAGCAACAGTCTTATAGCTTCCATCCTAGTAACAGGTGAATAGGATTCATCAAAGTCTACACCGAATTCCTGACAGTAGCCTTTGGCTACTAGTCTGGCTTTATTCCTCGAGATAATTCCATCTTCATTCATCTTATTTTTGAACACCCACTTGGTTCCTATGACATTAATACCATCTGGTCTTGGGACAAGCTCCCAGACATTATTCCTTTCAAACTGACCTAATTCCTCGCTCATAGCATTGACCCAAGCTTGATCAGCTAAGGCCTCTTTTACTATTTTGGGTTCAATTTGTAAGACTAATGCAATTAAGTCATCATTATTCACATTTCTAAAATGAGACCTAGTCCGAAGAGGATCTTCAGGATTGCTTATGACTTTATCTAAAGGATGGTCTTTAAGAAATCTGATATTTGTTGAAGACTCACCAGTTTCTCTTGGCCCTTCCTGATTGGGGGAATTTGTTTCTCCATTTGGTTGAGTCTTCTCTTCTTCCTGTTGGTCTTCTAGAAAGTCTCCACCATGATTGGAATCCCTGTCAAGATTTTCAACATTAGAGACATCTTTCTTTTCACTAAAAATGATGTGTGGAGATTCTTCCACTTTCTGATCTGATATGTTAAATACCCTATATGCCCTTGACACTTCAGAGTAACCCAAGAATATTCCAGGTGAACTCTTGGCTTCAAACTTGTCTAAATCTTTCTTATCATTGTTATGAATAAAATATTTTACTCCAAAAATTCTGAAATGAAACAAGTTTGGTTTCTTACCTTTTAGAAGCTCATAGGGTGTTTTCTTGTGTATGGGTCTTACCATGGCCCTGTTGATTATGTAGGTTGCTGTATTGGCCGCTTCTGCCCAAAACCTTCTAGGTAATTTACTTTCAATCAACATGGTTCGGGCCATTTCCACCACTGTTCTATTTCTTCTCTCCACAATCCCATTTTGTTCAGGTGTCCTGGGAGAAGAAAACCTGTGAGTTAGTCCTTCTTTGTCACAAAGATCAGTAAACATGGAATTTTCAAACTCACCTCCATGGTCAGATTGAATAGAACTAACCTTGTACTTTCCTTCTTGATTGACCTTATTGAAAAATAGATTAAACTTTTGAAATGCATCACTCTTATTTGCTAAGAAAAATATCTATGAATATCTAGAGAAGTCATCTATGATGACATAGCCAAACCTATTTCCATTAAGACTCTGAGTTCTAGTTGGACCGAAAAGGTCCATATGAAGAAGTTCCATTGGTCTAGAAGACAATGGCTCAGATCTTAATTTAAAAGAATTTCTGGTCTGTTTGCCTAGAGCACAGGCATCACATGCTTTTGATATTGAGTTGAATTTAATTCTAGGCATGCCTCTAACTAAATCATGCTTGACCAATTTATTTAAAGTTGAAAAGCTAGCATGACCTAGACGTCTATGCCACTCAAAAGCATCATTTTCAGAATTGGCAGATAAGCAAATAGTAGATTCAGAATTCTCATCTAAGTCTATAATGTAGACATTATTAATCATGTTGGCTACAAATTTAACCATGTCAGAATTTGTTTCAAGGATTTTACATGAACTATCATCAAATACAACCTTGTGACCCTTGTCACATAACTGACTTATGCTAATCAGGTTGTGTTGAAGCCCTTCCACAAGTAATACTTTTTCAATGGAATTTGTGGAAGACTTACCTACTGTGCCAACTCCAATTATTTTACCTTTGTTCTTTCCTCCAAACGTGACCAGACCCCCTGGCTTCATCTCTATCTTGTTGAACTTGGATCGGTCTCCTGTCATATGTCTGGAGCAGCCACTGTCGAGGTACCACTTGTTGTCTTCAGCTGCCAGGCCGACCTACACAAATATATCAAGCAGAGTGATTTGGAACCCAAGATGAGTAGGGTCCAAGGACATTGTTCAAATCTCTGATCAAGTGTTTAGGTATCCATATTTGTTTCAGCATGGTTTTCTCTGGCACCTTCCTTTCTGGTTTATTAAATTTGAATCCAGCTGAACTGGAGAAGTGAGTTCTATTCCATTCATTAGTCTTCCTATTCCTAGGAAATTTCCTGTAGGCTTGTTGATTAGCGTATCTTTGACCATGAAAGTTATTTCTCCAGTAGGTCCTGTTTGGACCCATCTGATTGTTGTAATTCCAGCTCTTATTCTGATTTACTTTCTTGGTCCATCTACCATTTGTGTTCTGGTAAGTGGGCTTAGTGTTATTCTTCATAAAATTCATTCCCATCTTAAATGGTTGTCCAGTACTGATTTTTGTGTTTTCTTTAGGACTTTGAATTCCCTTAGAGCTGTTTGAGCTGGATGGTGTGTCCAGCTTTTCTTTTCCCTTCTCTGGACAGAAGGTGATGGTCTTGAATTACAAGGGTCTCTTGTTGGTTGGGTCATAGCCTAGACCTTCCTTATTGAAATTGACCCTAGTCCCTAGTATAGCATCTAGGCTAGTCTTTCCTTGGACAAACTTTTCTAAGACTTTCTGTTTATCTTCCAGCTCCTTTTGAAGAAACTCAGAATTCTTTAGGAGTTCAGCATTTACTTTCTTCACAGCTTCATATTTCTCTGAATTCATTCTCATTTCATTCATGCTTTCTTCAATTTTAGTTTTGAATTCATTGAGTTGTTTTTGACTTTCTTGAATTTCTCCCTTAAGCTTATCATTCTCTTTCCTTAGTGAGGTCATTTCTTCTAGTTGTTCTTTTAGCTTTTCATTTTCCTCACATACCAGAGTTTGTTCTTCAATATTTGTGTTAAATTTTCTTTTCAGAACTCTGTGCTCTTTGCTAAGAGAATTAAATTTATCTAACAAATCACCATAAGCATCCTCCCAGTCATCAATTGAGAAATTTTCAAAAACGTTTATTACCTCCTCTTCACTGTTTGCCATAAGGCAAATTCCATCTTCATATTCTTCTGAGGAAGCATCTTCGGGGTCTTCTTCTTCCTCGCTCCATGTGCAGACCATCGCCTGTGGCTTCTTCTTCTTCTGCACCTTTATGTTTTTCTTCTGAAGATAGGGACCCTTCTTCTGGAGGTCTGGGCATTCGCCTCTCATGTGTCCCTGTTTGTTACAATTAAAACAAGTCAGTTTCTTAGGATTTCTATCCCTGTAACTGGTAAATTCAGCATTCTTGTTAAAGGGTTGTGGCTTCTTTTTCCTAAAGGTCTTTCCCTTTTTCTTCAAAAATTTTCTGAACTATCTAGTGAGCATTGCCTGCTCCTCTTGGTCGAGATTTGATAAACCTTCAAGCTCGGACTCAGACTCGGGGCTACTGCTGCTGCTCCCACTGTTACTACCCTTGTTGCGGGAAGCTCTTAGAGCTACATTTTTACCCTTCCTCTCACTTCCTTCTCCACCTCCTTGGAAATTCATCTCATAGGTCATAAGGGATCCTATGAGTTCATTCACAGTCAAGACTGTCAAATCTTTTGACTCCTCAATCACAATGGCCTTAGTGTGCCATGCCGGGGATAAAGATCTAAGGATTTTCCTGACTATATCTGCCTCAGCAAGATCCTTCCCTAGCCCTTTAAGAGTGTTAGTGATCAAGGATAACCTGGCATACATTTCGGTTATATTCTCATCTGCATTCATCTTAAACATTTCATACTGAGAAGTGTAGAGGTTTACCTTCGAGGCTTTCACTTGAGTTGTACCTTCATAGATCAATTGCAGCTCATCCCACATTCGCTTGGCAGTTCTGTATGCAGATATACGAGCATATTCCTATGGATGAACAGCACACTGGATTATGTTCAGCGCCGTCCAGTTGAGTGAAGAGAGCTTGACATGGTCATCTGTCCAAGCATCCTCATTTGGTGGCAGCTCATATGGCCCCACCGTGATTACTCTCCACAGTTTATGACTCTGAGCCCTGATGAACACTTCCATCCTGTTCTTCCAAAACAGATAGTTACTACCATCGAAATACGGAGGGCGACTAATGGATTGACCTTCGGCCATGAAGGTTCTAGGACGACCAGCATTTCCTTGACCGTTCGTCCACATGGCGTAAACCTGCTCTGATACCAATTGTTAGCGCAGCAAGAGTGATATAGAAGGGGGGGATGAATAGATCACACCCAATTTGCAGAAACTCAGGCGGAAAATAGATTCTACTGCTAACGCACCTCCTTAACCCGTACACAGAGAAATATAGATGAGAGTGAAGAACTGATCACTTGAAGGCAAAGGGACAAGCAGATGAAGAGCACAGAAATCAATAGCAAACCACAGAGGAGGCACTCGGTTTTTAGGTGGTTCGATTGCAATCCGCAGTCTACATCCACCCCTCACTCCAACTAGAGTGAGGATTCCACTAGACAAAGCTAGATCACAGCAGACTCAGTCTGTGTACAAGATGCTGCCACACAGCTTGAACACCCAAGGGAAACAAATCCCTCGACCAAGCTCTGCTACCCACAGAACTTGAAACCTGTTCTAGCTCCCAGCTAGAACACAACTGGAGAATCCTCTCCCTTCCTCCACACACGGAGGGAAACTGTTAATGACAATCTGTCACTAACAACACCAGAGATCACCGATCTCTCTTCCTCTGCAACTCAGAGGGAAACTGGAGTAGTACTCCCTTCCTCCACACACCGGAGGGAAACCAATTCAAATCAGAATGGAAGAACGAAAATAAACGAAAGCAAAGTAGAAACAAAAACAATGAAGAGGAAATCGGTTCTGAAACCCAATACAACTGTAGCTTCAAATGAAGCACTTCATCAATCCACACACACTCTCTCTCTCTCGAACAAACTTCTCTCAGATATGGAACTCTCTGCTCTTTTTCTTTTCTGGATCGTGCAGACTCTCACCAATGGCTTCTGCTTTTTCTTTTCACGATCGAACTTCTATTGAAGGATGAAGCTCTATATTTATAGCAGATAATGGCGTGTGGCTGCCAGGTTCCCGCCCATGCACTTTTGGCCAGATCATTTTGAATTTCGACCACATGGCAGCATCTTGACAAAGTTTCTATCCACGTGTCATGCGCCTGTTGTCTTGGATCACGTGTCAGGTGCCAACCTCGATTCACGTGCCCAATCATCAGCCTGAATCGCCTGCAGACAGACAGAATTAATGTATATACTTAGTCATTTCAGACTATTAACAAGGATGTATATACTTCAGAAGCATCAACAGAGTAAGTGTGTACATCGTGAGAGGATGTATAGACTTAATGAAAAAACGCATGTATAGACTTTACCAGGGTATGCACAATGCAATGCGTTGACGCTACACTACGTGCCTATGTACTGCGTTGACGCAGTGCAATGTGTCTTTGAAAGCTGTAAACAGCAAGGCATGCTGTACAGACTTCAGACAGCATGCATCAGATGACTCTGTATAGACTTGAAGACCCTTAGCCAATGTATTGACCTCTAGAGGAGACAAATGTGTAGACTTCACATTGCTCAGCCACTGTGTAGACTTCACAAAGCCTAACCAGTGTACAGACTTGTAATGAGTGTGCTGTGAGCTCTGAAGACTCAAGTTGTAATAGCAGAATGTATAGGATTGTGGTCGTACAACCCAATGTGTAGACTTGTACAGAGTGGACAATTGTCAGACTTTGATGCTGAACAAAAGACCCTTGATCAACAGCCAAGGCGTCAACGCTTCCAGCGTGCAGCGTCGCCTCAGCTCCTCAAGAAAAGTGCTCACTCCCTAGGCAGGCTGACCAATGCGTCAACGCATCCAGTGTCAGCGTCGACGCAGTGAACAAGAAGGAAGCGAAAGACACACCATTGCGTCTACGCAGTCAGCCAAGTGCGTCAACGCACTAAAGGCATGCTACCCATGAAGTCAGATAGGCTGTACAGACTCTGTGGATGTAAAGCAATGTAGACTACAGACTGTATAGACTTGAACCAAGACGAGGTGAAGACTTCACGTTGTATAGACTTGCCAAATCAGTTGGGCGATGTACAGACTTGAACAGATCCAGCTGAAGGATGTATAGACTTGGAATCCACTGTACACGACTATACAGACTTTGAGGCTTAATGCAAAGGCCAGTGTACAGACTTCTAAAACTGATGCGTTGTATAGACTTTCATGAGACGCTAAAGTCTATACAGACTAGACCAGTGAGACACTGATAGAGACGATGCAATGTGATGTGGAGACTTTAACATTAGACGCTGCATGAGACGGTAGGCTGTACAGACTTGCAAAGAGTGTAGGGTGTATAGACTTGAAAGTCTCAAGGCGAAGTGCAAACATGCTGAGTTGACGCTGCAGCCCAATGAGTTGACGCTGCAACGTATTACTTTTACGTTCAACTGATGATGTATAGACTTAATCAAATAAAGAACCTGAACAGAAGAGTCTACGCATCAGCACACTGAGTTGACGCACAGGTGTGAGAACAGAGACATGCAATGACTGAAGGGTCGACGCATCAGCACGCTGAGTTGACACACTGGTGTGTAGAACAGAGACATGCAATGACTGAAGGGTCGACGCATCAGCACGCTGAGTTGACGCACTGGTGTGAAGACTGTGCAGACAGAGTGTAGGCAGAATTAAGGTAGAACATGTTATCTGACAGCCATTGAACTGTACTCACTCACATGATGAAATAACATTAATCTAGAGATATAAGATTGATTTATAGTGTGAGATATCATCAAAACCATAGGGATGCAACAGAGAGTAGATAGGATATCAAAAGCTTCCAACAAGGACTGCCCTGACCCGCCCTTGAGCATGAAGTTCATCATCTCCTTTGCAGTGGAATGTGTCATCACTATGCTTGAGGAGAACCCCTTCTTTTTATTAGCCATTTGGACTATGACCGAACAAGGGGTAATGAGAGCCTTGAAAGTATTTTGGCCAATGATTAATGTGACCATTATTGTTTTGGCCTATGATTTGCTCAGCACCAATTCTTGAGAGTCCTCCTTGGTGGACATTTGTGTAGGTGGAGGCTCGGCCTTCTCAAATATGCATGGCACAAGAACCCGAATCGGCATTCGGCAAATGAAAGCTTGGGTTTTGAATGGCATAGTCGTGACCAAATTCTCCTTGACCGGTTCTTGAACATCATCTTCTGGACATGTATTTGTAGAAGTACACCCATCTCGAGGGGAGGTGGAGGAGGCAAGATGGAGGTAGCAGGCTCAGCGGGTAATGGAGGTTCAATGGGAGGGGTTGTAAGAAGGGTAGGTGGAGGTTGAAACACGGTGAGCTTCTCCTCTTGCTCGGAAGTAGACGAGGTTGGCTCGGGTGCAAAAATAGATGGGCCTTGCTCAGGATTAATCACGGGTTTGGGTAAGGGGTCGAGTGGAGGAATAGGAATGGTCAGGTTCGGGGTTATAAGGATAGTGGAGGTTTTAGGTGGGGGCGATGGAGGGATACTTGGTTGGGAACAAGGGTTAATGGGAGGCTCAGTAGAGGCCGATGGTATGAAGGTTTTGGTGGTGCGTGAGACATCCAGGGTAGGAGGTGATTCAGGGTGCATTGATGCGGGATGTTGGAAGATGGACACATCATCGTAACACCATGTGATTTCATAGACATGGGTAGGGATAGTGGCTAATTCATGGTGTATTGACGCAGGTTGCTAGAGTATTGAACCATCATCATAACACTTGAATGAGTGTGGAGGTGGTGGGCCATGTGAATGAGTGTGGTGAATGGGTGGTGGGCGGACGACGTCCACTTGATCGTAAAAACTTGGAAGAACATCTTGCTCACTCATATTCTCTATGCCATACTCATCTCTTCTCTCCTTCCAATCTTTCTCCATTTTAGTAAGGTTATCCATGAAAGCGTGAAGGGGGTTGACTTGAGGAGGAGGGGGAGGCGGTCGCGTACTTGTGAACCTCTTTACTCTTTAATTCTTCCTCCAGTTCATCAATTTTGTCAATGAGAGCTTGTTGGAGGGGTGTGACTTGTGAAGTAAAGAGTCGGCTTTGAGACCTTGGAGGGGTGGCTTGACATGGAGGCCTCGAAGGAGAAGGGGAGTGAGCCTTGCCCATAGAATGACTCGGTCGGACCAAGGTATGAGAGACAGCCAGATTCTGGGGCCGTGGGGGATGCTGAAATGAGGGCGGTGGTTGGCCCACGTGGTCTCGAAAGGGAGGAGCATGAGAACCACCTATGGCGCATGGATGACCTTGGGGAGAAGGAGAAGTAGATCCCCCCTTAATGACAGCCTGGATGGCTTCAAGTTGTTGAGGGCTGAGAGAGTCGATGTGAGAAGTCAGGACATCCAAGGCATAGGGGACACTAGTGGAGGGGGCAGCTCCTCTGGCTGTGGCCTGCACGTCGTATGAGGACTCAGGGATTTGATCATTGTCTAGAGTGTGGATACGATCATAGGATGTAGAAATAGGGTGAGACTTCTCATAGAAGTCGCGATGAGAGTGACTGACATGAGGGATATGTGATGAATCAAAGTGACCATCCTGATGGTCATAAAAAGTGTAATTAGGCATGCTAAACTGTAACACCCAGAAATATTAAAATAGAAATGAATAAATTTAGGAATTTAAAAAAAGGCCTTTAACTATTTAACTCATATTCTAATTCATGTAAAATATTTAATTAATAATTTAAAACAAATAAATACTTTAGAAGATGCCAAATTATATTTTAATAATTTAGGAAATTTAATATTTCAATTTTTACATTACATCTTTGCTTTGAAAGAAATAAGGGTATATAGATGAGGTATCGAATGATAAACATAATGAAGGAAGTGAGATCAGAAAATAACTAATTGACAAAATAATTAATCAACAAATAACTCAATATGCTATCTAAATGTGTATGATATATATATATATTTAACTAATCACTAAATGACAAATATATATATATCAATTCTTAATAACATGAATAGTTGTCTATGTTAATTGAATAGTGTAAGACTGTAACAAATGTTAAGCAGGATACTACAGATTATATCAATTTTCAAGAAGTAATTAACATAGAATTTATTAAGATGTTAGACAGTCAAGTTCGTATGCTAGATTAGATCTTTTAGACTCGTCAGATTAACATGCTTTAAAAGGCCTTCTATCTTCCTTAACTTCTTTTAACAGGAAATAACATGTGCTATTAAATATAAAATTCTATCAACATTTTTAATTTCTCGGTGATTGTTTCACGGTTATGCATAAAACTGGTTAAATTTGACTGTAGTTGACCTTTCAAAAATATCAGAGTTCAAATGATAGAGTACAGAATATATATTTTATATATATATCAACCTTTCTTGTCTGTTAAGGCGAGGTTCACGTGAACACGTGGGTTCACGTGAATGTGTTCACCACTTTTAGGAGAAGGATCCGGTTATGTCAGACACATGGCAGACTTATTTGAGATTTTTATCTTCTCGTGAACCACAAACTTACCCCGACCATTTGTTAGGTCGTTATTCATTAAATAACGACATATAAGGTGTCGTTATTCAATTAAAGTAAATATGTAAGGTGTAAGGTTAGAATAGAATGGGCATATATAAAATTTCGATCCTTTGAAGGTGAGAGGGAAAAGGCTTCAAAAGAAGCCACGACCAAATTGTGGTCGTTGTTCATTAAACCACGACATGTATCATGTCATTATTCCCCTAATCATTAATAGTGCCACTTTTTATTTAAAAGAAATTTTGAGAAATAAATTATATGAAAAATAAGAGAAAAATATAAGGATCCTAGCCATGAAATTTCATAAACCGATTCCATCATTTTTTAAAGATAAAAATCTTTGAAGTTAAATACAGAGTTTTCGGGTTGAATTTTATGCTAACATATTTTTAATAAAATAAAATTATGAAAATTATCAAAAAAATCTAGGGATCATAAAAATATGCAATTTACTATTTTTATTAACATGGTTCATTAGATATATAATTTTTAAATATTGTAACGTTGTTAACACTATGATGGTGCGCCCTTGTAATTTAGCATACACGACCCTCTCCAGGTTGTGACTTCTTCCAGACAAACAATTAGTTGGCATCCCATTATCCTGTGTCCTTTCCGACACATACAACCCCTTTTTTGCTGGCATCGCACTATAGTATGGCCATGGGACGCTATGATTTAAGATCTGGTTCCCCTCCTGTCTATCTAAAATCTTAAACCTCTATATTACACCCTTCTATTGAGGCAGCTCCACGTTAGTTCGAAGGCTTGCTGCAGAGAAGGGGGAACATTCTCTGAAATTGCAGAGGTTGCAGAGGAGGGAAGAAACCTGCCCTTTTCTTTTACCTGTACCTAGTTGTCATCTCAGAACGGTAGGTGTTCTCAGGCTTTTAACCAAACATTAGCTAATCTAATATTGCTAATCTAGGGGAAAAAATTTAGTATTAGCTCATCTCCATGCGATGTTCCATGCGATAAACCATGTTTACAGTAATTTCTATCATGCTTTCACATAGATCAAGTAAATGTTAGCTAATCTGTTAGAATATGTTAGCTAATCAATTAGATTACCTAATCTAATCACATGATAAAGTAAATCTTCACGTTACTTGTTTTACAGACATGTTTTATGTTAAATGACTACACCATATTCTATATAGACCATGTTTAAGTAAATGGGTTAATAGGTGTTCTCAGGCTTTTAACCAAACATTAGATTACCTAATCTAATCACATAATAAACTAAATCTTCACGTTACTTGTTTTATAGACATGTTTTACGTTAAATGACTACACCATATTCTATATAGACCATGTTTAAGTAAATGGGTTGTTTCACATAGATCAAGTAAATGTTAGCAAATCTGTTGAAAATGTTAGCTAATCAATTAGATTACCTAATCTAATCACATGATAAACTAAATCTTCATGTTACTTATTTTACAGACATGTTTTACGCTAAATGACTACACCATATTCTATATAGACCTTGTTTAAGTAAATGGGTTGATAGGTGTTCTCAGGCTTTTAACCAAACATTAGATTACCTAATCTAATCACATGATAAACTAAATCTTCACGTTACTTGTTTTACAGACATGTTTTACGCTAAATGACTACACCATATTCTATATAGACCATGTTTAAGTAAATGGGTTGATAGGTGTTCTCAGGCTTTTAACCAAACATTAGTTAATCTAAGATAGCTAATATAGGATGAAAAAAAAAGAGTATTAGCCTCATCCCCATGCGATATATTGTGTTTACACAGTAAGTTTATCATGTTTTTACGTAATCTATTAGTTTTTTTTAACGTAACCTATTAGCTAATCTGTTAAATAATTTGTTAGCATACCTAGTTAATCTGTTAGCCTAATCTAATTACATGTTAGGCTAAACCTCCATGTTACTTGATTTACCGACCTGTTTTATGCTGAATAACTACACTGGATTTACTACAGATCATGCTTTAGTAAATGACATGTCATTATGTCAACCACCATGTTAAAATTTTATATCAGAGAAACTAAAGCATGAAACAATGGCCATGTTACAATTTTATATCAGAGAAGCTAAAGCATGAAACAAATGCATGACCACGAATTTGAGATCCTCATAAATTTTTTTTATATATAGTCTGAGAACATTAGAAAATGTGAACAGTAACTTGAGTCTCGGTCAGGCAAATCCACCTTAAGTGAAGGGCGCCCCTGACCAAGGCGCCATTCACTGAGAAACGACCGAACAAACGATCGTTATTCTACTCGAAACGAGACAAAATGACCCCCTTGAAAGGGGCGCCCAACCCTAGGACACCCATTGTCAGAAGATGGCTGCCCTCTGGGCGCCATTTATCTTGATCTGTAAACCACTTGCCTTAATCTTTTAACCCTGAAACCAATTCTCTCAGTTAACACTAAAACCAACCAATTATCTTAACCAGTTAACCCCTCAGCCATTATCTCAACCTGATTAACCCTCGACCACCATTAGAGATAAGTATACAAATTAGTAACCTATTTAATAGGCGCCTGGCACCTGGGCGCCTGGCACTGAGACATGGCAACCCTCAGGACGCATATTAACTTGAACCTGTAACTCTGAATGGTGCGCCCCTGCGTGGAGGCACCTTCTACTGAACATGGCAGCCCTGAGAGGCACCATTTAACCCCTGAAAGGGTTCTCTAAACCCTGTATAGTTCACAAAAGAGGCATCCCTCTGTGAGGATGTCATTTTTGAACATGTCCGGAAGCCTACAAGGCACCGATCCCACCCAGTTTTTCCGTGTATCAAACGTTGATGGTTTTTACTCCTAGTTCGTCCCTACATAACAATATGCCCTTGGATTCCATTCTATAAAATCCACCTTATATATCCTACATGGTAAATCCTTGAAATTTTTCATCTTGGCTATAAATGAGAGTTGATGTCGACAAACATGACTAATGTTGTGCATATAAGGCGCAGTATGGTCCTGGGAGGAGCACCCGAAGGTACTTGTGTCCATGGGAGTTTATTGACCACGGTGTTTGGCATTGCACCGGAGTACTTGCTTACTAGACTTTGGACATTCCACTCATTCGCGTGATATATGAAATTGATAAATAGCCAATTCCAGTTATACATGCTTGAAATTACATTGCTTACTATCGCTTACTTGACATGAGTCCTTACCTTCTTGAAAAAAATTATTGTTATTGCCAGTTACCAGTTATACTTGCTTGATATCACTTGCTAGTGCTGTATCGAAATTTAAAATCTATATACTCTCTCTTGTTATTTCCTCTCTATACTGCTCTTGTCGTTTTATACCGTTCTTGTTATCTACTTGCCTACATGCATAGTTTACCTACATTAAATGAACTTGTAAACCACTTAAAGCATGTTAGAACTTGAGATGTAAATCCTACTGAGTGATTCGCTCATCCAGTTACTTTCGAATATTTTAGATAATTTGGATAACGACCAACATTCGGATGGGAATGAGACTGAGTGATGAGTGCTAGAATTGAGTTATCAAATTGTTATGTCAATTGTGTTATTTGTAATCCTAGTTATGTCAGTTGTATTAATTTACTTATGTCAGTTGTATTAATCCACTTGATTAGAACTGCTCAGGGCTTGAAGCCTAGTCGTTGGACTCTGGGAACGTATGTATTTGTCATTTGATTAGTTGTAACAATTATCAGCTCGTACTATTTGTATTAATTTCAAGTTAAATCTTAGTTATTTGAGCACTCTATTAATTGTTAAAGGAAGAACTCCACTACATGTCTAGATCGCGTTGGTTCTATATAAAGGCTCGTCGCGCCACAGGTAATCTTCCGCACTCGGGGCGTGACAACTTTTTCGTGGTATCAGAGCCTCGGATTACAATGTCATAGGTAAAATCTAAAGTCTAAAGATAGATTTGTACCTTACCCGGTGAGATGGGCAGAGACATGGGTTAAGTTCTATAATGGTATTTAACCTTATAATAAAACCTGATATTTATTACACTAAAACTATTTTGTAGGATCATGGCTGCTGAACGAGCACAATGGCACGAGATGCAGCACACCGTGCTAGGCCTTGTGCAAGCGCTACAACAAGTGATGCAAGGCGGTGCTAACCGTGGAGCCGGTGATCTCCACAGGGGTTTCCGTAACATGAACCCACCTAGGTTCACGGGTTCGTCTGACCCCAAGGATGCCGAAAATTGGCTAAAGGAGATGGAACAAATTTTCCGTGTGATGCAATGCACGGATGAGGAAAAGGTTCTACTAGCTATTTTCCAACTAGAGCGGGACGCTCGATGTTGGTGGGAATCCATAGAAGTAACATTTCCAGAAGGCCATGTCACATGGGTTGAATTCACCGAGCATTTCAACAACAAGTACTTCTCCGACCATATTCAGGAGAAGAAGGCCGTGGAATTTGCCGCACTGAAACAACGTGGCTTGAAAGTGGCCGAGTATGAAGCCCAGTTTTCAAGACTGTCAAGGTATGCACCCCATTTAGTGTGTACGGAGAAGATGAAGGCAAGAAGGTTCCTTAACGGGCTTCGGCCCCACTACATTACACAACTCGCACCGATGGACATCCAAGTCTACTCAGAAATAGTTCGACGTGCGCAGTTGCTTGAGGATGCCACCGAGTTATCGGAGAGGATCTGAGGAAATTTCAAGGCAACACTCAACAAGAAGGAACCTGTCACAAGCCCAGGAAAATTCAAACTAACATTCAACAAGAAGCGGCCCTATATGGGAGGAGAGTCTTCCAAAGGGAAGAAATTTCAGAAGAATGATAAGCCTTTCACCACCCCCACACCTACAAAGGAAATTTGTAAATATTGTGATAAACCCGGCCATAAGACTGAGGAATGCTGGAGGAAGCTAGGAGCCTGTCTCCGATGTGGAAGCCGAGAACATCAGATCCCTAACTGTCCGCTGATGAACGAGCAAACCGTTAAAGGGGAGAAGTTCCCGGTAAAGAAGCAAGGTCATCTGCAAGCTCTCCAAGAGACGGAACCAATAGAAGGAGGAATCGTGGAAGGTACACTAACTATTTTCTCTAAGAATGCCAAAGTTTTATTTGATACTGGAGCAAAACATTCATTTATTTCCAAGAAATTTGCTGCTATATTCTCTATGGAGCCCGAATGGTTGGACTTAGTCATATCTACACCTATCGGGAACAAGGCCGACCTCACACATTAATACCCAAACTGTGAGGTTATGGTTAAAGGAAATAATTTACCTGTCGACCTAATTTGCTAAGATATGGAGGTGTATGATGTCATACTAGGTGTTGATTGGTTATCCACATACCAAGTAACTATAGATTGTCAGAATGGCAAGATAACTTTTGTGGAGTATCCCGAGTTGGGTTATGTTAGCCCTCGGAATAGATCCCCTCTCATCTTAGCTCTTCGAGCAAGCAAACAGGTGAATAAAAGATGTGTGGCTTTCATAGCTTTTGTGACTACCACGGAAGTCGAGAAGACTGAAATTGAAGACATCCGAGTAATTCAGGACTTTCTCGATATTTTTCCAGAATAATTACCTGGTTTACCCCCGGAAAAAGAAGTGTCGTTCACAATCGACATTATTCCTGGTGCTGGTCCTGTTTCTAAGGCACCCTACAGAATATCTCTCGCTGAGATGAAGGAGCTAAAGGAGCAGTTAATGGATTTGTTGAAAAAGGGTTTCATTAGGCCGAGTACTTCCCCCTGGGGAGCACCTGTGCTCTTTGTCAAAAAGAAAGATGGAACATTGAGGCTATGCATTGATTATCGACAGTTGAACCATCTTACCATTAAGAACAAATACCCGCTGATGAGAATTGATGAGCTGTTCGACCAATTGTCTGGAGCTAATTACTTCTCCAAGATTGATCTTCGATCTGGTTATCACCAATTGAGGATCAAAGAAGAAGATATTTACAAAACTGCGTTTTGAAGCATGTATGGGCATTACAAATTTACTGTTATGTCTTTTGGACTAACAAATGCCCCCGCAGCTTTTATGCAGTTAGTGAACAACATCTACAGGCCTTATTTAGACTAATTTATTGTGGTCTTTATTGATGATATATTGATCTATTCAAAAACTGAAGAAGATCATGAAGTGCATCTCAAGAAGGCATTACAAATATTGCGAGACAACAAGTTATATGCCAAATTCAGCAAGTGCCAGTTCTGGCTTGAGGAAGTGTCCTTCTTAGGCCATGTAATCTCGAAGATTTCTGTTGATACTACGAAAGTCGAAGCCGTACAAAACTGGGGATGACCAACGAATGCAACGGAGATTCGAAGCTTTTTGGGTCTAGCTGGTTACTACCAGTGTTTTATCAAAGACTTCTCCAAAATTGCTATTCCTCTTACCATATTGACTCGCAAGGAAGTGCCTTATGAGTGGAATGAAGACTGTGAGAAGAGTTTCCTAGCTTTGAAAGATCTCTTGACCACTGCTCCAGTCTTATCCCTACCAATTGAAGAAGAGAAGTACGAGGTGTATATCGATGCATCTGGTATTAGCCTCGGGTGTGTATTGATGCAGAATCGAAGAGTCATTGCATACTCTTCCTGACAATTAAAGAAGCATGAAGAAAACTACCATGTGCATGATTTAGAGCTAGCAGCAGTGGTATTGGCCTTAAAGATCTGGAGATATTATCTCTACGGAGAACAATTCATAGTGTACTCCAATCATAAAAGCCTTAAATATTTATTCTCTCAAAAGGAGCTGAACATGCGACAAAGGCGTTGGCTCGAGTATCTCAAAGATTTTGACTTCACTATACAATATCATCCTGGTAAGGGTAACTCCGTAGCAGATGCCCTTAGTCGGAAGCCGAGAGCCTTAATAGCCAATTGTATGGTTCAAGAATGGAAGCTGCTGGAAAAATTTCAGAACTCAATAGAAACATGGATGAGAGAAATGGGTGTATTACACTATCACATATAAGTTTGCACCCAGACTTGCTAGCTGAAATCAAGAGGATGCAAGAAGAAGATCCTGTCTTAGTGGAAATAAAAGAAAAGCTGGACGAGAAACCTGATTTCAAGTTGGCACCTGATGGTAGAATATTATTCCATGAAAGGACATGTGTACTAGACTGTCCTGAGCTGAAGAAGAGGATTCTTGAAGAAGCTCACCGATCGAGGTACACGATCCACCCTGGAGCCACTAAGATGTACCAAGACATAAAAAGAACCTTCTGGTGGCCCAACATGAAAAGGGAGATAGCAGACTTCGTGTCTAGATGCTGACATACCAGCAGGTGAAGGCGGAACATCAGAAACCTGCTAGAAGACTACATCCACTAGAAATTCCCAAGTGAAAATGGGAAGACATCGGCATGGACTTTATCATGGGATTGCCCAAGTTTAGGGGTGGATATGATGGAATATGGGTAATCATCGATCGTCTTACTAAATCGGCTCACTTCTTACCTATCAAGAGCCGATGGTCGGTTGATGTTCTTGTTGCCTTGTGTATCAAGGAGGTTACTAGATTGCATTGAATTCCTGTGTCTATCGTATCTGATCGAGACCCGCGCTTCACTTCTCATTTTTAGAAGGGTCTACAACACTCTCTGGGAACGAAACTCAACTTTAGCACTACTTTTCATCCCCAGACAGATGGTCAGACTGAAATGACAAATTAGGTGGTTGAAGATATGTTAAGGGCATGTATTATAGATTTCGGCGAAAGCCGGCACGACCACTTACCCCTAGCCGAATTTACCTACAATAATAGTTATCAAGCCAGCATCCAAATGGCCCCTTTCGAGGCGCTTTATGGCAGGAGTTGCCGATCTCCGATATGCTGGGATGAAGTCGGTGAAAGATAAATTCTAGGCCCAGATATGGTTAGAGATTCAACTGAGAAGATATACCTTATTCGAGAAAGACTCAAGATAGCACAGTGCAGGCAAAAATCTTATGATGATAACAGAAGGAGAGATCTGGAGTTCCAAGTTGGTGACCATGTATTTCTCAAGGTATCTCCCTGCCGAGGTACTAGAAGATTCGGTGTTAAGGTCAAGCTTACACCAAGGTTTATCGCTCCATTTGAAGTATTAGAAAGAGTGGGTGAGGTGGCTTATCGTATTGCTTTACCTCCTCAACTCTCGGAAATGCACAATATATTTCATATATCTATGCTGAAGAAATATGTGCACGACCCTTCTCACGTCATCGACCATGTTGATTTGGTGATTCAAAGGGACCTCACTTATGAACAAAGGCTGATGCGGGTCCTCGACCGAGAAATCCGAGTTCTAAGAAGCAAGACGATCCCTATGGTAAAAATCCAATGGAATCGATGCTCGGAGAAAGAAACTACTTGGGAGACCGAGGAATCTATGAAAAGAAGATACCCAGAACTATTTTAGACTGTGAGTATCCTATACCTTCTACAGTACTCACATACAGTTGAATTTTGGGACCAAATTATTTTAAGTAGGGGAGGGTGTAACACCTGAAAATATTAAAATAGAAATGAATAAATTTAAGGATTTAAAAGAAGGCCTTTAACTATTTAATTCATATTCTAATTCATGTAAAACATTTAATTAATAATTTAAAACAAATAAACACTTTAGAAGATGTCAAATTATATTTTAATAATTTAGGAAATTTAATATTTCAATTTTTACATTACATCTTTGCTTTGAAAGAAATAAGGGTATATAGATGAGGTATCGAATGATAAACATAATGAAGGAAGTGATATCAGAAAATAACTAATTGACAAAATAATTAATCAACAAATAACTCAATATGCTATCTAAATATGTATGATATATATATATTTAACTAATCACTAAATGATAAATAAATATATATATATATATATATCAATTCTTAATAACATGAATAGTGTCTATGTTAATTGAACAGTGTAAGACTGTAACTAATTTTAAGCATGATACCACAGATTATATCAATTTTCAAGAAGTAATCAACATAGAATTTATTAGGATGTTAGACAGTCAAGTTCGTATGCTAGATTAGATCTTTTAGGCTTGTCAGATTAACATGCTTTAAAAGGCCTTCTATCTTCATTAACTTCTTTTAACAGGAAACAACATGTGCTATTAAATATAAAATTCTATCAACATTTTTAACTTCTCGGTGATTGTTTCACGGTTATGCATAAAACTGATTAAATTTGACTGTAGTTGACCTTTCAAAAATATCAGAGTTCAAATGATAGTGTACAGAATATATATATTTTATATATATCAACCTTTCTTGTCTGTTAAGGCGAGGTTCACGTGAACACGTGGGTTCATGTGAATGTGTTCACCACTTTTAGGAGAAGGATCCGGTTATGTCAGACACATGGTAGACTTATTTGAGATTTTTATCTTCTCGTGAACCACAAACTTACCCCGACCATTTGTTAGGTCGTTATTCATTAAATAACGACATATAAGGTGTCGTTATTCAATTAAAGTAAATATGTAAGGTGTAAGGTTAGAATAGAATGGGCATATATAAAATTTTGGTCCTTAGAGGGTGAGAGAGAAAAGGCTTCAAAAGAAGCCACGACCAAATTGTGGTCGTTGTTCATTAAACCACGACATGTATCCTGTCGTTGTTCCCCTATTCATGACTAGTGTTATTTTTTATTTAAAAGAAATTTTGAGAAATAAATTATATAAAAAATAAGAGAAAAATATAAGGATCCTAGTCATGAAAGTTCATAAACTGATTCCATCAATTTTTAAAGATAAAAATCTTTGAAGTTAAATGCAGAGTTTTCGGGTTTTGAATTTTATTCTAGCATATTTTTAATAAAATAAAATTATGAAAATTATCAAAAAAATCTAAGGATCATAAAAATATGTAATTTACTATTTTTATTAACATGGTTCATTAGATATAAAATTTCTAAATGTTGTAACGTTGTTAACACTATGATGGTGAGCCCTTGTAATTTAACATACACGACCCTCTCCAAGTCGTGACTTCTTCCAGACAAACAATTAGTTGGCATCCCATTATCCTTTGTCCTTTCCGACACATATAGCCCCTTTTTTGCTGGCATCGCACTATAGTATGGCCATGGGACGCTGTGACTTAGGATCTGGTTCCCCTCCTGTCTATCTAAAATCCTAAACCCCTATATTACACCCTTCTATTGAGGCAGCTCCATGTTAGTTCGAAGGCTTGCTGCAGAGAAGGGGAAACATTCTATGAAGTTGCAGAGGTTGCAGAAGAGGGAAGAAAGATGCCATTTTCTTTTACCGGTACCTAGTTGTCATCTCAGAAAGGTAGGTGTTCTCAGGCTTTTAATCAAACATTAGCTAATCTAAGATAGCTAATCTAGGAAAAAAAATTAGCATCAGCTCATCTTCATGCGATGTTTCATGCGATAAACCATGTTTACAGTAATTTCTATCATGCTTTCACATAGATCAAGTAAATGTTAGCTAATCTGTTAGAATATGTTAGCTAATCAGTTAGATTACCTAATCTAATCACATGATAAACTAAATCTTCACGTTGCTTATTTTACAGACATGTTTTACGCTAAATGACTGCACCAGATTCTATATAGACCATGTTTAAGTAAATGGGTTGATAGGTGTTCTCAGACTTTTAACCAAACATTAGATTACCTAATCTAATCACATGATAAACTAAATCATCACGTTACTTATTTTACAGACATGTTTTACGCTAAATGACTACACCATATTCTATATAGACCATGTTTAAGTAAATGGGTTGTTTCACATAGATCAAGTAAATGTTAGCTAATATGTTAGAAATGTTAGCTAATCAGTTAGATTACCTAATCTAATCACATGATAAACTAAATCTTCATGTTACTTGTTTTACAGACATGTTTTACGCTAAATGACTACACCATATTCTATATAGACCATGTTTAAGTAAATGGGTTAATAGGTGTTCTCAGGCTTTTAACCAAACATTAGATTACCTAATCTAATCACATGATAAACTAAATCTTCACGTTACTTGTTTTACAGACATGTTTTACGCTAAATGACTACACCATATTCTATATAGACTATGTTTAAGTAAATGGGTTGATAGGTGTTCTCAGGCTTTTAACCAAACATTAGCTAATCTAAGATAGCTAACATAGGATGAAAAAAAATGAGTATTAGCCTCATCCCCATGCGATATATTATATTTACACAGCAAGTTTATCATGTTTTTACGTAATCTATTATTTTTTTTACGTAATCTATTAGCTAATCTGTTAAATAATCTGTTAGCATACCTAGTTAATCTGTTAGCCTAATCTAATTACATGTTAGGCTAAACCTCCATGTTACTTGATTTACCGACCTGTTTTATGCTGAATAACTACACTAGATTTACTACAGATCATGCTTTAGTAAATGACCTATCATTATGTCAACCACCATGTTAAAAATTTATATCAGGGAAACTAAGGCATGAAACAAATGACCATGTTTTGTTAACACTTGAATCACCATGTATATCAGGGAAACTAAAGCATGAAACAATGACCATGTTAAAAATTTATATCAGAGAAGCTAAAGCAAGAAATAAATGCATGACCACGAATCTAAGATCCTCATAATTTTTTTTTCTATAGTCTGAGAACATTAGAAAATGTGAACAGTAACCTGAGTCTCGGTCGGGTAAATCCATCTTAAGTGAAGGGCGCCCCTGACCAAGGTGCCATTCACTGAGAAACGACCGAACAAATGGTAGTTATTCTACTCGAAACGGGACAAAATGACCCCCTTGAAAGTGGCACCCAACCCTAGGGCGCCCATTGTCAGAAGATGGCTGCCCTCTAGGCACCATTTTTCTTGATCTGTAAACCACTTACCTTAATCTATTAACCTTAAAACCAATTCTCTCAGTTAACACTAAAACCAACCAATTATCTTAACCAGTTAACCCCTCAGCCATTATCTCAACCTGATTAACCCTCGACCACCATTAGAGATAAGTATAAAAATTAGTAACCTGTTTAATAGGCGCCTGGCACCTGGGCACCTAGCACTGAGACATGGCAACCCCCAGGGCACCTATTAAATTGAACTTGTAACTCTGAATGGTGCACCCCTGCGTGGAGGCACCTTCTACTGAACATGGCAGCCCTGAGAGGCACCATTTAACCCCTGACAGGGTTCTCTAAACCCTGTATAGTTCACAAAAGAGGCATCCCTCTGTGAGGATGTCATTTCTGAACATGTCCGGAAGCCTACAAGGCACCGATCCCACCCAGTTTTTTCGTGTATCAAACGTTACTGATTTTTACTCCTAGTTCGTCCCTACATAACAATACGCCCTTGGATTCCATTCTATAAAATCCACCTTATATATCCTACATGGTCAATCCTTGAAAATTTTCATATTGGCTATAAATGAGAGTGGATGTCGACAAAGATGACTAATACTGTGCATATAGGGCCCGATCTGGTCCTGGGAGGAGCACCCAAAGGTACTTGTGCCCATGAGAGTTTATTGACCACGTTGTTTGGCATTGCACCGGAGTACTTGCTTGCTAGGCTTTAGGCATTCCACTCATTCACGTGATATATGAAATTGATAAATAGCCAATTCTAGTTATACATGCTTGAAAATACATTGCTTACTATCGCTTGCTTGACATGAGTCCTTACCTTCTTGAAAAAAATTATTGTTATTGCCAGTTATACTTGCTTGATATCACTTGCTAGTGCTATATCGAAATTTGAAATCTATATACTCTCTTTTGTTATTTCGTCTCTATATTGCTCTTGTCGTTTTATACCGTTCTTGTTATCTACTTGCCTACATGCATAGTTTACCCACATTAAATGAACTTGTAAACCACTTAAAGCATGTTAGAACTTGAGATGTAAATCCTACTAATCGATTCGCTCCTCCAGTTGTTTTCTAACATTTCAGGTAATTTGGATAACGACCAACATTCGGATGGGAATGAGACTGAGTGATGAGTGCTAGAATTGAGTTATCAAATTGTTATGTCAATTGTGTTATTTGTAATCCCAGTTATGTCAGTTGTATTAATTTACTTATGTCAGTTGTATTAATCCACTTGATTAGAACTGCTTAGGGCTTGAAGCCTAATCGTTGGACTCTGGGAACGTATGTATTTGTCATTTGATTAGTTATAACAATTGTCAGCTCGTACTATTTGTATTAATTTCAAGTTAAATCTTAGTTATTTACGCACTCTATTAATTGTTAAAGGAAGAACTCCACTAAATGTCTAGATCGCGTTGGTTCTATATAAAGGCTCGTCGCGCCATGGGTAATCTTCCGCACTCGGGGCGTGACATAAACACTTTACCAGAACGCAACATCATGATGAAATCAAACAATGTACTCACAAATAATTTGGCAGAGATTATCAAGCAAGTGGATGTTTACGTTCAATTTAGAGTTTCCTTGTATGAGTTAGATGATTTTCAGGAAATTTACAAATTCACTCAACAAGGTAGGATCCTAGTTCCTGTTTTGATTTGACTTCGTGCCAACTAGGATTTCACACTCTCACTACGTGTAGGTCAACTATCTTCGGGGAACTTCGGCGGTACAACCAGCCTAGTGAACGAAGAGGGAATTCTTCACTGTCAGGGACTTACGGAGGTCCCGATAAAGGAGATTCTAATCCGTTAAGAGGAATTCCCGAACAGAGAGTCCTTCCTTCACTGGGAGATGGTAATCCTTAGAAAAGTAAGAAAAAAAAGAGGGGAAGAGTACTATACAAATGTAGTGCTGTATGACAAAGATGAACAATACAAACAGACCAAGAAGAACATCAATTATACAGAACACAAGGATTTTGAACAATAATTATATCCAGATATGGCAATCAACTTAAAATTAAACTTCTTAAAATCCAATCTCTATTTCAAAATAACACAAACCTCTCATGAAATCACAGGGGACTGTGGGGAAGTGCACGTGGTGCACAAGGGATGAAATCAAAAGGTGCTGCTTGGAGCACAACTGCGGCGCACGGGGGCGCAACAAGGAGGGGCACACGCGGGTGCCAAAATACAAGGGTAACCAAAAGGAAAACAAAAGAAGTCCCACCGTGATCGCCAAAAGATGTGGATGACGTCACGACAAAGGAGACGTGAGGGACGCGGGGTCGTGCCGAGACGTGGGGAGATGGACCCTGGAGAGGGTTGGGCCTCCACTGGGGTTGTAGACGACGGGGAAACATGCGGAATGGAATTGGCACAATAACGGACCGCAGCAGGATGTTACTCGCCGCGGGTTTAACTGAAATTAAAATGGGGAGAGAGAAGTGTTGACATGAAATAGAAAGGGGAATGACATAAATAGAAAAGGCATAAATGAAACTGCCGCGAGAGGTTACTCTCCGCGGGATTTAACAGAAATTGACATGATAGAATGAAACCTCCGCGAGAAGTTGTTCTCCGCGGGATTTAACAAAAAATGAAATGACAGAATGAATCCTCCGCGAGAAGTTATTCTCCACAGGATTTAGTAGAAATTAAAATGACCGAATAGAAAATGCGTGAATGAAACCTCCATGAGAAGTTGTTCTCAGCGGGATTTAATAGAAATGAAATGACAGGAATAGAAATTGCGTGAATGAAACCTATGCGAGAAGTTGTTTTCCGTGGGATTTACAGGAATAGAAATTGTGTGAATGAAACCTCCGTGGGAAGTTTTTCTCCGCGAGATTTAGCAGAAATGAAATGACAGGAATAGAAATTGCGTGAATAAAACCTCCGCGAGAAGTTGTTCTCTGCGAGATTTAGCAGAAATGAAACAAAGAAATGCACGCGTGAGGGCGTGCGTGTATGGTTATGTGATCGCCAGGGGTCAAGGACCCCAAAATAAAGAAAGAAGTGATCGCGGGATGCCTCAGAGACGGGAGATCATGTGAGTTCCTTCTTCATCTTCCTTCGGCCGGCCGAAGAAGAGCGCTTTCCGTCAAGTTACCCTTGCAAAAAGACAAGACAAACAAAAAGGAGATCAGAACAAAAATGGTATAGCACCAGTCCCTCGTGATAAAAATAACAACTCCATGAAACAAAACACACTTGGTTGGTGTTATTTTAAACCCCTTTTAGGATGCAAAGGGTACACAAATGATATGATGAATGAAGATTTATGCAAGAGTTGCACTTAGAAGATAACTACAACAAAGGTAGACGATGCATGCAAAGACTACAGGAATAAACGAGAAAGAAAGATGGGGTGAGAAAAAAGCTTATTGGTGACGCTAGTGGCAGGCTTCGAGGGGGAGCTTCAGTAGCTTGGGAACGACATGGGCGGATGAAGGGATGGAACAATCTTCCCTCGCGCACGTAAACACTCCGAAAATCAGGCGGAGCCTTCTCGGGAGAACTCGTGGGTTGAGACACGGATGCGGTAGCATTTCCCCTCCCCCTTCCAAGGTTTCAAAGCCCTTGGTTCGTGGGAGGGGGTCTTTTATTTATAGGCAAACTTGTGATGGACGCGTCTTAGGTCTAGGACGCGTTCATGTGAATGTGTCTCGCTGACCTGACGCTATCATTTATTAAAAAATGATTTTATTTAATTAGACGCGTCCCACAACCTTGACGCGTTATTTAAACGCGTCCAAGGTTAAGGATGCGCCCACATTTGCCCATAAATGTGACGTCGACATAGTGAATGCGAGCGAGTTCCACAATCTTTAAACGCATCCAAAGTTTAAGACGCGCCCACATTCGCCCATAAATACGGCGACAAATTAAGGACATCGGTAGATTGAATGCGAGATGTTTTCTTGTCTCTTTAAAAAGGCGTTGGGTCAGTAAGACATGTTTTATTTTGAATTTATGGCGCCGCCGTCGTGTCGAACCTAGGCTTGAAAGAAGACGTCTTGGGTAGGTGACACCTTTTAAAGAAGGTGTCCCTCTAGACCGCCGCGTTTAAGATTTTTTTCCAAAAAATTTTAAAAATAGGAAAAATATCAAAAAAATAAGAAATCACCCAAATAGCTCAAATGTGCGCGCCACTTTGGGGCACCATGGTATAATATGAGATTTTCTCACAGTAATGTCAAAAGTGGCGTATCTACAAAGGAGAGGGACACGGTGAGAGAGGAAGATGGCGAGAGAGTAGACGGTAAGACAGAGAGGGGGAGATGATTTGAAAGGAGACAGCAAGAGAGGGAGAGGGAGACGGGGCATACCAGAGGGGGTTCTCGTGTCGCATCCCAGACACTGCTATCGCCACTCGTCGGAGAGAGAGCATCGTCGGCCACCGCGAGAGAGTGAGAGCGGGAGCGTGGGAGAGAGCTTGGGAGGGCGTACGAGAGAGTGAGAGCGAGAGAGTTTCCGATGCATTAGGGATGGGGGGGAATGTTTTCCGACAGAACTAAATTCTGTCGGAAATACCGTCTAGATTCTTATTCTAGTGACGTAGATTTTCGACAGAGACTAATCTATCTGAAAATCCATCAGAATTTCCAATGGATTTTCTAACGGATAGGTCTCTGTCAAAAATTCACAATTTCCAATAGATTTTTGGACGGAATGTGTCTGTCAAAAATTTTCGTCCCTATTTCTGCCTTTTCTTGTAGTGACCGACTATATCTCCTTTACTTCATTTCAAACTTTGGACATTAGAATAGCGCATGATGTGGTTACCTAAATGATTTGTTCCACTTGAACTTTCCCCAAGTAATTATTTTTGACAATATTGACATATGACAACAACAATCTCATCTTCATTTATGACCCTCACAGAGTCGAGCTAAACTTTTAACATTTGCTTTTCCCTTTTCATGGATGTTCACTAGGAGATTGAGTAACACTTACTTTCATTTTCTCCACATCTAAATTTATACTTTCTGAATCACTTGCCATAATCTCAAATCATAACGACACACTACACCTTTCACAATAACAAAAAGATAATAATAAAAATCTCATAGAAAATATGTGCCTTTTGAACTTGATGTCACATTAAATAGTAATCAAAATTCACGTGGTCGAACCTTGGAAACCCAAACATAATGTACCTTCTCGCCAAACCATAAAGTAAACACTCCTAAATAGAACATCAATAAGGACTTCACTCAAATGTAAACACTCCAAAATAAGCAAGTAAACATAAGTAGAACCATAAAGTTTAGTTTAGGTGAATGCTACTCTACATGGCTGTGTGCGTGTTCAAAACAAAGCTGACGACCTAAGCTAGAATGCTACCTCTTCCTAAAAGTTATCTCAAAAAGAAACCTACAGATAGAGGGATTCAGTTGTGGGGCTGGTGAAGACCATCTCCGGGTCACCTCTTTGGGCAACCTCCACGTACAAGCAATGCAGATCGAGCTCCTTCCCTCCGATGACAGGAATCCTTCAAAAACACAGAGAACCATGAAAAAATGGAACAGAAGTGGGAGAAAAAGATGGGAAGATAAGATAACTCCGGGATGCCCAAAATGTTGATAACAACCAAGGCACCCATTTGCGTGCACATATATATAAAATACGACACGTGCATGGATGCAAATGAGGCTGTTCTAGTGTTCCCGTAGGATCAAATTCGTGGATGTAACGTGGGAGGTTGATCATACGCATGTCGAGGAAAGTAAGAAACTAAAGTGGAGAGGGGAAGATTTGCGGCCCACTATGTACATGGCTCAATCGGCCCATCGAAGCTCGCCTAGCCCAATAAGTGATAGCCACTGTCGGGCCTACTTACTATGGGACCTCATTCGCTCAAGGCCAACATAGTCCATCGAGTCTTGGTTCGGTCGCCCGATCAATAGGTCTCCCCAACGTTCGGGAAAAGCCTACAGGTGATCCTACCGAGCCATCATAAGGCGAAAGAATGATCCCCTATGGATGCCCAAAATCTCGGCCCCCCGGTGTAGGCAAGGGATACCCCTTATCTTTTATGGAACAACCCGTCATCAGGACTCCATAGTAAGCCATGGCGAAGTCCTCGCGACTGGGAGCCTATCCAAGTGAATATTACATTGTTACCTAGGAGTGGGAAGCTCAAGAGGATAAGGGGATGGCGAGAGTTCTTGAACGGTAAAAGTCCCTCCTGTGGATGTAACATCCCCTAGGCCCTCACGTTTCCATTACCCAGGGAAGGGAGCCGATAGCTATATAAACCCAGGGAACCCCTCTAGAAAGGTAAGCCAATTCTTAATCACTTCAACTGGTAGAGAGCTATCTCGTGCCCTTCGCCTCTCCTGCCCCCCTTTTCGCACCTTACTCATATCACTCGCTGACTTAAGTATTGGATAGTTATCCCCATGTTTACAACCTTAGCCCCTTTGATCGCCCTCTCCCCTTTTTGTAGAATTCCGTTCTGAGGTAGTTACACCCCGCGATCACCCTAGATCTGACGGCTCACGGCTTCGAACGAGATCTTGCCTCTTCATAAGGATATAAATTAGAATAAAAAAATCACCTTGGTGTCCCTCCACCATCTTGGCCAATCCTCTCTTGGGTTCGCCTCTCTACTGTCAATGCCCTCCTCGTCAATGGGATGTCAACTATAAGCTTTTTTCAAAAAAACAATTCAAATCTAACTAGAGAAGCACAACAAAGAAACCCAAATACATTGTTAAGAAAAAATATATATTACAAATTTTATAGGGGCCACTTCTAGAACGTGGGAAAGGGGGAAATGGAGCATGACAACGCTCGCAAGGTGCTCGAAGGTTAGAAGGTAGGGAGGTGGGGAGAAATAGGTGCTAAATGTTCTTCATTTGGGATGGGAAAGATGAATCTTTTTCGCGAGATAAAAACTCTCTCTCACATGAATGAGATTTACCTAGGGGTTTCAATGTAAGGTGGGGTGGGGATTGGAAATGGGGGAGACAGGGAGATCAGAGAGAGAGAGAGGGGTGCTATCACCAATATCGCCATCGCGGGTAGCATATGTTGAGAACGTTGTTATCATCGCCGAGATAGTTGATGAACGTTGCTGCCCTAGGAGAAACTCAGAAACTTAGGTCACCCCAAAATCGTGAGATCCTGAGAAGAGACGAGATCGCCTTCGCGGGTGTCGTCGCTATTGTCGAGATCGGCGATGAACGTCGCCGCCTTGAGAGGATCTTAGAAACCCTAGTCCTACTATATGTCTGCCCCGAAATCTTTGAGAGGTGCTGCCGTGTCGATGTTGAGACGTTGAGAAGTGAGAATAATAAGATGGGAGATGGTCGCCCCGAAATGGAGGCCCTCGTATACTGCCCTGAAATGCATCCCGAAATCCTCCATTTCAGATCAAAAATATGTTGTCCCGAATCTACGAACTCAACTCATTTCAGATCAAAAGTTCAATCTGAAGTCCACAAAAAAAATTAGACCCGAATTGAGTTTTTGGATCTGATAGATCGATTGACACCCTTGCACACGTGGCGCTGAGTCGCATTGATGTAGACTGCGCCAGTGGTGCCCGATTGCAGTATATAATAGGCAAACAAGCACTTATGCCGGTCCGTACTCATTACATTAGTGACATCACCTCCTCCGTGTGGGGAAGAGGGATAAGGTTCGGCATTTCATGGAGTATTGCCGATCCCCGGATATCCCAGCATATCTCAACGGCGTGACTGATTTGATGGCTCCGCTATTTTTTACAATTTAAGAGGGAGCGTCACATGTAAACGCCTCTTTTTAACATTGGGAGGTGATTTCTCAAACACTTCCGCTCCCTATGATTTGTGTGACAAAATAATTATAAAAAATTATCACTTGCCACGTATGACGTGACCTGGCGTGAGGTGACCTGTCTATTAAAGCAAACAGGCGGCCGACGACTTTAGATCTCATCTCTCTCTCTCTCTCTCTCTCTCTCTCTCTCTCACACACACGCACACACAACCACAGTGAAGGCCAGATCGATAGCAGCAGCAGCAGCAGCGCGGGCAGAATGGAGAAGATGCCGCCTGCCGGCGTGGTCAATCTCATCGTCTCACTCCTCGCCGCCGCCCTCCTCCCCTTCCCAGCCGCGTCCCTCTCGGTAACCACCACCGCAAACACAGATATATATATATATATATATATATTGAAAGATAGATAGATACCCCCAATATTCTCAGATGAAACTTCCCCTACCCCGCGCCTCTCTTTCCATCCATCCCCACTCCTCTGTAATCCGTCGCCCCCCGCCCACCGATACTGCTCGTAGTTATAGCCACTGACCCAGTTCGTCTCACAGTTTTGTTCTCCCTGTGTGTTTATTTATCCTGCGCTGCGCAGGATGACTGCGTCTACACCGTTTACGTCCGCACGGGCTCCATCTGGAAGGGCGGCACCGACTCCGTCATCAGCCTAGCCCTTGCCGACTCCTCCGGTTCTGGCATCAACATCACCAACCTGGAGGAGTTCGGGCTGATGGGGCCCGGGCACGACTACTTCGAGCGGGGCAACCTCGACATCTTCTCCGGCCGGGGACCCTGCCTGACCTCCAAGCCCTGCTGGATGCTGCTGTCCTCCGACGGCAGCGGCACCGGCCACGGCTGGTACTGCAACTACGTCGAGGTGACCACCACGGGGCCGCACATCCCCTGCGCCCAGCAGCTGTTCACCGTGGAGCAGTGGCTGGCCCGGGACGCGCCCCCGTACGAGCTGACGGCGACGAGGGACTACTGCGGCAGCCAGGCGGTGGTGCTGAAGAACATGGAGGTCGCCGCCGCGGAATATGGCGCCGATCGTGCGGTGAGGAAGGAGAAGGGCATGGGGGGACTCGCCGAACTGGTAACCGTAAAGTGATTCCATCCACCCATCCATCCGCTGTTGCCTGCTGGTTTCTGGAGTGCGAACTGCTCGTGATCGATGTTGTCGTGATCATGAGATCTTGTCGTAGTAGTAGTAGTAGTAGACGACTAGCTAGTAGTGTTGTTTGCGTTTTGTTTGGGGCCGGGTTCTGTGTTCTAATTTCTCGAGATGTGGTGTGTGCCTTGCCAGCTGAGACCCCAATCCCATTCTGTGTTAAGGACGACGCTTGTGGCTTTGTGTGTGTGTGTGTAATGTGTATTACTACGTTATATCCTACTACCGTACGTCTAGGCGCTGTTTCCATTGGATCTTCGATATAATTAAGCGTACGTGTGTGGCTCTGGTCATCATCACAATTGGGGGCGGGCGGGCGGCCTTTGAACTTGTAAATAACATGTGTCCGAGAATTTAATTGTTTGGGTTAAAAGAAATTAGACTGAACATATATTTATATTGATATTAACTTATATGCTCACTTGTCACCAATTTTCATCTTGTCACCAATTTTCATCAAGCTATGGCTGTAGTTACGTAGTTCACTGATATATAACTTTTCACCGATTAAACTTACTGCATGTCTAGTTGATTCCAAAATGAGACAAAGGTTACTAATAAACTACTATTGTACCCTTGACGGTGATGATCGATGTTTTTGTTTCCTTCTACAATGTTGGGTGGCTGGGTCTAAAAGGCTTCTCCTTTTCTTGGCCTTGGGAGATTAGCAATTCATCGATAGGAAGTTGTTGTCCCCCGGTGACATATTTTTATATAAAATGTGTAGGCGTGCCAGTCACGTGTGTGACAATTTTATCATGCGTTCGATCTGACGTGATCAGACGAATGTGGAGTCCGTGTCGGGATCAGAAGTTTGTCATACCATAAAGGTTATGACGTTAATTACATCATTCTAGAAAAAGAAAAATCCTTGACTAATCGTCCGTGATTGAGAGCCTTTGGGGTCGAGGAGAAAATACATGATGACAATTTTTATCGTGCAAAGTAGGTTATAACAAATATGGGTGCAGCAACTCATGAAAATAGAGAGTATTATTAAATCAACGATCCAGGGACCGAGCTTACGAGGGAAGGGAGACTTTCGGTCACGGGTAAACTGAGTCATGGCCATGATGGGGGTGACACCTAGAATCCAGACACAACTATTGGGACTTCAAGTATATATTCCCCTTGCAGGGTGCGAGGGAGGTGAGAAGTCCGCAAATTCCACCAGAATGTATGGTTTATTGTGTTTTCTTTTATTTTATTATTATTCTTCTGTTACTTTGATTCATTTATTGGGGGTTCAAATTGAGAAGGGTAAGAATGCCAATGATGTCTCCAATCCTTGAGGAGAAAGAGATAACGGTCGACCTGGAAACAAGTGAGGGACACCTGGGAGCAAGTGAGATAGACCCGGGGAAGTGAGGTCTACGCAGCAATGGGCTGGGGTCTATGCATGTAGGAAGGTCGATGCATATTGGGTTTCAAGATCTATGCACATTGAGAGAGTCGGTGCAGATTTGGGGAGGGAGGAGTTGTGACGGAATCGTCACGGGATTGACAAGCGGCAACGGTCGATCGTCAAGGCGGCAATGGCAACTGTCAAACTATATTTGCTATTTTAAGAGTTTTGTGTTAATGGGCCATGTTAGTGGGCCTAGATGTGTGTTTTCCTTTGTAGTAAAAATAAAATATCCACATCATGTGATAGTCTTTATTAAGTGTCTTTTAGTCTTCCCACTAAAGATATAATGAGTCTTAGGTGTTAGATGTTAGTTAAAGTTTAATGAGTGTCTTTTGATCTTCTTTGTGGAGTCTATAAATATGTTATGTAACCTCTTTTAAGAGTAATGAAGTGTTTTAGAATTTTTGGAAAGATGGGGAAACCCCCACTCTCTCTACCTCTCCCCCCTCCTTTCCCTTCCACGTTACCTCCTCTCCCTCCCACCAAACTTCCCACTTCGCAGGTGGTCCTCCTCTAATCCTCTCTGCTCTTCTCTCTCCCTCTAAATCCCCCTACTAATCCCCTTGGCCGCCGGCCTGCCCTTCCCCACCTCTCTTTACTTCTCCATGCCCCTCCCCCTCACACCTCCTGCTTGGCCTACTCCCCAACCCCCCCCCTTTCCCCGGCTCTCCCTCAACCCCTCTCTCCCTGCCTCGGCTGTCTATCCTCCCCCTCCTCTCCCTCTAAACCTCTGCTGTTGGCCAAGCTACTGCCCTCCTTCTTCTCCTCCCTCAGCTCGTCTCTCTCCCCATTCCCTCCTGCAGTCTCCCTCACTCTTCCTCCTCCACCTTCTCTCCCTCTACTTCTCCTGCAACAGGCCAGCACCATCGTCCCGAGTGCGGCACCTACCCTCTCAGAACACGGCACCCTCCAACCATCTCCCAAAGCACAGACCACTGTTCCGAGCACGTTGGCATCGTTTCCTTGCTCTCCGGACCCGACCCCCGTAGCTCCCACACCGCTACTGTCGTTCTCCCCCCACCTCCTGCGCTCTCTCTCTCTTCTTCTCACTCTCTCTCTCTAACTTCTCTCTCTAAACCCCCTGCTTCGTGCATCTGTTACTAGCCAAACCTACAGCCCCACCCCTTGCACCTGCAAGAGGGCCGCAGCCCCCCACCGTCGCACCACCTACAAGCCTCGCCGCTGCCACCGTCGGAGCCACTTCCCTCGCCGCGACCACTCGCTCTCTCTCTCTTCTACGGCTAAGATCCCAACGCCAGCACCACCTTCAACCCATCCTCCCTCCTCACCAACTGCCATCGGGAGCCTCACCCTCGCCCCCTTTCTCTCTCTAACACCACCGCGGCACTCCTCTCCTCTTCTCTCTCTCTCTACAGTCGCGAGCCAGCCCCCCCTCTCCCATGCATCTCCTCACGCAGGCCCACTCACGCAACCCCCCCCAGGCCCTTTCTCCCTCCCCCTTACCCTCTCTAAAATCGCGGCTAATCCCCTGTTTGGAACAGGGCATCGCAGGTGCCCCATTCCCCTCTCCACTCTCTCCTTTGTAGCATCGCCAGCCCCCATCTCCCCTCACTCTCTCTCCCCCCTATACTCATCTCCCCTCCCCCTTATATTCTCTGCACTCCCAGCTCCAGACACCCCACATCAAGACCACTACCTGTACCCTCCACAGCATGCAACATCGCCGCGGCCACCGCCCTGCCAGCCACGTCTTCGCATTACCCAGCTCCCCTGCATGCAAGCATGCCTGTGACGTCCCCTGCATGCATGTCACGCAAACTGCACCCCTCCCTCGCCCACTTTCGCTGCTACAGTCCCAGCCCCACCCTCTCTGCCGCAAAACAGAGCCGCCGGTCACCCTCTGCAGAACACCCATGCACGTAAACAGTACCCTGGTGGGGACACCGGGTCCACTACTGGGCCCACTACTCGGAGCCGACGCCGCATCGCACAGACGACACCGAGCTTATGGCTCGGAGATTCGATTGAAGACCCGGCATACTGAGTAGATATACTTGTGTGTATTTATATCTTCGAGTATATGTATTTGTGTGTATACATGTATTCGTACATGTATTTTCCTTTTGTCTTATTAGGCTAGTCTAAGTCAAATAAACACATGTGTAATTTTTATATTTTATTTGGTTAAAACCCACAAGTCAAATATTGGTTGGTGGGTTTGTCTTGTTAGGCTAGGGTATAAACCCAATTTTAGAAGTTAGGTGGTATTATTGTTATGGCCTTCTCCCTATATAAAGGAGGCCCATGGTGTGTTACGTATCATGAACCATATGAATGAAAGATTGAGTTTAAGGAGCTTTTGCCCCTTTGTTCTTCTCCCTTCCCTCATTTCTCAATTTTGTGAGATTCGAGTGTCGCCCGGTGTGAGACCGTCCGGCGTGAGGCCGAGCTGTGTGAGATAGCAGTTATTCGTCCCGTTCGCGTCCCGGAGTGCCGTCGATCCGTCTTCCACGTCGCCGCCGCGTCAAATTGGTATCAGAGCCCAACACGGCGTCTCCGACGAGTCCGACGTCCCCGACGTCTCTCCCTTTCTCTCTCTAGATTGCTAGAAGTGAAAAAAAAGAAACAAAAAAAAAGAAGAATAGTTGAGTTCTGTTGATTGAGAGAAAGGAGTGGAAAAAAAAGAGAAAAAAAAACATTCAGAGATGCTATCATTCGGTTGAGAGATAAAGGTTTGAGAGAAAAAAAAAATTTTCTGAGAAAAAAAAATTGAGACAGAAAAAGAAAAAAAAACAACACTTTTCTTTCTCTCTCCATTTTTTTTCTCTCTCTCTCTCCCTTTCTCTCTCTGTTCTCTCTCTCCCTCCCGTACTCTCTCTCTCTCTCTCTCCCGGTTCTCTCTCTCTCTCCCTTTCTCTCTCTGTTCTCTCTCTCTCCCGTACTCTCTCTCTCTCTCTCCCGGTTCTCTCTCTCTCTCTCTCTCTCTCTCTCTCTCTCTCTCTCTGCACTCGCGGCGGACAGCGCCCCCCCCGTCTTCCCCAACTCCGGCCACCGCCCCACTGCCGCATCCTCGCCGCCGCTAGAGCCGGCCCTCCGTCCGACCGCGGCCGCAGTCGACACGAGCGCCCCGCCTCCGACCACCAGTCGGCCTCCACGCCGCGGCACCCCCGTGCCCGTCCCGGCCACCCGCGGCCACCGCCACCCGCCCCTGCCACCGCGCCCTCCGCCTCCATCGCCGCATCCGCAGCGCCCCGCCGCCGCCCCTACCGGCCGCGTCTGCCGCCGCTCTCTGCCAGCTGCCTGCGCCCCCCCCCCCTCCGTCGCGCCCGGTCTGCACCCGCCGCAGGCGCCCAGCCGCGTGCCACCCACCGTGGCGCCCGGCCGCACGAAGCGCCCTAGCCCACGGCCACCGTTGCCCGCGCCCGAGCCCGCCAACCAAGCCGCGCCCGCATTGACCGCCTGCCTCCACCTGCCAAACGCGCGAGGAACGCAGCCAAGGTTGAAAAGAGAAGAATTGACGGTCTGAAAAAGAGTAGGTGAAGATTTGAAAAAGAAAGAAAAAAAAAGAGTTGAAAAACAAAAAAAGAGAGTATGAAAAGTCAAAAAAAAAATTAGGTGAAATTTGAAAAGAGAAAGAAAAGTCAAAAAAAAGGGGAGATTGAAAAAAAAGTGTTAAATATATATAATATATATATAGAATATATATATTGTTATTTATATATATTATTTGATTAAAAAAAAGAGTTGAATATATATATTATTATATATCTATTTAACTTATCTCTTGTGGCACTCGAGTCCGCTATTACGACTCGGCCCGTATCTGAGTCGTCCGGATGACGACAGAAGATCCGAAGATCACGGAACGTGCGTACCTCTGAGTCTCCCTGCGCGGAGAATTTTGACTGATTTGTTCCCCTGCACGGGAAATTTAAGCAATTTGTAATAATTCAATCCTCCCTGCGTGGAGTGAATGCTTTGTAACTGCTCAAGCTTCGTCGACGCCGTGCGGGCCCGCACGTCCCCGCTCGCCCTCGTCTCCGGTCGGAGCTAGACTTTTCAGTCAGCTAGGTACGTGCTCCAAACTTACTCATTTAGTATCTTTTCAATTGCCGCGCGACGAAGTAAGAGAGAGTCCGATCCATGCAGCCAGTCTTCTGAGTGCCTCGCTGTGGACGGTGAGAGAGTGCTTGCTTACACCTATCCTTTAGGCCCTAGACTGTCACATTAGCGCACCCTAATTGTCAGGGGGTAGTTCCACAACTACTTCGCCTACGGGTGAGCAACTCTCCCTGACCAGTCCCCTCAAACTTGGCCCTTTGCCAATTAGCCAACAAAATTCGAATCTATAGCTTGCTAATTCTCGGTCCTAGGATTGCATCATTTACGTCCGAGGTCGTGCATGCCACGTTGGTCTAGGAATTCAGCTGGCCGTCTTGAGCGCCCCTCAACGCTACCCATGGATCAAGAGAGCGTGACTGCTATGCTAGTCCAGCTCGAGCATAATCTCGTGGCCCACTTTGAGGAATCCATAGGCCAACTACGGACGGAACTCGATAAGAGGATCCGAGCCTTAGAGGATCGATTAAAAGGGGAGGAAGGAAGAGTGAATGGCCACGGCCATCCAGTAGTCAATCCTAGGGAGGAAAGAGAGCAAGCCCGCCCGAATCAGGCTCCCCAAGGTAGAGAGCAAGAGGCCCGTGTGCCTCGAGAGAGAGACCACGACGATGAAGATATCATCCTACGGAACGTCAAGATTGACGCTCCAAGTTTTGATGGGTCCCTCAACCCCGCTACATACCTTGAGTGGGAGACCGGGATGGACCAATATTTTGATTGGCATCGCCGCATGACCCCTGCTACCAGGGTGAGGTTTGCCAAAATGAAACTTCTGGGTCAAGCCAAGACCTACTGGTGTAATGTTGAGAATCTCCTAGCACGGAGACGAGAGGAGCCTATTAGCACGTGGGAAGAAATGAAGGAGAAATTGAGGGAGAAGTATCTGCCACCTTCCTACCATCAGCGTCTTTTAGACCAATGGCAGAAACTCACCCAAGATGGAAAGTCTATGGACGATTACATCACCAAATTTGATGACTTCTTCCTTCGGAGTCGAGTCATGGAGGATGCCTCCGTCACCCTCTCTCGGTTTAGGGCTGGCTTACACGAGAGTATTCAGCGGGAATTATTCTTGCGGGAGGTTAACACGCTCGAGCACGCCTACCAGGTTGCACGAGATGTTGAGAGGTTTCAAAGGGTGGCCCCACCTCGGGTTCCCATCTACCGCCAACCTGAACCCCGAAACCCCATAGTCCGCTATACTGAGAGAGCTGGCCCCTCCACCTCCTACGTCCCTACTGCTACCCCACTTAGGGCCGTTGCCCCTACGGCTCCTTTCCCACGGAACCCATTACCTGCACCCGCAGCTGTGCCTAGGTTGGAGTACGCTCCACCGGTTGAGAGGAGAGATGACAAGGGAAAAGGAGTCGTCCCTAGCACCTCCCAACCAGCCCCTGTCTCGGGAGTCCGATGCTTCAGATGTCATAACCTAGGGCATATTGCCACCAATTGCCCAACCCGAGCCTTGGTTATCACCGACCCCCAGTTCATAGAGCTTCCACCTCAGGAAGGAGAAACCCTTGAGAGATATGAGGCCGATCCCGACCTCATCACCCAGTTTGAGGAGTTAGATGCAGGATATGATGGCACGCATGTCGAGTACATGCAAGTGGGAGCTATTACCGAGGGTTCTAACCATGAAAGATTGGGCGTGGTTCGCTGCATCCTGGCACACCCACAGGAGGATGACTGGCGTCGAACCTCCATCTTCCAAACCTATATCATGGTGAAAACACAACCCTGCAAGGTGATCTTCGACAACGGGAGCTGTATCAATGCAGTCTCTTCAGACTTTGTCTCCCGTCTAGGTCTACCTACTCATCCTCATCCTAGGCCGTACAACGTGGCTTGGGTTGACGACACGTCTATTCCAGTCACCACTACGTGTGTCATTCCCATCCAATTCCAGTCCTACCAAGGACAGATCCTATGTGACGTAGTGCCCATGAAGGTCGGTAGCATCATCCTAGGACGACCGTGGATCTACGATGTAGACCTTACTACATTCGGTCGGTCCAATGAGTGTTCCTTCTCCCACAATGGGAAGAGGATTCAGTTGCTCCCAACACCCCCAAAGGTGGTCACGGGAAAGAGTCCTACCTCCACACCCACTGCATCCCCCAAAATTCGGGAGAATGATCCAATCCCCACCAAAGGGAAGCTCCCCATTCCCTCCTCTCCTACACCTGTCATGTCCATCCCTAAGGCCCCTAAGGTTGACCATGACCCGATTAGGCGCCTTAACTTCATAGGTGTTCGTGAGATGAATAGAGAGGTTGCCGAGGGTGCCCCTGTCTGGGCTGTTGTCGTCACCATTACCTCTGAGGAGTCCCAGGTCTCCATCCCACCCGAAGTCCAGGCAATCCTGCGGGACTTCCAAGACATCTTCCCAGAAGACCTGCCTTCAACACTCCCTCCCATGCGTGATGTTCAACACGCCATTGATCTTGTCCCGGGGTCCACCCTACCCAACCTTCCCCACTACAGGTTGAATCCCAAGGAGCATGCTGAGCTCCAAAGGATTGTCGAGGACCTTATCCACAAAGGTTTCCTCAGGGTGAGCAAGAGCCCATGTGCTGTTCCTGCCTTGCTCGCACCAAAGAAAGATGGCACCTGGCGGATGTGTGTTGACAGCCGTGCCATCAACAAGATCACTGTCAAGTATAGATTTCCCATTCCCCGTCTTGATGACATACTTGACATGATGAGTGGAGCCACCATCTTTTCCAAGATTGACTTGAAAAGTGGCTACCACCAGGTCCGGATTCGACCCGGGGATGAGTGGAAGACAGCCTTCAAAACAAAAGAGGGTCTGTATGAGTGGCTTGTCATGCCTTTTGGGCTATCCAATGCCCCTAGTACCTTCATGAGGCTTATGACTGAAACCCTTCGCCCCCTCATTGGTCGCTTTGTTGTCGTCTACTTTGACGACATCCTCATTTATAGCCACAACCCTCAGGACCACATTCACCATTTGAGGGAGGTCTGCGAGACCCTGAGGAAAGAAACCCTGTTTGCCAACCTGACTAAGTGTGAATTCATGACAGATCGGGTCACTTTTCTCGGATTTGTGGTTTCAAGTCACGGAGTGTCTGTGGACCAATCCAAGGTCCGAGCTATAGTAGACTGGCCAGAGCCCCATAATGTCCATGACGTTCGAAGTTTCCACGGGCTAGCCACCTTCTACAGATGCTTCATCCAGGGATTTAGCACCATTATGGCACCCATTACGGATTGCATCTGTAAGGGAAATTTTGAGTGGACCAAAGCCACCTCTCAGGCTTTTCTTGCCATAAAAAAGCTTATGACCAAAGCCCCTGTCCTCCGCTTACCAGACTTTTCCAAAGTCTTTGAGGTTTCATGTGATGCATCTGGCGTAGGAATAGGTGGAGTGCTTAGCCAGGAGAGCCACCCTGTGGCTTATTTCAGCGAGAAGCTTTCTGATGCAAAGCTTCGATACTCTACCTATGATAAGGAGTTTTATGCCGTGGTCCAAACCCTCAAACACTGGAGACACTATCTCTTACCACAAGAGTTTGTCTTATACTCGGACCACGAGGCTTTGAAATTCCTTAGTTCTCAGAAGGGTTTAAACCCTAGGCATGGTCGGTGGGTAGAATTCCTCCAGTCTTTCACTTTTGTCCTAAATCATAAGGCTGGAAAGGACAATAAGGTGGCCGATGCCTTAAGTCGAAGGGTCTCCCTTCTTTCCACTGTTCGGGTAGAGGTCACGGGATTTGATCGCATGAAGGAACTCTATGGAGAGTGTCCTGATTTTGGCCCTACCTATTCTGCTCTGTCTGCTGGATCTTCGACAGCATTTGCTGACTATCTACTCCAGGATGGTTTTCTGTTTCGAGGGCAGCAACTATGTGTCCCGAGGACTTCTGTTCGGGACTTTCTAGTCTGGGAAATGCATGCTGGAGGTCTTGCTGGTCACTTTGGCCGTAACAAGACTATCCATTCTGTGGAGGAGCACTTCTATTGGCCTGGCCTGAAGAGAGATGTGGCCAAGATTGTAGCCCAGTGTAGGACATGCACCATGGCCAAACAGGTCAAACAGAACACTGGTCTCTACACTCCTCTCCCCGTCCCTGATCAACCATGGGTTGACGTGAGCATGGATTTTATCCTTGGGTTACCACGCACTGCTCACAAGCATGATTCCATCTTTGTTGTCGTTGATAGGTTCTCTAAGATGGCCCACTTCATTGCATGTTCCAAAACATCTGATGCATCTAGAGTAGCCCATTTATTCTTTGATGAAGTCGTGCGTCTGCATGGTCTTCCCCAAACCATCGTGTCTGACCGGGATGTCCGGTTCACTAGCTATTTTTGGAAGACACTTTGGCACCTAGTTGGCACCAAACTGAAGTTTTTCACTGCCTATCACCCACAAACTGATGGACAAACTGAGGTCGTCAATAGGAGCTTAGGCAATCTGTTGAGATGTCTTGTAGGGGAACATTCTGACACTTGGGATCTTCTTTTGCCCAGAGCCGAATTTGCATACAACAGCTCTATCAATAGGTCCATCGGCCTGAGTCCATTTGAGATCGTGCATGGCTACAAACCTAGGAAACCTGTGGATCTCATTCCCCTTCCCCTCGAGTCTAGAACGTCCAAATCAGCTGAGGAATTTGCACAGCATGTCAAAAGTCTGCATGAGTCAATTAGCAAGCAAATCAACCTCAGTAATGAGACTTATAAAAAAATGGCTGATTCGCATAGGCGTCACAATGAATTTCAAGAAGGTGACTTGGTTATGGTACGGGTCCGACCCGAACGACTCCCCTCGGGAGCCGTGAAAAAGTTGCAGGCCCGTAGTGATGGACCCTTCCCAATTCTGCGGAAGATTGGCTCCAATGCTTATGTTGTGGACTTACCTCCCGAATATGGGATTAGCTCGACTTTTAATGTGGCAGATCTAGTGGCCTACAAGGAACCCACAGCGATTCCTAGTGACCCTTTCGAGCCTTCTCCTCCCATTGAGAGTGAGCCCACCCTTGTGCGTCCCACAGCCTCGAGAGTACCGCGCGAGCACATTGAGAGGATACTGGATGAGCAGGTAACCACTACACGGAGCAAGGTGTACCAGCGCTACCTTGTCCGCTGGCGGGACCGTCCACCTTCTGATGATTCCTGGATCAGCCGGGAAGATCTCCAGCGCCTCGATCCAGATCTGCTGGAGCACTACCACAGCAGTGTCCCCCCCTTACTCGACGGAGTCGAGTTCCAGCCGGCCCGGGAGGGTTGGTGGGGACACCGGGTCCACTACTGGGCCCACTACTCGGAGCCGACGCCGCATCGCACAGACGACACCGAGCTTATGGCTCGGAGATTCGATTGAAGACCCGGCATACTGAGTAGATATACTTGTGTGTATTTATATCTTCGAGTATATGTATTTGTGTGTATACATGTATTCGTACATGTATTTTCCTTTTGTCTTATTAGGCTAGTCTAAGTCAAATAAACACATGTGTAATTTTTATACTTTATTTGGTTAAAACCCACAAGTCAAATATTGGTTGGTGGGTTTATCTTGTTAGGCTAGGGTATAAACCCAATTTTAGAAGTTAGGTGGTATTATTGTTATGGCCTTCTCCCTATATAAAGGAGGCCCATGGTGTGTTACGTATCATGAACCATATGAATGAAAGATTGAGTTTAAGGAGCTTTTGCCCCTTTGTTCTTCTCCCTTCCCTCATTTCTCAATTTTGTGAGATTCGAGTGTCGCCCGGTGTGAGACCGTCCGGCGTGAGGCCGAGCTGTGTGAGATAGCAGTTATCTGTCCCGTCCCGTTCGCGTCCCGGAGTGCCGTCGATCCGTCTTCCACGTCGCCGCCGCGTCACCCATGCACGTAAACAGTACCCCCGTGCGCAGGCCGCTCAAGCCCACCTCGTTGCCCATCACGGTGGCAGCAACAAGGCCACCACTGCAGCCCCGTTGCCTCCAGAAGCCGTCATCCGCCAGACCGCCGCGACCCCTCCGTCCCGGCTCTCACTGGCCGTCTGCCACCGTTCGAGGCCTATTCCTTCGTCCCTCACCATGGCCCATGCAGCCACGTCGTCACCTCACAAGCGTTGCATGTGCTACACTCCGACGGTGAAGATCGGGCTGGCCGACGACACCACCTATATCCTGAACAAGCACGGTCGAGTTCAGGCCTCCCCTCAGACCATGGTCTTCCCTCCCGAGCAAGGCGGCACGCACAAGCACGGCAAGCACGGCACCGGCTGTCCCGTTGAGCACGTCGTCCCTACGGAGCATGCATGGGCGTGTGCCCGCCTCCCCTCCGAGCAAGGTTTCCTTCCCGAGCTGGCTGCTCCGCCGGTGTCGCCAACGGCCACACCCTTCTCTCTCTCTACCCATTTTCTCTCTCTGCAACCTGCTGGGTGGCCGCGCAACCTCCGAGCTCCACACCGTCACCTTCGTCGTCCGTTGCACGCTCCCCATGTAGTCACGGAGGATGCTCTTCTGAGGGTGCAAGATGCCATTGTTAATGCATTGCCTAACCTTGGAGAATCTAGCAACTAGCAGAAATAGGAAGCTCGGATGCTTGTACCAGCTAACCCAACAGCCCATGGAATTCTTTCTGCCGAAGAGGACTTGTTGACGAAGGTTGGGAGCATTTCAGTTCTATGTCAAAAGACTACCATATTAGACCAAGAAGGGAGCATGATACAACAACGGTGAATTTATTGGGTGGCGTGGAAAGTTGGATAAGGCATATGAGCTTGTCAAGGCTGCAGCAGAAAGGTTATTCGAACTGGTACCAAATAATGTTGGAAAGTTCATCGTATGTTCAGACAGATGTTGCGTTGTGGAACACGTCGAGAACATCAATAAAATAGTTGAAACATTAGGTATCAAAAGAAAGAGAGACTTCAATCTGGAGTTATTCTGCCTCGTAACTTTGGGGATCTTCGTGTCACATCAAGCTGGGTCGGTGTAGGGTTAGAATTGGGGTCGGTGCAGGCTTTGGAAGGTCGGTGCAGGTCTGCATAGAGAGGAGCTGGGTCGGTGCAGGGTTAAAGCTGGGGTCGGTGCAGGTTTGAATGGGGGTCGGTGCAAGCTTTGGATGGTCTGTTCAGGTTTGGGAAGGGAGGAGCTGGGTCGGTGCAAGGTTAGAGCTAGGGTCGGTGCAGGTTTGAATGGGGGTCGGTGCAGGCTTTGGAAGGTCTGTGCATAATTCAGTGAAATGATGGGCAACTTCCAGACCGTGGCTGTTCCACCTCTGGGGTATGAGTTCATGGGTTTGATTATTTGAAATCTTGAGCTGCAGTGCTTTGCTGAAATAAAACCTATTGACTTTTACCAAGGTGTTCTTGGCATGATACACTGTGACCTACTGGCATATATATATGCCTAATCTTCAGCCAACCATCTAAGTCCCTAGCTAAAGTAACTTCACGAAGCTTTTATTTCATCAGGAATTTGAAGATGGATTTTGACTCATCTAATCCCTCAATGATCTGAAGGCAATTCTGAAGAGTCAGTTGACTGACCCCCTTTGAGCATGCTGATTCTAAGTGAACTCTGTTAAGTTTTCAGTCATTCTCTCAAATTTTACCTCACCATCCTATTATTTATCCAATAACCTCAGTTAGCTCGGTTTAGATTTGCTTCCATGTAGATTGAAGTCTTGGACCAATGTACTTGACTATTCTCCACGAATCATCGTCAAGGTTGCTGACTTAAATGATTTGCAAGACCATAATCTGCTGATTTTTTTAGAAACATTATAGGATTTTTATGCTGGCTATCCCAGGCTTATCCACCAGACTCTGCTGACCTGATTTAAATATGCCTTTGTATAAAGGAGGCATTTTGACTTTGGTGTTTAGGATGTCCTCAATGAAAACTTCACCGATTCCACTAGACCAGTCTTGTTTACAGACTTCATCAGTTTAGCTGAACTGAGATACTTTGCAGACTTCAGACTCAAGATTTGCTGACTTCAATGCTCTCCCGACGTGAGGAGCTTTGCTCAGATTGGAAGCTTGCTGGTTCCACTAGACCTATTAACCAGTCAGGGCCCTTTATGTAGGAATATGCATATTTCATATAAATGCATATGAGAGAATGCATGCAGAACAACCCTTGTTGCCATGGAGCAGTCCGAGGGCTTTGGACATTCATGATCCCATAGAGAGCGAGCTTTTCAATAATCTCAATTGTAGTGTCCCAGAATTTATGTAATAATTTCTGGATCATTTATAGAATTTTCTGGAATTTATTTGGAATATATAAAGACTAAATAGATTTATAAATAGATTATAAGATTAATAAGTCATTATAAGACTCAATTGTGTCAAATAATTAACATAGCCTATTTAAATAAGATCCAAAAGGTCTAAGGACCAAGTCCATTAAGTTTGGCCCATATTCTAGAAGGTTATTTAGGCTATTCACGTATTTTAAGGATAAATATTATTTTATAGATAATTAAATTGGATAAATGAATAAAAGAGTTTTATTAATTTGAAATTCTGCACACGTGGGAAGTAACGGTCTATAGAACAACCGTCACATGCATGTAACGCACCTAGACTGATGCGTTACACCCTGACAGTTCCGTGAAAGAAAGAACGAGTAAAAAGATTAGAACTTTGGGATCTTATCTACAAGAGATCGACTTGGGAGAGTTTATAACATTACTAAGGACTCTTAGGGATTAGGTTCTGGCAATTAAGGATTCTAGAATCGATCTAATCATCAAGACCCTATAAATAGGATCTAGTTTTAAACTGAGCGACCCTTATTTTTGGCTCGTGAAGAATCAAGGTAAGGAGATATAATTTCGGATAAGTTCTTTAAAAGATTTTGTTTAGTATACTTTAGACTAATAGTTCTCTAAATTTCATGTTAGGAGATCAAGTAACCAAGGAGATTGAAGCTTCCAAAGTTGCTGGTTCGACCATAATAACTCAGGATTCAGAGCAAAGGATCCCTGAAGATCAAGAGATTAGGACGTCCAAAAGAGGTAATTAGAATTCAATCCTTTAGAACTTTTTGATCACCTTAGTTTCATATTCTTACCCTCAAAATTTCACATCTTTAAGACAAGAGGTTGGAGAGATAGAGCAGCAGGAAGTTGCTGGAAAATCGCTGGGAAAGGAGAGCTAGGGCTCAATTTTCAGATTCAAATTAAAAGCTTAAAGCCTAGTTAAAAGGTAGGCTATCTCATGATTGGCAAAAATATCTTGTTAGGGAAAAAAGCCCTCTGATTGTGCTTTCATGCATCATGAATCATGAATTTCATGTTTTAGTGGGTTCATGCATACATACATATCCTTAGCCCTAATCAAAGATCAAAGATATTATCTTGTCTATTCACTAAAACCCATGCATGTAGTTGGCCCATACTTCGTTTATCATGCCTAGAATAATTGTAGTATTTTGATTTCCAGGCATGTTATGTTTTCATAAATTTTTTCTTTATTTTACTGCCAACAGACGATCTGACGCATCAAGGTAAGACCGTCACAATGATATAACGGCCTTACGATAAGTCGTCACACCTTCTTTAGTGTTTGAAGTTATCTGTTGTCTCTGACGCACCATCTATGGAGCGTTACATTACTGTAACGGCCTGACGATAAACCGTCACAGTCACTGTGACGCACCCATTCCAGACCGTCAGGGTAACTGTAGACAGAATGGGAAACTAGTTAATTTAACATATAAATAAGTCTAGTTATCTAAGTTTTGACCTGATTTCATGTCTTTAAGATTATCTACTGATTCATGATAGAAATTGCACGATTAAGGTATCTTAAGTTATTTCAAGTTATGTTAATTTCATGTGCCAAAATTCTATAGTTTTGTATCTAAATCATGATTTTCCAAAGATGTATTGACGGAGTTTTATCATGATTTCCTATTGTTACACATCCTCTCTATCAATAGTCAATTCCTTAAGTACATGGCGCATATTCCGATATGTTGTCCATTAGTTCACTTTGCACTATATGAACATTATTCTTGGACATGAGGGCCTCTCTATTAGATATTCCTTCCAATGGACTAGGAAATCTTGTTGCAAGGCCTCCGTAATTCTCCGCGAGCCTGGGATTCCCACTAGGACGCCGAGTTGGTTGTACCATTAAAACCCAATTGATTAGATTACACTATTGAGGATTCTGGTTATCAGTAGTGTAACGGATCTATATTGGACCGTCAGACACATGTAACGGCCCAATATACGAGCGTCACATCCAACTGAGTCCGATTTCTTGGTTCTGGATTCAGACTTATGTAACGGCCCAATACTGGAGCGTCACATCATGTAACGGCCCAGTACACAACCGTCACACTGCTCGAGTATTTTAACCCGAGGTTTGACCAAAGGTTAAGATCCCAAGGTTTCTAGATGGACTCTTGATGATCTAGAACTTATCATATTGATCAAGAAACCTAATATAATGAAGGGAAGATAAAGAATGTACCGTTATGCGGCCGATTTATTTCCATAAGCATAACATAGTATAAGTCATTCTTGATTTCTCATGATTCTTATTAAAGCATTCATTCATTGAATTATTGTTATCAAGAGCTTGTTGGAATTGTACATTCTTGGCCATACTTTATTGTTACATGCGTGGAAAAAGCTTGATTTATACTTGAAGATGCGATCGAGCACTGATTGTGTTCAAGGGCTCTATGCTAGTCCCCTCGGCTGATTATCGGAAACATACTATTTTAAACCATGGGGTATGATGCTACTGGCGTCGCATTACGATGGGAGTACTTTCTTTATAAATAAGTGAAAATTCACAACACGATACAGCATGATTGATACTTATACATGACTTTCTTGATATTCCACAGAAATTCACGAAGTATTTGCTCATAAGCAAAAGATACTGGAGTGATGATTATGTAGCTTGCTAGTACATTCTCGTTACATTCTTGTTCATGAAAGGCCATATCATGTTCTTATAACATTCTTGTTAGTTCATACTTGATCTCATTCTATCTTACATACTTTGGTTTAATCGCATGATTGATCGCATTCACATGATTTTACCTTATTCCTCTAGAGTAAAAATGTTAATTACTTTAATGATGCCTTCATGTTGATGCGAAGATACCTACTGGGTAAGTGTGCTCATTACCTATTTTCATTCTTTTTCAGGAAATGGAAGTGAGTCGGGTTCGGATTCGGAATGTTCAAGTAGCGGATCCGAGAGTGAATAAAGAATGAGCGAAGACTTAGAAAGTTTACATTGTTTAGATCGAGTCTATGTAATTTCTTTCTTCTTGAGTCTAGCGTGATAGAAGTTGAATTAGTGGTTGTATTCGAATATTGGATTTGATTATTAATGAAAGTTGAAGTTGAGTAAATATTATGCGATTGCATTCTTATGTGTGATTGCCTTGCGCTATGATCGTTCTTGCTTGCAAGAGGCTTATCATGCCGGCTATTTGCGTTCCTCGAGCGAGTCTTCTGCTGTAATAAAGGCTCGGGACGTGACAGTTAAGTTGGTATCAGAGTCTAAGTCTCATGACTTAGGAAGAAGAGTCATGTCATAGGATAAGTCCAAGGTTTAAGGACCCATACCTATGAACTAAGGAAGAAATTTCCACACCCATGTGAGAATTGGGTAGAGCCCGGGATAAGATAGATAATTAGCTTTAAGATTGATTTTCCTTCCAATTCTACGAGAAATAACAAGTTGTTATTTTTCTCTCAGGTACCCTATCATTACCATGGCTCATCGTGTAAATTGGGATGGCATGCAACAAACAGTTGCTGGCCTCACTCAGGCATTACAGACCATGGCGCAAGCTGGCGCAGGAGCAAGGGCTGGTGATTTACATCGCAACTTTCGGAGCTTAAACCCTCTGCGTTTCTATGGTTCTTTTAATCCGGACGAAGCGGAGAACTGGATAGACGAAATGAATCGTATCTTTGATGTTATTCAATGCACCGATCAAGAGAAGGTGCGTCTCGCAACCTTTCAACACAACAAAGATGCCCGTACATGGTGAAAGTCGGTTCCGGCACCTCCGGCCGATGCACCTCATACATGGGATGGTTTTCTTACCCTATTCCGTGTCAAGTACTTTTCTGAGCACGTAAAGGAACGAAAGGCTATGAAGTTCGCCGCTCTTCGGCAAGGAATGATGACGGTTGCCGAATATGAACTGCAATTCTCAAGGCTTGCACCTTACGCATCGCATCTTATCAGCACCGATTTATTGAAGGCAAATCGGTTCATGGACGGGTTACGGCCCGGTTTCATTCAGCAGCTCGGGACCCAAAACATCCGTACTTATGCGGAAATGGTTCAACGAGCGTATTTGTGTGAAAGGACCTTAGAGAAGGTCAAGAAATTAAAAGCGAAAAGAGAAGAATCCAGCCAACGCTCAGATCGGCGTTATAAGAAAGAAAAATTCAGCATCACGGAGCCCTACAAGAGCTGTGATAGTAAGAAGAGGTCTAGGAATGGGAATGGTGGAAGTTCCCATAAGCAAAAGAAAATCAAGGAGGAGGAGCAAGTTGCTACAGCTTGTACGTTTTGTGAAAAATTCGATCATTCGGCTGAGGAGTGTTGGAAGCGCCTTGGCGCTTGTTTACGTTGTGGAAGCAGGGAGCATCGCATGCCAGATTGCCCCCTTATAAAAGACCTATTGTCTGGTGGAGGACGTAGGAGGCAGGCTCGCCTCAATGCCGTTCTAGAAGAAGAGGAAGCGCCCAGGGATGGTGGGCTTATGAAAGGTACTATTCAAATTTGTTCTCGCCCTGCATTTGTGCTATTTGACACTGGTGCCTCTCATTCTTTTATCTCCACTACTTTTACAAAAATATTATCAATTGTATCAGTTCCCCTACCTTCAGATCTCGCTATTTCCACACCCTTAGGTTCTAGAACAAAGCTTACCGACTATTATCCTGATAGCGAAGTGATAGTAGAAGGTCACAATGTCCCCGCAAACTTAGTATGCCTTGACATGAAAGGTTATGATGCCATTTTAGAGGTAGATTGGCTTGTAGATCATGATGCTTATCTCAATTGCCGAAATAGGATTATATCCTTTCGAAAGTCCGGTCTTTCAAGATTCTCTTTTCTTGGCATCAAGTACCAGAAGCATCCTACTATTATATCTTCTCTTCATGCTTGCAAACTTATCTCGCAAAGATGTGAAGCTTTTCTTGCTTCTGTCATTGTTACCAAATCCAAGGAGACTATCTTAGCAGACATTCCTATTGTAAGTGAGTTCCCCGTTGTGTTCCTGTCCGAATTACCCAGTTTACCACTCTAGAGGGAAGTGAACTTCACTATTGAACTCATCTCAGGAGCAGCACCTGTTTCTATAGCCCCTTATAGGATGTCCCCCACAGAACTCAAAGAATTAAAAAGGCAGTTGCCGGAATTACTAGACAAAGGCTTCATGAGACCTAACACATCCCCTTGGACTGCGCCGGTTCTATTTGTCAAGAAAAAGGATGGTTCTCTCAGGCTATGCATCGATTACCGGCGACTGAATCAACTCACAATTAAAAACAAGTATCCGTTGCTGCGTATTGATGAGCTCTTCGATCAGCTTTCAGGAGTAGAATATTTCTCTAAGATTGACCTGAGATCAGGTTATCACCAGCTTAGAATTAAAGAAGAAGACATTTATAAATCGACTTTTCAAAGTCGTTATGGCCACTATGAATTCGTGGTAATGCCATTCGGATTAACTAATGTCTCGGTAACATTCATGCAACTTATGAACAGTGTCTTCCAGCCATATCTGGACCAGTTTATCGTCGTCTTCATTGATGATATCTTGATATATTCCAAGACAAAGGAGGAACATGAAGAACATTTGAAAATAGCTTTACAAACACTTAAAGAACATAAACTCTATGCCAAGCTAAATAAATGCGAATTCCGGCTCAAGGAAGTTTCATTCCTAGGCCACATTATTTCAAAAGAAGGTATTGCGATGGATCCTTCTAAGGTAGAAGCTGTCAAGAATTGGAGCCGGCCAACGACCGTATTAGAAGTACGAAGTTTTCTAGGTCTAGCTGGTTATTATAGAAGATTCATTAAAGATTTTTCAAAGGTTACAGTTCCTTTAACTAGACTCACGAGAAAAGAAAATCCTTTTGTCTGGTCCAAGGAATGTGAGAAGAGTTTCCAAACTCTTAAAAATCATCTTACCACAGCTCCTATTCTATCACTACCGATGAAAGGTGGTGGATTCGAAGTATATACGGATGCATCAGGTATTGGCTTAGGGTGTGTCCTCATGCAAAATGGAAAAGTAATTTGTTATTCTTCAAGACAACTGAAACGTCACGAGGAAAATTATCATGTGCATGATTTGGAGTTAGCAGCTGTCATTTTCGCCTTGAAAATTTGGCGTCATTATCTTTATGGAGAAAAATTTACATTCTACTCGGACCACAAGAGCTTGAAATATTTATTTTCTCAAAAAGAGCTAAATATGAGGCAGAGAAGATGGTTGGAATATCTTAAGGATTTTTATTTTTCTATTCAATATCATCCTGGCAAGGCTAATGCTGTTGCGGATGCACTCAGCAGAAAACCAATGGGTATGCTATCAAGTCTTATGATTAGTATGACTAATCTTATTTCTCAATTTGCTCAGTTGAACTTAGATATTGACAGGAAGGAAGAAGATTGCTTCATGGCTAATATCCGAGCTCAACCAACCTTAATAGAGGATCTAGTCAAGTTGTAAAATGATGATCTCGTGTTACTAGAAATTAAGACTAATATTGAACAACGGTTGGATTTCTCTATTACGGAGGATGGAAGATTGCTATTCAAGGGCCGAGTGTGTGTACCGGATCATGAGGATACGAAGAACTTGATTCTAGAAGAAGCACATAAATCCAGATATACCATTCACCCAGGTAGTATAAAAATGTATCAGGATCTCAAAAGAAATTTCTGGTGGCCCAACATGAAGAGAGAAATAGCTGATTTCGTGTCTCGCTGTCTCACTTGTCAACAAGTAAAGGCAGAGCATTTTAGACCCGCAGGTAAACTGCATCCCTTGAATATTCTAGAATGGAAATGGGAGAGTATAAGGATGGATTTCATTATGGGGTTACCTAAGACAAGAGGTGGACACGATGGTATGTGGGTAATCATAGACCGATTAACTAAATCTGCACATTTCGTACCAATCAAAAGTCGATGGTATGTGGATATCATGGCAGCATTATACATAAGGGAAATTGTTAAATTACATGGTGTCCCAGTCACTATTATATCTGATAGAGATCCTCGATTCACATCACAGTTTTGGAAGGGTCTACAACAGTCACTAGGTTCTAGATTGAATTTCAGCACATCCTTTCATCCACAAACTGATGGTCAGATAGAAAGAACGAATCATGTGGTAGAAGACATGCTCATGATTTGTGTTATTGATTTTGGAGGTAGTTGGCATGATCACTTGCCTCTGGTAAAATTTGCTTATAACAACAGTTACCAGGCCAGCATACAAATGGCACCTTTTGAAGCTCTATATGGAAAAAGTTATCGATCACCAATATGTTGGAGTGAAATAGGGGAATGACAATTCTTAGGCCCCGATATTATCAGAGATTCTACAGAGAAGATCAAGCTTATTCAAGAGAGAATAAAGATGGCACAAGATAGGCAAAAGTCTTATGCTGATAATCGTAGGCGCGACTTGAAATTTCAAGTAGGAGACCATGTGTATCTCAAGATTTCTCCAGGTCGTGGTATTCAGAGATTTGGCATTAAGGGCAAACTAACTCCAAGGTTCATTGGTCCATTTAAAATTCTCGAAAGGGTCGGTGAAGTGGCTTATAGACTGGCTTTACCTCCACAATTAGCAGGAGTTCATGACGTATTTCACGTCTCTATGCTAAAGAAATATGTATATGATCCTGACCATATTATCACTTATGATAATCTGGAGATTCAGAAGGATATGACGTACGAGCAAACGCCAATAAAGATTCTAGAACGAGAAGTGCGTCAACTAAGAAATAAAGTTATTCCTATGGTCAAGATTCAATGGAAGAAAACATGGCCATATGAAGCAACATGGGAAACCGAAGCAACCATGCGGAAAAGATTTTCAGAATTATTCAACTGTAAGTACACTCTCCATAATCCATGTATTAAATTTGGGGACCAAATTCTTCTAAGTGGGGGAGGGTGTAATGCCCCAGAATTTATGTAATAATTTCTGGATCATTTATAGAATTTTCTAGAATTTATTTAGAATTTATAAAGACTAAATAGATTTATAAATGGATTATTGGATTGATAAGTCATTATAAGGCCCAATTGTGTCAAATAATTAACCTAGCCCATTTAAATAAGATCCAAAAGGTCTAAGGACCAAGTCCATTAAGTTTGAACCATATTCTAGAAAGTTATTTAGCCTATTCACGTATTTTAAGGATAAATACTATTTTATAGATAATTATAATGGATAAATGAATAAAAGATTTTTATTAATTTTAAATTCTGCACACGTGGGATGTAACGGTCTATAGAACGACTGCCACATGCATTTAACGCACCTAGACTGATGCGTTACACCCTGACAGTTCCGTAAAAGAAAGAACGAGCAAAAAGATTAGAACTTTGAGATCTTATCTACAAGAGATCGACTTGGGAGAATTTATAACATTACTAAGGACTCTTAGGGATTAGGTTCTGGCAATTAAGGACTCTAGAATCGATCTAATCTTCAAGACCCTATAAATAGGACCTAGTTCTGAACTGAGCGACCCTTATTTTTGGCTCGTAAAAAATCAAGGTAAGGAGATATAATTTCGGGTAAGTTTTTTAGAAGATTTTGTTCAGTATACTTTAGACTAATAGTTCTCCAAATTTCATGTTAGGAAATCAAGCAACCAAGGAGATTGAAGCTTCCAAAGTTGCTAGTTCGACCACAGTAACTCAGGATTCAGAGCAAAGGACCCCTGAAGATCAAGAGATTAGGACGTCTAAACGAAGTAATTAGAATTCAATCCTTTAGAACTTTTTGATCACCTTAGTTTATATTCTTACCCTCAAAATTTCACGTCTTTAGGACAAGAGGTTGGAGAGATAGAGCAGCAAGAAGTTGCTGGAAAATTACTGGGAAATGAGAGCTATGGCTCAATTTTCAGATTCAAATTAAAAGCTTAAAGCCTAGTTAAAAGGTAGGTTATCTCATGATTGGTAAAAACATCTTGTTAGGGATAAAAGCCCTCTGATAGTGCTTTCATGCATCATGAATCATGAATTCCATGTTTTAGTGGGTTCATGCATACATACATATCTTTAGCCCTAATCAAAGATCAAAGATATTATCTTGTCTATTCACTAAAACCCATGCATGTAGTTGGCCCATACTTCGTTTATCATGCCTAGAATAATTGTAGTATTTTGATTTCCAGGCATGTTGTATTTTCATAAACTTTTTCTTTATTTTACTGCCAGCAGACGATCTGACGCATCAAGGTAAGACCGTCACAATGATATAACGGCCTTACGATAAGCCGTCACACCTTCTTTGGTGTTTGAAGTTATATGTTGTCTCTGACGCACCATCTATGAAGCGTTACATTACTGTAACGGCCTCACGATAAACCGTCACAGTCACTGTGGCGCACCCATTCTAGACCGTCAGGGTAACTGTAGACAGAATGGGAAACTAGTTAATTTAACTTACAAATAAGCCTAGTTATCTAAGTTTTGACCTGATTTCATGTCTTTAAGATTATCTACTGATTCATGATAGAAATTGCATGATTAAGGTATCTTAAGTTATTTTAAGTTATGTTAATTTCATGTGCCAAAATTCTATAGTTTTGTATCTAAATCATGATTTTCGAAAGATGTATTGACGGAGTTTTATCATGATTTCCTATTGTTACACATCCTCTCTATCAATAGAGTCATTTCCTTAAGTACATGGCGCATATTCCGATCTGTTGTCCATTAGTTCACTTTGCACTATAGGAACATTATTCTTGGACATGAGGACCTCTCTATTGGATATTCTTTCCAATGGACTAGGAAATCTTGTTGCAAGGCCTCCGTAATTCTCCACGAGCCTGGGATTCCCACAAGGGCACCGAGTTGGTTGTACCATTAAAACCCAATTGATTAGATTACACTATTGAGGATTCTGGTTATCAGTAGTGTAACAGATCTATATTGGACCGTCAGGCACATGTAACGGCCCAATATACGATCGTCACATCCAACTGAGTCCGATTTCTTGATTCTGGATTCAGACTAATGTAACGGCCCAATACTGGAGCGTCACATCATGTAACGGCCCAGTACACGACCGTCACACTGCTCGAGTATTTTAACCCGAGGTTTGACCAAGGGTTGATATTCCAAAGTTTTTAGATGGACTCTTGATGATCTAGAACTTATCATATTGATCAAGAAACCTAATATAATGAATGGAAGATAAGGAATGTACCGTTATGCTGCCGATTTATTTTCATAAGCATAACATAGTATAAGTCATTCTTGATTTCTCATGATTCTTATTAAAGTATTCATTCATTGAATTATTATTATCAAGAGCTTGTTGGAATTGTACATTCTTGGCCATACTTTATTGTTACATGCATGGAAAAAGTTTGATTTATACTTGAAGATGCGATCGAGCACTGGTTGTGTTCAAGGGCTCTATGTTAGTCCCTGTTGTGTATGTGATTTTGATGATTATAAAATGACTTTGTTGCTTGGCCTTGTGCGTGAATGGTTATTCATGTCTTCATGTGCTTGAACTCATTATCCTCTAGCTATGAAGTATGAAATGATTGTGGAAATGATTACACAATGTTGTTATTGGGATATCATCATGTGGATGCATTTGTTACTCTATAAGGCTCATATGTGCTTTGAGATTAGCACATTGCATATACATTGTATATACACTTGGTGAGATTACTTTGTATTCAATGAGAAAGCCTTTGTGGAAAATATGCTTGGATAAATGTCATATTGAACCTCATGTAATGCATGTGTACTTCGGCTAATGCTAAATGAATGATTGAGATACAATACCCTAAATTTGTTGCTTGGAAGATTCAAGAAGATCCCTTGTTTATAACAATGCCCCTCATGCATTCAATGATCAATGAATAGGATTTTTTTCAATAAGAATGCCATTTGAATGAATGAGTTCCAATGCTATTGTACATGCCTTTGCATTTGACATGATTATCTACATGTGCGTTTGGAAGCATCTTGATGTTGAGGGCAATGACGATACAAGAATGCTATTGAATGGTTGAGCTCCGATGTCTTTATATTTGAATGATTGAGCTCCCATATCATTGTATATGTCTTACATGCGATGAAAGATTCAAAGTGCTTCAAATGCCAAAGATTGAGACTTATGTCTTTATGGAATCATTTATTTATGCAATGAGCATTTGGATGGTTGACAAGTTATGGAGGTTCTTTCGAAAGAATCAAGTTTATGAGCTCTTAACCTTCATACATATGGTAACTTGATACTCTTATGATTTTGCAGGTCCAATGATGGTTTTTATATCTTACCATATCAAGTGGATCATGGTAATATCTATTACCCACCTTGTGTGCTTGAATTAGAGGAGGTTGAGGTTGTGCTTTCATGCCTTCATGCATGTTTCTCATGATAGTATCGTGGTAGCATCTTGCTCATTTAACTCTCCATATTCCTTGTTGAATCCAAGATTTAATGATGTTTTGAAATCCCTCTAATGCATGTTTTTCACTTGGAAAAATTAAGTTTTCAATTGGGGTTGAAGATTTCTCAGACTACATTGAACTGCATTATGCAGTCTTTGTGCTGGGCAGAAGGTGTCGACACCTGGGGTCGGCACCTTGCTGAATCTGCCTTGGCTGCAGCAAGGCAGCCAGTAGGTGTCGACACCAGGTGTCGACACCTATCTGATAGAGTTCTATTTTTCATGTTTTTGTGTGTGCAGGGTGTAGGTGTCAACACCTAGTGTCCAGGCATTCTGTTTGGTGTTTTTGTAAACACTTGGGCACCAGGTGTCGACACCAGGTGTCGACACCTCTGCGGAGCCGCGAAAATAGACTTTCGCGTCCATGGCCAAGAAGTCATACCAGTCCGATCCTTCTGCCTCAAATCTCTCCCTAATTCATGGATCTGGTCCCTGAAGTGTTCCTTGACCGTTCTAAAAATATAAAACCATCTCCTTGGGTCGCAAACCCTAATGAAGAGGTGAAATCTGAAATATTTTCTCATGTTCTAACTCTTGTGAGTGCAGGGATGCAGCTGCAGCTCTAGGGCTTCTTCCACAACGTTTTGGGCATGAAAGTGAAAGGAAGAAGGCTCCTTCCAAGTCTAAAAATGATCTTGGTGTGTGCATTTGCTGGAGGAGGAAGATAAGGTTGCAAGAGATCATCTCTACGACCTTGAGTGCAGACTGATGGTTGAATCTACAGTGGCAGCGACTTCCACTCCCTAATTCATGATCTCTAGAGCACCTTTCCACCTTATCTCAAAGCTTGGTTGAAGATAAAGAGGGGGATCTCTAAACCATTCATTTCCATATTCTTGTTAGAGATTACCTTAAAGTTTGGGCTTATTATTTCTATCTATTCTTTCAATAGAAGAAAAGAATGGAAGAAGGAAAAGAGGAGCGCCTCGAGGATAGGAATAAGATGATGTTGAAATCGTGAACATCCATCAACGAGTCAAGGAGAACTAGATTTTGTTGAAGAAGGGGGAGTTTTATTTTTGATGCATCTTTCTAGTCTCCATCTATAGAATTTGTTTTGGGAGGTCATAGCATATATTTATCTTCATTGCATATACAAGAATACTTTGTGTGGGTGTTCGGAGAAAGGGTTCTCCGAGTGTTTGTGTTGACGTGTATGCATTGATTTGTGCAGAGCACATCCGCACGTGTGGTTGGGAGTTTTTCTCCCGTGTGGTTGTGTAGGCATTGCCCTACTTGTGTGTGGACGGAGTTGTGTCTCCGTGTGAGGTATTTTGTGTGGGGTGTGTTCCCCAACGTTGTGTGTGTGTGTACGTGCTGCTGTGGCAGCAGTTTGAGGCAAGGCCTCGTGTATGGATTGCTGCGGAAGCAGCGTGTGTGGTGTTGGGGTTCGTCCCCGTGTTGCTACATTTTGTAGCGTATAGTGAGCCTCACCGGTTTGGTGAGGGGTGGACGTAGGGAGCCCGTCGTGGTCTCGAACCACCTTAAAAATCTCCGTGTCTTGTGGTTTGTTCCTTGTGATTGTGTGTTTCAGTATCCTTTCTGTTATGCAATCGTGTGAGCTCGGTGAGATTGAGTGAATTGAGTTTAAACATGTTTAGATTAAATTTCTCAATATTATCAATCTTGTAAATTCCGCTGTGTGCTAGTTTGTGTTTTTAATTGGACATAGTTGTTAGTATAAGGATCTATTCACCCCCCCTCTAGATCTGTATTCTTGCACTACGGGACCCAACAATTGGTGTCAAAGTGAGGCTCTGTTGTCCCTAGATCTTGCGATATACAGAGTGATCCTAGTGCATTCTACAATCATGAATTTTCTTGCTGAACATATCTCAATGAATTGTTTGCCAATCTTTATTGGTTCGGATTTTAATTCTTGGCTAGGCAAACTGTGTGTGGTGATCAATTCTATTAATCATAGTTTTTGGAAATTGATTTATCATGGTCCACACATATTATCTCTAGATGAGACCAAGTGGTATAATCAGGATAAAATGATGCATCATGATAATGTTACTGCTTTTAGTTTATTAAAAGCTTATGTAAGTACTAATAAGTTTCCATTTGTATCTTCGTGTAGGACGGTAAAGGAGCTTATGGACCGGTTAATCAAAGCTCAAGAGAAGGAAAGACAAGAATGTCTCATGGCCGATGATGTTGATCAACAAAGCGACGAAAATGTAGAAGAGGTAAATTCTGATTCTGAAGAATTTACTCTTGATGATCTTGTTGATGCTTATGATGAGTTGGAAAAATAATATAAGAAAATCAAGTCAGAAAATAGAAAATTGAAAAAGAAATCGGAAAACATGCACCATGAAAATGGATCTTGTGATAAATGTTCTGAGCTTGATAACTTGAATGAACTTTTAGAGCATGATGTTAAATGTCACAAAGAAACCATTGCTTGTTTGAGAAATGAAAATGTTGCCTTCAAGAACAAAATCGATCAATTGGAGAAAACTGAAAAAAATCTATGAAATAAAATGGAATCAAACTCTATTGATCAGGATATTTGCAATGAATTGATTATGAATGATAAACTTGCAAATGAAAATGAACAACTTAAAAAGGAAAACATTGCTATATTGATTCAGATATCTCTGGTTGAAGGCAGCATGAAGTTTCGTGAAAAAGAAAATGTTTTGTTAAAATCTGAAAATGAAAAATTGAAACATCTAAATACAACCATGTCTAAAAAATTACTTACTTTTGAAAAAGGGAAAAGTTTGGTTGTTGATGATTGTGAAGAGATGCATGTGTTAGAACAAAAGATGGAAAGCTACAAAACCATCAATGCCCAATTGAATGAAAAAGTCATTTCTTGTGATAATAAGATCATTTCCTATGAATTGCATATTTCATCACTTGAAAAAGAAATTCTTGATCTGAATGCTTCTTTGTCTAAGTTTGTGAATGGAGAAGAGAATTTGAACAAGATTTTGGGGACTAATGTAAATTTTCAAAGAGAAGGTCTTGGGTATGAACCCACCAAAAAGAAAGGCTCTGGGCTAAAGACTCAAACATCTTTTGTGCATGCTTCATGTTCCTCAAATATGTCAAATGCTTCTTGTGTTGAGAAATCAAATCCCAAGGCTCAGGCTCAACCTAGGAGCAATAGGATTCATGCTCACAAAAGTCACAAAAACCATACTCTAAAATCAACAAATGTCAATTGTCATTATTGTGGTAAGTATGGTCATTTGATGAATGATTGTTTCATTATGAAATCGGATGATTTGAAAGTATGTAAAAATGAACTTGTTTCCAAAAGAAAAAGGGTTGTTTGTTTTAAATGTGGAAAGTTAGGACACCGTGTGTCACAGTGTTACAAGCAAATGAAAGAAAGAATTTCAAAGTCAAAAACAATTATACTTTCGCCAACCCACAGAAATTTCATGCTCATCCTGTTGTGAAGAAGAGAAATTTCCATGCTTATAATGATAACATTCATGCTAAATCACAGAAATTTGATTATCATGTTTATAAGAATTCTGTGAAGTCTTCCAAATGTTGTCATTACTATGGAAAGGTTGGACATACTATGCATGATTATGATTTGATGAATTTTGATGATATGTTTGCTCAGAGAATGTGGAAGGCACCCATTAGAGGTGCAACTAACCATCTGGGACCCAAGAAGGTTTGGGTACCCAAAACTATTGAATGAGAACTCTTGTTGCAGGATTACCTTGAGGCTAAGAGGAAGGCTTTACGTTGACTTGGTCAGTTCTGGTGTGATACCTTGGTGAACATGGGCTTGTCCATGAGTTGATACTGATTTCTTTGAAGAGGCAGTCTTGTGTGTTTCATGTGTATCAACCTGTGCTACACATGGACAGACCTTGGTTCTTCATGTGTTTAGTCTTGTGCTTTATATGCATAGACTTGACTCTTTACATTATTGGACTAAACTTAAAATTTCTGAACTGAACTTTGAACTCATGTCAACTTGAGTGAATCACTTGTATTGATAGCTGCAACTCATCATACATACTTGCAGCTCATAGGAGATTATCTTGTGGAAGAAAAGCACTGAAATTGGCTTTCTCATTTGTATTGAATTGAGATTGATATGAAATTGAGTTTCTGATATTGCAGGTTGAGAGAGAGAGAGTCTTATGTGATGAAAAGCCTTGAAGTTAGTTTCTTCATATGCATTGGCTTAATATTGACATGAATTGAGCTCTTTACAGTACAGGTTTGATAATGACCATCAACCCTTGAAATCATGGTAAGAATTCAATGTTTGAATGTATCTCCATGTGCCTAGATTGAGTCTAATTCATGTATGACTTTTCTGAGCTCAGATTAACTGTCTTAGGCAGTTCTGCATGTTTCCTCAGTCGATGTCGACACCAGGTGTCAACACCTGGTCTGGCAGATCCGGAACAGGTCTGAGTATTGGGTTTTGTAATGCCCATGTTGAGGTCCGATTGGTTTGAACTTTTACCCCATTACCCTTAGGATTTCTCTTCATATTCTAAAGGAGTTTTGGAAGGCTTTTGGCATGGGGTTCTTAATCTTGTCATCTCCTTTATGTGATGTCTTATATGAAATGCGAATTTGGGGTTTCAATGGAACTCCTTTGACTAATATCGTTCTATTTCTTGCAGAAGAGAAAGAAAGGAGTTCAAGAGGACTTCAACGCCAGATTTGATCTACTTCTATTGGATTTTGGAGCTTTTTGATGAAGAAGATAGTAAGGGGAATAAAGCGAAGAACTTGAGGATGTCAATAAAGGTAACTCAAGGGAAAGGTGAGAAAATAAAGTGTTTGGTTGAAGTTCTTCGATTTTTATGCTAGTGCCATCTCTTGACAGATAGTGATTTTGAAGTTTTGAATATCCTTTGGTTACTTTTGACAATGTAGAAAATGAATGCTTGACTGAAAAGAATTGAAAGATCTGAGGAGTATATATGAGAGTGTGGCCTTTGAATGCTTGTTTAAGTGGAATTGCTTGTGTATATGTGATACCATCTGAAATTTCTAGTATATCAAAATGTGTTGCCGGAATGGTAGGTTAGGCCTATCAGAAAGGCATCACTTTACGACCTTGCGAGAGCTGGGCCTTCGGACCAAAATCTCCGCCTCGTACCAGAATTCAGAAAATTGAATGTTTGGTTCTAGAAAAATGTTAAACTGTCATTCAATGCTCATGAGTTTGTAAAATCCCCGATGTCATATGAGAATGCATTGTATTTTTCTGATCATCAATTCATGACTACATGGTATATAAAATGGTGATATGTGGAAGGGCAGGTCAAGCCTGTCTGAAAGCCATCACCATGCGTGAGAATGTGCCTCCGCCCGGTACCATGAATCATCTATGTATATGGCATCAAACTTAAATGAATATTCTGAAATCATGCATTGATTAAGGGGGAGCCTTGCTAGCTAAAAATTCTGAGATTGATGTTTTTCCATTCTCTCAGCATGATGATGTTATTCTGTGGCCGAACATTTTGAGGACTGAATTTGATCAATGTTATGTGATCTTTACCAATGTGCTACTCATCCTTTTGAATAAAAGAAAAAATATTTTCAAGAAAAAGTTTACATGTGATGATTTTGATGCCTTGAATGAATTTTCTGAATTCTCTTTTCAAGATAAAATTGTGTTCTCACATTAAAAAAAAAATTTCTGCATGTCATGCATTAGTTGCATTAGATGCATATAGAGTTGTCATGTGCATCTGAAATCGTGCATCACATTGCATATTTGCATATCATTCTTTGCATATCATTCACATAGTGCTTTTGGAAGATGAAGCTCATCGTGTGTCATGTTGCATAGTTGGCATTTCCAGCATGCATATAGTGCATATTTTAAAATGCATCATTTTGAATATTTCATGTTGCATAAATACCAAAATGAATACTTCCAATAATGGCATCATATCTTTGGGGCCAACATTTCAAGAACTAAAATTACATACCTTTTCATTTTGCATTACATATTGCATATACCTCATTGTGTGCATGCATGTTATTATATGCTATTCAACCCCTTCCTTGAACCTTCTAAGACCGTATACTCCATTGATAAATAATGCAACATCTGAGTCTTAACAAGTGTGCTTCATGTCAAACTCTCAGGGGGAGCATTTCATACTTATTGCATTTACATAGGGGGAGCTGCACTATCTTGTTTTGAGTTAAATTTTCTCCGTACATGTTAAATCAAATTCGCACACTTTATGCACTTTAATGTGAAATTGAGTGTTATTCATAAGGATATAGGAATTTTATTTCAACACTCTAAAGTAATTCAACTTGCTGCATGAATGACAAAGAGACAGTTGAGGAAAAAGTTGCCTGCCTCCGCATACAAAAAAATGGATGAAATGAAAGGCATAGTAATACTTAGTCTCACTGAGTAAATTGGGCACATGTCACCTGAGACGTGATGTGATTCATTTTTGAAAAGTGTTGACGAAAGTACCTCTATTCAAAAAGAAGTGAAATTGTTCAGTATTCTGAGTAACCGGAGATTCTGGCATGAGCTCCATGTGTCTCCTCGCGTAAAAAGGAATTATTTGAACCTGATCATTCTTAGAAAAATTCAGATTATCAGTGTAAAAAATTTATTGAGGCAGAGCAAAACCTCCAATACGCTGCTCTCTAGATTGAAATGCGGTCTGTACAATTATTATTGTGTTTAATTGAAAATCTGGTTATCCATATGGCTAAAATTCATTCTCATGTTCCTCACTTACACATGGTAATTTGATTTGATATGTATTCTGAAAATTTGATTAACTGCATGACATGCTGTACATCTTCTCCTATCTATCTGCACACTCCTTTCGGTGTAATCATGAGCACTCTGATCTTAATGGCTCACCTGCACTTTTCGTACACCTATCCCTTCACACTAAATAAAATGGGGGAGCTATATTGCATGTATATATATCTATGTGCTTGGAGATCAATCATACTGGATCATTTTACTTACATTCTGCATATTCATATTGTCCACATTTGCATTTCAAAGTTGTGCCATTAGTTCATGCATATTGTGCATATTGTTTCTCTTTAGAACCCCATTGTCCGTAGGGTTTTGTCAATGTTGTTTTTGGTTTTACTGTCATCATGGATTCCCAATCCTGATCCACATTTCTGATTATGTCAAAGGGGGAGAGAGCATTATAACATAATATTTTGTCATCATCAAAATGGGGGAGATTGTTGTGTATGTGATTTTGATGATTACAAAATGACTTTGTTGCTTGGCCTTGTGCGTGAATGGTTATTCATGTCTTCATGTGCTTGAACTCATTATCCTCTAGCTATGGAGTATGAAATGATTGTGGAAATGATTACACAATGTTGTTATGGGGATATCATCATGTGGATGTATTTGTGACTCTATAAGGCTCATATGTGCTTTGAGGTTAACACATTGCATATACATTGTATATACACTTGGTGAGATTGCTTTGTATTCAATGAGAAAGTATTTGTGGAAAATATGCTTGGATAAATGTCATATTGAGCCTCATGTAATGCATGTGTACTTCGGCTAATGCTAAATGAATGATTGAGATACAATACCCTAAATTTGTTACTTGGAAGATTCAAGAAGATCCCTTGTTTATAACAATGCCCCTCATGCATTTAATGATCAATGAATATGATTTTTATCAACAAGAATGCCATTTGAATAAATGAGTTCCAATGCTATTGTACATGCCTTTGCATTTGGCATGATTGTCTACATGTGCATTTGGAAGCATCTTGATGTTGAAGGCTATGAAGATACAAGAATGTTATTGAATGGTTGAGCTCCCATGTCTTTATATTTGAATGATTGAGCTCCCATATCATTGTATATGCCTTGGATGCGATGGAAGATTCAAAGTGCTTCAAATGCCAAAGATTGTGACTTATGTCTTTATGGAATCATTTATTTATGCAATGAGCATTTGGATGGTTGACAAGTTATGAAGGTTCTTTCGAAAGAATCAAGTTTATGAACTCTTAACCTTCATACATATGGTAACTTGATACTCTTATGATTTTGCAAGACCAAAGATGGTTTTTATACCCTCCCATATCAAGTGGATCGTGGTAATATCTATTACCCACCTTGTGTGCTTGAATTGGAGGAGGTTGAGGTTGTGCTTTCATGCCTTCATGCATATTTCTCATGATAGTCTCGTGGTAGCATCTTGCTCATTTAACTCTCCATATTCCTTGTTGAATCCAAGATTTAATGATGTTTTGAAATCCCTCTAATGCATGTTTTTCACTTGGAAAAATTAAGTTTTCAATTGGGGTTGAAGATTTCTCAGACTACATTGAACTGCATTATGCAGTCTTTGTGCTGGGCAGAAGGTGTCGACACCTTGCTGAATCTGCCTTGGCTGCAGCAAGGCAGCCAGTAGGTGTCGACACCAGGTGTCGACACCTATCTGACAGAGTTCTATTTTTCATGTTTTTGTGTGTGCAGGGTGTAGGTGTCGACACCAAGTGTCGACACCTAGTGTCCAGGCATTCTGTTTGGTATTTTTGTAAACATTTGGGCACCAGGTGTCGACACCTCTGCGGAGCCGCGAAAATGGACTTTCACGTCCATGGCCACGAAGTCATACCAGTCCGATCCTTCTGCCTCAAATCTCTCCCTAATTCGTGGATCTTGTCCCTGAAGTGTTCCTTGACCGTTCTAAAAATATAAAACCATCTTCTTGGGTCGCAAACCCTAATGAATAGGTGAAATCTGAAATATTTTCTCCTGTTCGAACTCTTGTGAGTGTAGGGACGCAGCTGTAGCTCTAGGGCTTCTTCCACAACGTTTTGGGCATGAAAGTGAAAGGAAGAAGGCTCCTTCCAAGTCTAAAAACGATCTTGGTATGTGCATTTGTTGGAGGAGGAAGAGAAGGTTGCAAGAGATCATCTCTACGACCTTGAGTGCAGATTGATGGTTGAATCTACAGTGGCAGCGACTTCCACTCCCTAATTCATGATCTCTAGAGCACCTTTCCACCTTATCTCAAAGCTTGGTTGAAGATAAAGAGGGGGATCTCTAAACCATTCATTTCCATATTCTTGTTAGAGATTTGCTTAAAGTTTGGGCTTATTATTTCTATCTATTCTTTCAGGAGAAGAAAAGAATGGAAGAAGGAAAAGAGGAGCGCCTCGAGGAGAGGAATAAGATGATGTTGAAATCGTGAACATCTATCAACGAGTCAAGGAGGACTAGATTTTGTTGAAGAAGGGGGAGTTTTATTTTTGATGCATCTTTCTAGTCTCCATCTATAGAATTTGTTTTGGGAGGTCATAGCATATATTTGTCTTCATTTCATATACACGAGTACTTTGTGTGGGTGTTCGGAGAAAGGGTTCTCCGAGTGTTTGTGTTGACGTGTATGCGTTGATTTGTGCGGAGCACATCCGCGTGTATGGTTGGGAGTTTTTCTCCCGCGTGGTTGTGTAGGCATTGCCCTACGTGTGTGTAGACGGAGTTTTGTCTCCGTGTGAGGTATTTTGTGCGGGGTGTGTTCCCCAACGTTGTGTGTGTGTGTGCGTGCTGCTGTGGCATCAGTTTGAGGCAAGGCCTCGTGTATGGATTGCTGCGGAAGCAGCGTGTGTAGTGTTGGGGTTCGTCCCCGTGTTGCTACATTTTGTAGCGTGTAGTGAGCCTCACCGGTTTGGTGAGAGGTGGACGTAGGGAGCCCGTCGTGTTCCCGAACCACCTTAAAAATCCCCGTGTCTTGTGGTTTGTTCCTTGTGATTGTGTGTTTCAGTATCTTTTCTGTTATGCAATCGTGTGAGCTCGGTGAAATTGAGTGAATTAAGTTTAAACCTGTTTAGATTAAATTCCTTAATATTATCAATCTTGTAAATTCCGCTGTGTGCTAGTTTGTGTTTTTAATTGGACATAGTTGTTAGTATAAGGATCTATTCACCCCCCCTCTAGATCTGTATTCTTGCACTACTGGACCCAACAGTCCCCTCGGCTGATTGTCGGAAACATACTATTTTAAACCATGGGGTATGATGCTACTGGCGTCGCATTGCGCTGGGAGTACTTTCTTTGTAAATAAGTGAAAATCCATAACACGATGCAGCATGATTGATACTTATACATGACTTTCTTGATATTCCACAGAAATTCATGAAGTACTTGCTCATAAGCAAAAGATACTGGAGTGATGATTATGTGGCTTGCTAGTATATTCTCGTTACATTGTTGTTCATGAAAGGCCATATCATATTCTTATAACATTCTTACTAGTTCATACTTGATCTCATTCTATCTTACATACTTTGGTTTAATTGCATGGTTGATCGCATTCGCATGATTTTACCTTATTCCTCTAGAGCAAAAATATTAATTACTTTAATGATGCCTTCATGTTGATGCGAAGATACCTACTGGGTAAGTGTGCTCATTATCTATTTCCATTCTTTTTCAGGAAATGAAAGTGAGTCGGGTTCGGATTCAGAATGTTCAAGTAGCGGATCCGAGAGTGAATAAAGAATGAGCGAAGACTTAGAAAGTTTACATTGTTTAGATCGAGTCTATATAATTTCTTATTTCTTGAGTCTAGCGTGATGGAAGTTGAATTAGTGGTTGTATTCGAATATTGGATTTGATTATTAATGAAAGTTGAAGTTGAGTAAATATTGTGCGATTGCATTCTTATGTGTAATTGTCTTGCGCTCTGATCGTTCTTGCTTGTAAGAGGCTTACCATGCCTGCTGTTCGCGTTCCTCGAGCGAGTCTTCCGTTGTAATAAAGGCTCGGGGCGTGACATCAATAATTATATCTACACCAGTGCTTCTCAGAGAAGACACATATTGCAACAGTTCCTCCAATGCGAAGGTATCTACAAGGAAACGCAATGCAACAACACATAATATATATATGGTCTTGCTTCAAACATTACTAGTATAGAGAATGCATTTGGTTTCAAAAATGCAAAAGGGGCTCTGCTCTTGGTTTAACATAGTGCAGTCACAGGGATGCTCAATGAATGGGCTTTGATTTAGCTGGGTTGACGGCATGCACTCATATGCAACTACTCAAATTGGTGCAGCCATCTCTATTCTTCTAGTTCTGATTTCCATATTCTCCAGAATGTGGATTGTACTTTGTCATTGTTGCCAACTTCACCTGAACAAAATGAAGCATGCTTTTCTTGAATTTTGTGCAGTAAAAGGACGTTTCTCTACTTAGGATCTGAACATCCAATACCAGCACTGTGCAGTGAACTATACATCACTCCTAAGTTGGTGATATTGTTGAGTTTATGGTAATCTTGCATTGCTATCGTCTGTTCTTCTATTATTTCTATTCCATGAAAAGCATCCATGAGGTTTAGAAGAAGTGAACATCCTAGTACATCTTCCCTCTCACTGGTGGAAGTTTCCAGCACTGACTTTGGAAAAGATGCAATGAGATCATCATTGGGAACAATATCATTCATAGACAACCAAGAGAGTATGCATAATGCCGCTTGCATTCTTACGAACATCCACCAATTTCTAGCAGGATAGTGCTCACTGGGGATGACCTTTTTACTGCACTCCACTTTGTTGTTCAGGTCAATAAGCCAAGAGAGATTCATGGCAGCCAAAGGACAAAACTCTTCCATTATCTCTCTAGATTTGAGGTAAACTAGACTCGTTTTCCCTTAATGTACTTTCTGCAACTATGGTAAGAATGCTCTTGATGCCCTCGAAGTGGTCTTCTTGGTAATCATTCCAACCATCAGAAATAGTGACTTCTATTGGTTTTAGTGGATCCCTTTGGCCATCAACATCTGCAATTCCATGTGCAGGAGATTGCTGACTTAGTCCCATAGCGATTCAGCAGTGGAGTGAGGGTTGGCATGCTCAGAATACGTGTTGAATTTAGCAATGCAGGGAGGCCTTCAGTAAGCTCGATTGTGCATTGGACTTCAGAAGTGCAGAGAGTTTTTTCTTTTTCTTTTTGCCTTTGGTTCAAAGCAATGCAACAGCAGAAATGTTCAGTGGATGCATTTAGGTTCATTCTGAATATACAACTCTCCTAATGTACATTCTGTCCCTTGTTTATAGCTCTGTCCCAAAGCAGCAACCCAGTGTTGTTCGCAACAGTCTTGATTAAAATTCAACTCTGTTAAATTCCTTCCTCTCTTTTCTTAATCTATCGATTATTTGATTGACTTTCTTTCATTCTCCTGTCTTCCTTTTCTCATTTCTTTGAAGTGGCTTCTTTTATTACTGTCGAAGGGGTCGACCCTTGGGCCTCAGAATTAACCCTTGTTGACTTCAATATTCTTCTGCAATGAAGAGTTCTGCTCCAATGGGAAATTTGCTGGCTCCACTAAACCCATTAATCAGCCATGGCCCTTCATGCATGAATATGCATATTTCACATGAATGTGCAGATGAGATGAGGCTTGAAGTTGTTCCATATACCATTAGTGTAGATGTCCAGAGATTCTTAGGCCACTTTACCTCATGCGGTGGAGTCTGATTAGGTGTAGTATATGCACACATGCAGCCATGCTGGGTTCACACAAATTGCTGTTTCTCTTGCTTTAAAATGCAACTAAGGAAGATGGATGAAGGGTGCAAGCATTCCACTGTTCTACCAGTAGAATTCCTTTATTTCTGTTCAAAGCCGGCCAGCAAGGATCTCGTGCCAATTAGATGCACGGAGACAGGTTTGATGAAACTCATGATGGTTATGGAGTTGTGTGAATGAGAAAGGGAGATCCTTAGTGTGCTCAAATGTTCAGCGAATGAGAAGGAGCTACTAGTTTAATTCCAAGTAGTTCAGCAATGAGATGAAGGCTAGCTCATGGTTCATTTCATCAATTAATTTTCGATGTTTTCTTCTTTGTATCATTCCTCTCGTTCCTTTGTGATTGTCATTAAGAAATGGTGATGTTTATTCATGTTGTCACACTTGGTTTCCATATTTTTTTTGTGTCAAATTTTGGGAAATTTTTGGCAGCATCTCCCCCAGACCGAGCATTTTGGGGTGAAAAGCGAAGTGCATCCATGGGTATACCAGGATGACCTCTAAAATAGAGAAAGCCACAGCTGACTGCTCTATGATCCCCAAATTGGATAGGGAGGCATCCCGAGGGCTAGCCTACAAGGGAGCTCCACATACCCGGGGTTGAACCGTGGGACAAGGGACGCTCAATGTTGCCATTTGAGTGGCATTCATATTCTACTCCATGAGAGGGACTTCTAGGGGAACATACCATGACATGGTAGACCCCCTAGAACTCGGAGGAGTTCAAATTAGTGAATAAGGAAGACGACAAACAGGGAATTGTCCCCTCCCCCATGATAGGCCCAGCGATATAGAACCTATACGAAATCTGCGATAATGTACTATTATCCCAGTGTATGCGGCCCAATAAAGATTCAACACAAAAAGGGGGGTATCAGCATGTTTCCACTGCTGTAACGAAATATAATAAAACATCAGGAGTATATAGTATTCTTACAGCAGCACCCACTGGGCATTCAGACAGACAGTATAACACTTCACATATGGCTGACACAAGAACCGTAACAACAGATGAAAGACAACACAGGGAGTATGGCCTTCAGTAAAATTTTGGTTAGACCAGAGCCCCAACAACTTATAGAGGAAGAGTGATGCGGCTCATGGTCATTACCACAGAAACCAAACGCACTGAGCAACAGAGGATACACACATTATCACAAATGAGAATCATACATGCCGGGCCTACATAAACGGTTCACATCAAAGGCGACAACAGGATCTGTCCGACACATTGGGGTAGGCGTTGCATGCTTAATGTAGCCCAGAGGGGCATTAACACGCTGGTATGGCCAGGGACACCCCCATTGATAAAAAAAAGATTACAGGATTACAGTAAAAGAAATCAGAAACTGGCATCAGGATAAAATTAGAGGGGAAGAGCAGATCTGCACCCAAGATCAGACCATAAGCATTTCTCTTCATTGATGTGAATAGAAGGATACATCGTGCAAGATCATTACATCCCGGAAGCGAGACAAAAATAAGAAACAAAAATACACTGAATAGAAGAGAAAAGAAGACGATGGGGGAGGGAGGGGCATTGACCCCGTTCCCTCCCCAAGACACACCTCTCAATCCTCTCTTCCTCACAGAGGGAAGCGCACGTAGGGGTGGACTAGAATCTCCTCACAGGGGTTTGCTCGCTCAGGGCGTCTAGAGGTCCGAGTGCGAAGCCCAACTTCATTCGCCGCTTGCGGGCTTTATAGCCGCTGGAGGGCTTCGTCGCACGGGGGAGCTCGTGCTTCGTGCGTGTGAGTGCTGCCGACTCGATCAACCTTCGTGGGTGAGGAGGCTACCGACTCGATCATCCTTCGTGCGTGAGGCTCCCGCTCGTGGTCGATGGCACAAGGAGCCGACGGATGGAGCTCACGCTTTGCTCCGGTGATCCAATGCACAGGGGCCAGGTGGAGCTGCTGCGTGCCCGCGGGCGTGCTCGCCAGACTAGAGCGCCAGGGGCCCTACCGGAGGTGGGGTGCTGGGCTGTCGCTGTGCGGAGAGAGTGTGAGGGAGCACGAGGCTCCTCTTCCCCCATTGGCCAGGCGTGGAGAAGGTCGTAGCCATTCTCGAGTACGTGTGAAGAGGGAGAGTGAGAGAGAGGGGAGCTCCTCCTCTCATTGCTTCGGCGGGGATAAAAGGCCGCGGCTGCTCTTTTGTTTGCTCATTTGTTATTTTATTATATTTATTATTTTTTATGTTCTTTGTTATTTTGTTTTCTTTTTTGTTTTATTATATATATATATATATCTTTCTTTAATTTATATTTTGCTCCTTATTATTATTATTATTTTATTTTTTTAATTTTTTTTATTTGTTTGTAACTCTATTATTATTATTTATCACAATTAATTTTATATATTTTTTTTGATTGATTATAATTTTTTTTTTAATATTTTAGGGGCCAACAAATGCCCCTCACCTGCAGGTGGCGCTAGAGAGGGACGATGGAGCGGGACCTGCAGGTGCAACCCACTTGAAAAGTGTTGTACGTGTCTTTTTGTTCATGCAAACATGCAGGCATTCATCAACAGTAGACGCTGGGTATACATATAGGGTAGCTCCCCTATATCGGGGATTGGACATGAATAGTGCCCACGATTCATAGACAAGGTGTGGCTCACGAAGCACAACTAAGGGAGATGTAATGCCCCGAATTTTTAGGCTATTTCTCGGATCAGGGTCTGTGGGTTTCGGATCGTCTTTCTGCGGATTGTGAATAGTGTCCAATTGAGCTTCGGACTATTTATACCAGATTGTCGGACCCATTGGTGGTGTGCCCGTGAATTTCCTTGGGTCCATGGCGTTGTGAGGAGCATGCCGGTATTTTTATGGAACTTTCAGAGTGCATGTGTGTGTCCCGGGTCGCGTTTTTGGTTTTACACGTGTTTTTCGTCAGTCGGACCTTCGGAACCCCGTGTAGGGTGAACCGTTGCGTTCTCTGACACTGGGATGTTACCACTGCGTTGTGCGTTTTTCGAGGATCACGTGTGATATTTTTCCTATTTTTTGGTATTTTCTAGAATTTTTAGATTTTCTTATATAATAATCCCTTAACCTCTCTCTCTCTCCCCATTCTCTCTTTCTCACTGTCTCTCATCTCTTTCTCTCCCCCTCTCCCCGAGCGGCCGATGGTGATGGAGGAGGGCGAGGCGGCGATGGCGAGAGGCGAGCAACGGGTCGAGGATCGAGGGCCGATGGCGCGTGGAAGCTCAGCGGTGCGTTCGTGAACCGACAGACGTTTAAACGGCATTTCTTCGCGGATCGGCATCCTCAGGGCGTGGAATCTTCAGTGGAGGTAGGGAGATGGATCCCCAGCTCGTGCACATCCTTTCCCGCGAGTTTGGTAGGCCGTGGTGAGCCGAGCGGGCTTATTTGTAAATTTTGGGAAAAAACATATTTTTGGGGAGTGAGCCGGATCTAAGGTTTTAACCGCGTTTTTGTGGTTTGAATGGGGCCTCTCGGTGCTAGAGAGGTTGGGGACTAGTTTCCCCTTGTTTTTCCCCTCACGTGGGCGCGAACGGGGCGTGGAATGGACTTTCCCGTGATTTCCACCATTTTTGGGCTCGGGACGATTTAGCAGTCGTTTCAGAGACCGCTAGGGGCGCCAAGCGGTCATGTGGAGACCGCTAGGGGTCCCCCTATGTCGGTTCAAGGCTGGCGGTCATGCGATAGACTGCCAGTGGGTTTAGCGGTCCAGAGGTAGACCGCTAGCCAGTGCGTCGCGGTCCATGGGTAGACCGCCAGGCTCGTGGTAGTGGTCAGAGTTAGACCATTTTCTATTTTGGAGTCGTTCCAAGTCGGTCGAGTAGCGGTCTCGCGACGGACCGCTGGGCATTGCCTAACGGTCAGGCAAAAGACCGCCACCTACCAACGGTCCGAGAGGTGACCGCTAGGGGTTACGAGTTCCTGAGGCTTAGTGGTCCAGGGGTAGACCGCTAGGCTGGCATTAGCGGTCCAGGGGTAGACCGCTAGGTGATTCTTCGTGCTCGTCGTGCCGTTTACCATCGTGTTGGTCTCCGGTCGACCCGGTTGTGACCCAGTGGTCGACCTTCGGCCTCGTGAGTGTCCCGAACACCCCATGAGTTCCGTGTCGGTATTTTTGGGGTGTCTGGAGGTACCGTGTTACCTCGGTTAGCATGCCCGTAGGTGTGGTGGGTCCGGGTGACCCCATGTGTTCCGGGCTTTCGTGTTACGCTCGATCGAGTCACTGTGTATCGGTGTGAGTGCGGTGGGGTTCCCCCACATGTCATGGGTTTCTGCGGAAGATGGTTCCCGACTGGGCCAAGTGTATGGCCTTGGACTGCGAGTCCAGCCATTCAGCCTGGGACTGGAGGTTCCCTGCTTTTCCCTAGGATGGGGAATCGACTTGGCAGTTGGTGAACTACCTTGGGAACCGTACTTCTGTGCTTTCCGCGTGGGCCATGTGTGGCCTGTGGACTGTGAGTCCAGTCACCCAGCCTGGGGCTGGAGGGTTTCTTAGTTCCCTTTTCGAGGGAATGGTCTCGGCAGTCGTGAACTGCCTCGTGAGTCATCGTGCCAAGGTTTATGACCCTAGGGTTAGGGCAGATTGACGGTGTGGAGCCGTTCGGTGCAACGGTCTTGACCCCGAGTCTTGTGACTCAAGGACCGTTGGATTTAGTGAGTTTAGAGGACTGCCTAGAGTCCAGTGGCTCGGCGTCACTTGGTTCTCCTCGTGACTTTCGCACAGGGTGCGTGCGTGCTTCACGAAGTTTCTCTTCGGAGAGTGGTCACATCAGTGGCTCCCCACTAGTTGTAGCCTTCCGACACGCGAGTGGTCCCACCAGGGAGTGGTGGCGAGGCTACCCCGAGAGACGATTTTTAGACTGGTTACCGTAGGGCCCCACGTCTTGCAGCTAGAGTCCGACTGAGGGGAAAACCAGTTAGAGGCCAGACCTAGGACGCATGGTCTGTGTGTACACACGTGGTTTGGGGCAGTGGACCCGCGCTGACGAGCGCGACCCCAGCTAGTCACTTATTCTGTGGTTACTAGTACGGTGTCCCCGTTCCACCAGGGGTCAAGGGGGACACCTGAGGCGCGGTCTAAGACGTCAGTGGACGCATCCGGCCTTGCTTCTGGTGGGCAGATACTCCTGTCACGAGAGACGTGACTCTCCTGTTTCCGAGTTCCGTTTCCCATCTACGAGACGTGATTTTCTGGACTGTCCGGTGTTTCAGAGGTAGTGGCCAGGGTGTCAGTGGCTTCACTGAGGTTTCGTCGTGCCAGTGTGGGACTGTGCGGTCCCAGTTTGTTGTGCCTGTGTGGGAAGACTTCTGCGGCAGGGTTGCCGTGAGTGTTTCCTCGGTAGGTCTGGTGTTAGAGTGGTCCGATTCCCGATTGTGAGATCGGGCTTTCTCTTTCGATTGTCGGTACAGTAGGAGTAGTTGTAGTGCCGAGTTTTTATCGGCCACCGGTTTACTGTTCCTGCTATTGATGTAGTTGTAGTTGTTTTTCCTTTTCGCTACCGCCGTTGTTCTCAGTTGGGGTTCCGCGGGATCCCTACTGAGCTAGTGACAGGAGGCTCACCCCTGCTTTTCAGGTGCAGCGATTCTTCCTCGAGGTTCGAGAGTGCTGTTCGGCGGTTCTTAGTTGTCAGCTCACCGGGCCGAGTGTTCACTTGGCATGTGGTATGTTTTACTGCTTTAGACTGTACTTTCTGTTGGATTGGACTCTGTTGTAGTAGTTGTTTATTTATTTCTATTAATTGTTGTATTATCCTGCATTATTTCCTATTTCTTTTTGCCTCCACACTCCTTTTAGCCCTTCCGAGCTCTTCCGGCTCGTGGGCGACGGGCCAAGATTCGAATGGTATCGAGTTCGCCCCAGTATCCAGATCTTGGGTCATCACAAGAGGTGTGCATTAGAAGAAGGGACACTGCATAGAGCATATACATAGCATAAATCAAAATCTACACCCGAGGCCTTTCATCCATGGTGTGCTAGTGTGGGCATGTAATCAACGAACCCTACGCATAGGGACACGTAGGCATTCTAAGTAACACTAGAGGATTGCTCCAGCGTCTACACATACATTTGGGGCTTTCGACTTTTGGTAACTTCGCCCCACCCCCTTGTTTATCTTTTGATTCGGGATTTCACCGTTCGACGCGAGTCTTCTCATTTGTTTCAGTGGGGATTCCCGGCTACTAAGATTCATCCCTTTATTTACTGTGCCATCATGGACTTCACCGTTCGGCGTGAGTCTCCTCATTTGTTTCAGTGGGGATTCTCGGCTACTAGGATTCATCCTTTTATTGTGATTCTATTATGGACTTCACCGTTCGGCACGAGTCTCCTCATATGTCTCAATGGAGATTCCCGGCTACTAGGATTCATCCTTTATTATAATTTCATCATGGGGTCTGCTTCGCCATTTTGCGCGAGTCTCCTCATTTATTTCAGTGGAGATTCCTGGCTTTCTGGATTCGCATTCCACTTATCACTTTTTTTCTTTTCTTCTTTTTTTTTGAAGGGGGTAGGCGACTTTTCCCTCACAATTGCCCCTCGCGTAGGTATAGAGTTTTGAGCCTTTATGAAGTGTCAGGAAGAATTTTCAGCGTCCCTATGGATGGGATTGTTGAACATGCTATGCGTGAAGGGCAAGTGTCTAGTACTCGCCAAAGATTTAATTTTGCAAGTTACGCTAACAATGTAGCTATGATTATTCCCCTAGACGTATGCACTTGCCAAAGATTGATTTTCCATGCCTTAATGTATGCCATGATGCACACATATCTAGAATCGGGGCAACATTATTTACCAAGGAAAGATGGTCCTAGAAAGTCGAAGAAAGTGTATTAACATATAGTATAGACAAGCATGCAAGGACGTTGAACAAACATTCAAGATCAAACAGGCATGCATAGTTTTTTTTTGTTTTATTTATTTATTTATTTGTTTGTTTATTTTTGTTTGTTTGTTTGTCTTTTTTTGTTTACTATTTTTTATTATATATATATATATTTGTTTTGTTGTTTTATATTATTTTATTTTATTTTTATTTTGGTTTATTTTTTTAATTTTATTTTTTTGATATCATTATCATTTTATTGAAGTCTTGATGGGAATTTAAGTTACTGATGAGGCTATTAGCCGAGGCATAATATCTGTCAGCTAGGATGCCGACAGCTAGGGCGTTTGTTGGCTTGAGCACTGATGGCTGAGCTTGCGCGTTGACGGCTGAACATCTGCTGGTCTGAGCCTTGATCAGCTGAACATCTATCGGCTTGAGCCCCGATTAGCTGGATATCTGACATCTGTCGGCTTGAGCCCCGATTGGCAGAACATCTGACATCTGTCGGCTTTAAGCCCCGATTGGCTGAACATATGACATCTGTCAATTTTAAGCCCCGATTGGCTGAACATCTATCGGCTTGAGCCCCGATCGGCTAAACATCCGTCATCCGTCGGTTTAAAGCCCCGATTGGCAGAACATCTGTTGGCTTGAATGTCCATAGTTAAACATCTATTGGCTTGATTGCCAATAGTTACTGCTTGACCTCCTTTGTCTTTGGGGTTTGCTAGAACATCTGTCGGCGCAGGTGCCGATAATTGATATCTTGGGACTTTGTTGAACTTCTTTGGGCATCTTCTGGGCATCGTCGGACATCTATCGGCTGGGCGCCGCTGCATCCATCATCCTCATCCTAGAACATTGTTAATCATCTATCGGGTTGAATACCGATGCATTCATCTTATATATTCTTCGGCCATTGTACAGTATCTATCGGCCTGGATACCGATGCATTCATCATTCTCTCCTTCGAGTGCCATTGTTCATCCATTGGCTTAAATGTCGATGCATTGATCTTGTATATATATTTTTTGGATATCATCGAGCATTTGCCAACCTAAACATCGGTGATTAGGTGTGTTTCTCTCATTCTTCATTTATTCACCATTCATCATTCATTGCTAGCTAGGGCTTCATCATTTGGATAGCCCCCAACATTAGCAGCAGACGTGCAGTGTAGGCATCTTTGATAGAACGGCCCTTGAAAGGCCAATATCCCACCTTTATTCATCATTGCTATGAATGATCATTGCCCTTATAAAATGGAGTATATCCGGCAGTAGCCATGTACACCATTTCATACATCTACCCCCAGAATGGAGGGACCATGTGTATCTTCCACCATTCTTTCGATGCACATTTACCCCCAGAATGGGGTACCATCTATATTTTTCATCATTTGACATACATTTGCCCTCGGGATGGGGTACCATCTGTATCCTCCCATCATTTCATTCATTTTTTTCTCCTTTTATTTGATGTGCATCCCCCCCTCAGAATGGGGTACCATTTATATCTTTCATCACCATTTTTTTTTTTACATCTGCCCCCAGAACGGGGCATCATCCACATCTTCCATCATTTTACCCCTCCTTTTTTTATATGCATTCCACTCAGGATGGGGTACCTCTATATCTGGCATTTTTCTTTGGTATACATCTGCCCCCAGAACAGGGTACCATCTGTATCTTCCATCCCTTCATTTTTTTCTCTCATTTTTTTTTGAGATGCATCCCCCAAAACGGGGTACAATCATTTTTTTGACATGCATTCCCCCTCTCAAAATGGGGTATCATCTATACTTTTCTCCATCATTCATTTTTTCTTATACATCTGCCCAAAACGGAGCACCCTACATATTTTTCAGTGTTCTCGATATATGTACTTGCCCACGGAATGGGTATCATCTATGTCTTCCAACACTTGTAATATACATCTGCCCAAAGAATGGGTATCATCTATGCCTTCCAACATTTCCATTCATCATTCATTTTTTATTCATTTTTTTGACATGCATCACCCCTCAAAATGGGGTACCATCTGTATCTGTCATCATCATTTTTCTTATTCATCATTTTCTTTTTTTTTGTGCACATCTACCCCCGGAACGGGTGTCTTCCGTATCTCCCAGCACTTTGTTGATGTAGGACTACCCCTTAATGAGGTATCATTTATATCTTTCAAGGAACTTGAAATGCCTTCTAGAGCAGATTGCTCTTTGGCTGACGTGGTGCGGCCGTATTAGCCGCCTTTTTAAAACCAGACGTCTGATGGGGATGCGGTGGATTTACCCTATATTCCCCTATCTGCAGCTCACCTCTCTGGATCAAGCCTTCAGTGATATCTTTGAAGACATAACAGTCCTCAATGTGGTGCCCGAGCATCTGATGATAGGGGCAGAAGCGGGGCTCATCTTTTCTTGTAGCAACACCGGGCTTCTTTGGGCCCGGGAGTGTGATCTTGTTGTAGTGGGTGACCCATTCGAACAAGACCCGAGTCTTCTCCCTTGAAAATGAATAGGGCTTATTCATCTTACTCCTTAGCGAATGTCGCAGCTCACCAGGCTTAGCTGACGAAGAGCTGGCTGCATCTTTCTCCTTCCTTCTTTGCCTCTCAAAGGTTTGTAGATCAATTGACTAAATATCTTTATGCATTGGTGGTTCATCAGCTGGCTTGTTCTTTTGACTTGGGGCGGCAGCGGCCCGGCAATATTTTGCCAAAAAGACTTCGATATCGACCACAATATCGTTCAGGAGATCGAAGGACCTGACTTCAATGCCAACCATCCTTGTTAAGACTTCTATCTTTAGATTGCGTTTGCTTATCTGGACAGCTTCTTCATGGTTTGGTGGGTGCCGACATCTGGCACAGAGGTCCCTCCATCGATGGATATAATCCAGAGCGGATTCATTAGCCCTTTGTTTAATTTCGTACAATTCTGCCTTAGTAATTTCTTCTTTGGCAGGCTTTGTTCCCATCATTTGTTCCATATTGGACTTATCCATCACTGCCAGAGCTGGTGAATTTAAGTGCAGACCCAGCAGATGCAAATCCATTTCATTCAGCTTGCATTGCAATGCTTCAACTTTATGTAATTCCTGAGACAACTCTGCCATTATGGCAAAGCCAAGAGTGCTGCCCCCTGCCCCAATCTCAGACGGGACTAGTGGTGTTCTATAATGGATGTCAGACGCATCCATGCTTTCAAAAATTGACATCTTTGCCCTCATGCCTCCACATGGAGGAGGAGTGTGGTAGCAGGCTACTTCATTTGGCAGCGGAAGGTGCCCATACTTCTCCCTAGACTTATCATCATAACGGGAGACTGAAGCTTTAGCTTGATCCGACCTCATCGGTGCGAAGCATATCTCTTCGTCGTCTTCTTCAGAGGTATGGCCATTACTGGACAAAGCCGACAGCATGTTACAAGAGAAGACTACGTCCCTCCTTGTATTCTTTGGCTTCTGCTTTTCCTTCCCCTTAGTGGTCGGTGTCTGCCCCCACAGTGGGTCATCTGGCGCATTTGGCACTCTTGATTCCTTTTTCATTCCTTGTATCAGGTCCGAGGATCTGAAATGCTCCTATGGGACGGGTCTATCGGTGTATATAGGCTTTTGACACCTCTTTAGGCAATTGCCGGTGTAGAGATATCATATTGACTATCCTTTGTAGCTTAGGCAGCTCATGCAGGCGTGGAGGGACCCTGTATTCATCCAGCTGGAGTACCCCCTTTTTAATCATGCTTTCAATAACATTTTTAAATACATAACAATCCTCAATGGGATGCCCCAGTGCCTGATGATATGGGCAAAAGCGGGGGCTATCTTTTCTTTGGGCATCATCAGGTCTCTTTTGATCCGGAAGCGTAATCTTGTCGAATTGGGTGGCCCATTCAAACAGGACCCGAGTCTTCTCCTTAGGAAAGGAATAAGACTTTGCTCATTCTGGCTCGCAGAGCGGGGCCTTCACGCTGATCAGCCGGCTTGGCGGGAGGAGGGCGGGCAACCCTTTTATCTTCATCTTTTTGTTGTTCGGACACCTTGAAGTCTACTGTATCAGCTTCTGCAGGCGTGGGCCGCTTATCAGCCGATCTGGCCTTATGGCCTACAGTAGTAGGAGCCGAAGGGCCACTGGAGATAAAGGCCTCGACCTCCTCCATGACATTGTTCAGTCGGTCAAATGACCTCATCTTCATTCCAATCATTCTTTCAAGGATCTCCCGTCGGAGATTTTGCTCGCAAATTTGGACGGCGTCCTCTTGATGTGGGGGCCGCTTGCATCTCATGGCAAGATTCCTTCACCTTTTAATATAATCCAGAGCGGTTTCATCCGGCCTCTGCCTTGTTGAGTATAATTCGGCCACCGTGACCTCCCTTTTAGTGACATGAAACCTGTCCCTGAACTTCCTTTGCATATCTGACCAGTCAACAGTTGAGCCGATCGGCAGGCTGGAGTACCATTCGAATGCGAGCCCTGTAAGCGAGGACCCGAAGAACTTCAGAAGGTATGACTCATCCGCTGCCAAGTCACCCATTACTGTTATGTAGTATGCAATATGTTCTTTGGGGGACCCTTGCCCGTTGAATTTTTCAAACTTCGGTGGCTTGATGATCCCCGGGGGAAGCCGCTTAATAGCATGGTGTGGCGGGTACAGGACCCGGTAAACATCGAACGTGGCATAATCTCCTTCGTCGCATTCTGCAAGCTTCATTTCTATCATCTTCTCTATCATTGACGGATTCATGGCAGTCGGGTCGATGGTCTCAGGGTAAAAGTGTGCCGGCTGGAGGTAAGGGGTGACCAAAGTGGTCGCCTGAGGTGCCGGACGTAGCAGAGGTGTTTAATGTATCTGTGGCAGCATCGGTGATAGCAACGGCTGAGGTAGACGTTGCTGAGTATCAGCCCGGCTATGCTCCGCATGTTGGGAAAAGTTGTATGATTAAGGGAGACCACCGGGGTTAGCATCTCCCCGTGACGACTCCGCCTGCATCTTTGACAGCTTGGACGTCAAGGTTTGTTCTGCCTTTTCATGCAGCTGTTTCTTCAAGAGCTCTATCTCTTGTTGATATTTTTGTAGTAGCATTAATACTGACGGCTCCGCGGCCGCCGTGTCCGGAGCATCCTCACCTGTTTTGCCCGAGGCACCTTCAGGAGAGATAGTTAATAGCATCTCATCTTCTTCAGACGTCATTACATTGGACATCAATGTAGGGGAGGTTTCAGCAATAACTTGCTTTCCCTTTGCCGCTTTTATCATTTCTTCTGCGGCGCTGCTCCTTCTGGTAGCCAGCCCCGGCCTTTCGGCTAATCGGGCCAATTCCTCAGGCTCCTCAGGCAAAGCCCCATATCTGCCAGCCATGCCGGTCATATTGTAGGTAAAAATCTGCATTCCTCTTCTTTGTTTCCAGACTCTTCTTCTAGGATGACCAGGAAAGGTTAGTCGTTCAAACACAGATATTCGTCCTCCTTCTTCCTGATTGGGAGGGTTTTGGCGGCAACATCCATTGAGGCATCTTCATATCCATTTTCCTCCACAGACGACACATCTCTTCTTTCTTCTTCTACACATGTCATCGGTGAATACTCATCTTGTTCCTCTTCTTCGACAATTGCCACTTGAATCAGCCGTTGTTGGCCCCAAGAGGGGTTTCCCAAGCCTCGGAAGTAGCTCCTGACCATGTTGGTCATTTCTTCGTGGCTTTGTCCTTGTGGAGGATCAGAGGACAGCCATTGGCCCCATACTGGAGGCATGTACGCCAACTGTGACATTATGACAATCTGATTAAATCTCCCTTTCACCATTGGGATATTGGCCTGTCGTGCACAGGCCTTGAAAGCAGCACGGCGTGGAGAGTACATAGCCGTGTCATCTTCTTTGAAGATAAACCTTCTCCTCTTCTTCTTTTTTGCCTTGACAGGTTGGAAATTGCTTCTGCTGGGCACAGTTGGCAAGATAGGCTGGATCTTCTTTGCGACCCAGACCTATTTGAATCTTCTCGGCCTCGGAGCTAGCTCCTCTTGGCCTTGGTAGTTAGCTTCTTCTTTTTCAGCTCTCCTCCTAGATAAGGCTAGGAAGGAATTGTAGGTTGAGACTGCCGGAACTACACGGTCCGGTATCACCTGGGCATTGCGCCCATTCAGGAAGAGGCGGACGCCGCCGATCAGGATGGACTTTCCTGAAGCCGAGAGACGTCCAGAAATAGGAACAGACGCCTTCCTCTGGGAGCTCCTTCTTCGGTCGCTCCCGAACTGGTTGGTGCGGGTTGGGTGGGCAGCATAAGCCACATGATGTACCATGCAGCTCACCACTTGAGATTGGTCTCCCAGTGAGGCCTGGCAGCTTTGGCCCTCAGCTTGGCAGGCCAGTGGTTCCTCGGCAGCAGCAGGAGGAGCAGGTTCCACGGCCGCTAGTTTGATGGTGTCGGTGAAGGCGACCCCCAGAAAGTTTGGGAATCCGACCACCGGTGGGAAGCTTTCGAATGCAGTGGGTACCGCCAGGTACCCTTTGGTGGCATGAGTAGCCACGACTTGCGGGCCAAAAGTGAGAGCAGCCAATCTGTTCAACATGGTGTCACTTGTAAATGGCAAGAAACAAGTTGTCCGTATTTAATATAGGGCCTTGGGGGCCCTCAATCTTGGCGAGAAGATGAAGGGAGACTTGGTCCCACCAGGCGTGCCACTTTGGTGACACATATTTTTATATAAAATGCGTAGGCGTGCCAGTCACGTGTGTGACAAAATTTTATTGTGCGCTCGACCTGACGTGGTCAGACGAATGTGGAGTCTGTGTCGGGACCAGAAATCCGTCATATCATAAAGGCTATGACGTTAATTACATCCTTCCACAAGAAGGAAAATCCTTGATTAATCGCCAGTGATTGAGGGCCTTTGGGGCCGAGGAGAAAATACATGATGACAATTTTCATCGTGCAAAGCAGGTTATAACATATATGGGTGCAGTAACTCATTAAAATAGAGGGTATTATTAAACCAACGATCCATGGACCGAGCTTAAGAGGGAAGGGAGACTTTCGGTCATGGGCAAACTGAGTCATGGCCATGATGGGGGTGAACCTTGGAATCCAGACACAACTGTTGGGACTTCAAGTATATATTCCCCTTGTAGGGTGCGAGGGAGGTGAGAAGTCCGCAAATTCCACGAGAATGTATGGCTTATTGTGTTTTCTTTTCTTTTATTATTCTTCTTCTATTACTTTGATTCATTTATTGGGGGTTCAAATTGAGAAGGGTAAGAATGCCAATGATGTAATACCCCGATTTATTAACAAATAAAAATTTCTAGAAAATTTATAAGAAATTAATTAGAAAATCCTTAATAAATAGAATAAGTTAAATTTGGACCATTTTGTAAAAATTTGGAAATTTTAAAATTTTGTAGAGGATAAAATGTTTAATAATAGTGTCTTCTGTAATTAGGTCGAATTAACTGATTAAGGCCCAAATCCACACTTAATCTAATTGGACCTTAAAACGTGATTTTGAGCCCAATACCCGATCATTTAGGCTGAGACCGGATCCAAATGAAAGGTTAGGATGAGAGGATCGTTCCCCTCTTAGTTCTCCCAGAAACCCTAACCCTAGAGAGCGAAGTTTTGGATAGAAGGCGGCTGAAAACCCTATCCGCGCCGTTCGCGCACTACCCTATTGTTTGGACTCTATCTCCACGAATAGAAGACTCTAGACCTCTTATGACCTATAAAAATGACCCTTGTCCACCCTAGTTTTGTTTGGGTGCTGTGACGGCCGACGAGGATCGTGGACGAGGGAGAATCCCGGCGATCACCGGCGGGGTGTTCTTAGCGTATCGTCGTCCCTTCTTCTTCCACTAAGGTAGGTTATAACAAGCCAAACCTTAAGTATGATATATGGTTAGAACCAACATCGAGTGCTCTTTCTATTGAATGCAAAAGCCCTAAAAGTTACTTAGTATCCTGCGAGAATTTTAGGGTTTAGTAGAAGCATGTCACATCTAGGGTTATACTTATTCCATCTCGTTTTAAGTAGGGGTTTCAGGCACTAAAGATTAAATCGAGCATGCTATATTGTAAAACCTTTTGTGCTCTTTCTTTTGAATCCAAAAGCCCTAATTAGTATGCTCCATGCTGTGCGTATTTAGTAATTTATTGTAAACCTAGCCAACTCGCCGGAGGCGGGCAGGGCAAAAGGGGTCTTGACTGTTTCTGACTTGCACGGCCTCGCGATAGACCGCCCAACCTGGTTAGGCGGCATATTATTGACCGTTTATGTGTTTTTGATTCGTATTATGTTTCTGGGAAGCGCGGCATGACCTCGACTGCCCTTATATTAGGCGGCCAGTGATTGACCGTTCATCTCCCCCAGCGGTTCAATACAGACCGCTCATCTCCAGCAGGCCTTCAAACCTAAGGGGGATAAACGGCCTGTCGTGCGACCGCCGAGGAGGATGAAAGGTCCCTACTGGACCATCCATCTTTACGAAATTGATTAAATTACCTTTCTTGCATGATTTATGATAGTAGATTAGTAGTTAAATGTAAGTTAGCAACATGCATAAAAACCCTGGAAAGTTATAACAGTAAATAATTATAAACTCTTGCTGATTTATTCATCTTGACCTTGGATCATCTTCTTCAATGAATGTTAATATTAATCATGATTCATTATTAATTGAAAATTATATTAGGATTGTTTGACAGTCGTTCTACTCCGGTAGAATTGACTGACCGCATTACTGGTTTCCGCTGATTTACTAGCCCCATTTCCTTGTAATGGTTGGGACTCTCCGCCGGATATTCCTTCCGTCGAACTAGGACCTCCATTATGGGACCTACGTAAGTCCCCGCGAGCCTGAGATTCCCACAAGGACGCCGGGCAGGTTGTACATGTTGTTCCCCTGTGGTCTTGATGATTGGTTTTGATGATAGCAAACACTATAAGTCACCATATGCATGTGTGCATGAAAGACCTTGTTGATTCATTTAAGTGCATTCATATGTGTTCATGGATTTGTGAATGTGTGCTTGTAAATGACATTCCACTATATTTATCTGACATATGGTCGATGCATTCATATAACAGAGTCAGCATAATTGCATTGAGCATACAGTCAGTACACTGCATGCAATAGTGGGTCGACCCCCTTCTTAGATGGGTCGACCCCTCCTAGACTTCCAAGTCTATACACTGCCAGCACACACGTTCAAAGTCTCTACATTTGAAGTCTACACAGCTGTAAGCATTTCAAAGTTCACACACTGCATTGCATGCGAGACCTTAAGTCTATACATTAGTCCGTTGTCGTAGACTAAGTCTATACACTGCTTGCATCCTCTTCAAGCCTGTACATTGGTCTTGGCATATGCATTCATAAAATCTATACACTCTTCAGTTGGCTTCAACTGAAGTCTGTACATCGGCATGCATTACTTCAAGTGTGTACAGAGCCGTTTGCGTCGTTCATAAAGTCCATACATTCACTGTAGCTTGCTTAGCTGAAGTGTGTACATCCATCGGTCCTTAGTTGGGCCAAGTCTATACATTGGCAGCACTGTGCAAGTCTATACATTGGCAGCGTGTCTGTGTTTCAAGCCATTCGTCAAGTCTATACATTCCCAGTCTTTACCTACGTTCAGAAGTCCAAGTCTATACACTGGTAAAGTCTGCACATTGTGCCTTGAAGATGTTCAAGTCTATACATTGGTTTTCACTTCTAAGTCTGTACATTGGCATATGCATTCACTGTAAAGTCTATACATAGCTGCGTCTTATTCAGCGTCTCATATGCATATTTGAGTCAAAGTATGTACAGCCCAAGTCTGTACATCCACTGTCTCACTTGGACTTGAAGTCTATACAGTGGACCGTCTCTGTCAGCGTCTCAAGTTGCAAGTCTGTACAGAGTCTGGCAGCCTACAGTGCATCGTCTCTTCAAGTGTGTACAGCCTTGGCGTATGCATCATAATGTCTAAACATCGTGTGCTTTGAAGTTTTCAAGTCTGTACATGGTCTTGGCATTTGCATTGAAGTTTATACATTAGTCTTCGTTTAAAGTCTATACATTAGACTGTGCTTCGCAAAGTCTATACATTGGACTGTGCTTCGCAAAGTCTATTCATTGGACTGTACTCGTAAAGTCTATACATCCATCGGTTCTTAGTTGGGCCAAGTCTATACATTGGTGGCTAAAGTCTATACATCGCTAAGTCTGCACATAGCAGTGTTTACGCTTTTCAAGTCTATACAACGTTGCTTGTGTTTCCTCAGAGTCTGTACAGCCAGCTCTATCACTTAGCACCTCATCAAGTCTGTACATACATAGGCTGCATAACACAAGTCTATACATCAGCACGATAGCTAGGCATTCAGTAAGTCTATACACTACGTTCATGCATTGTTCTCATCGAAGTCTATACATTGAAGTCTATACATTCAGATGGACTTGGAATTTGACGATCACCAGAAGTGGCGTCACTTTTGAATCAAACGCCTAGGAAGAAGGCATCTTTTACGTTGTGCATACTTTGATGCCAGAACCTAGTCTATACATTGTGTGCATCTGCTATCAAGTCTGTACATTTTAACTGCATGCCTGAGCATCCTTTGTCGTTGTGCGTACTTAGTCAAATGCCAAGTCTGAACATTGCTTCAGCGTTGCCTTCAGCCAAAGTCCATACATGGTCAGGCAGCCTGCACAGCTAGTATATACATCCTCTGCCAGCCTGCACGCAGCCAAGTCTATACATCGACTGGCAGTCTTCAGCAAAGTCTGAACATTGCATCATTGTGTATGCATTACTTTCTTCAAGTCTATACACTGCATCATATGCATACTACAGCATGTGTCAGCAAGTCTATACACTGCATCATATATGCATATTACAGCATGTGGTAAGAAGTCTGTACACTCGTCTTGCCTCACACGATCAACTCTGTACAGCCATCCATGCTTGCCTTGCTTGCTGAATAAAGTCTGAACATTGCATCATTGTGTATGCATTACTTTCTTCAAGTCTATACACTGCATCATATGCATACTGCAGCATGTGTCAGCAAGTCTATACACTGCATCATATATGCATATTACAGCATGTGGTAAGAAGTCTGTACACTCGTCTTGCCTCACACGATCAACTCAGTGCAACCATCCATGCTTGCCTTGCTTGCTGAATAAAGTCTGAACATTGCATCATTGTGTATGCATTGCTTTCTTCAAGTCTATACACTGCATCATATGCATACTGCAGCATGTGTCAGCAAGTCTATACACTGCATCATATGTGCATATTACAGCATGTGGTAAGAAGTCTGTACACTCGTCTTGCCTCACACGATCAACTCTGTACAGCCATCCATGCTTGCCTTGCTTGTTGAATGAAGTCTGAACATTGCCTTTAGCTGATACTGTCTTCGACTGATTAACTGACAGGATTGTTGGACGAGGTTAATGTGTCTGGGCACGTGACCCGAAGTGGGCACCTGGCACGTGATCCAAGAAGCTGAGATGCTGACACGTGGTAGCATCAATTGTGCGGGAGAAGTGGAAAACACACGCCCTAGCACCTGTTGCTACTGCTATATATATGAAGTTTCTTCATCTGTAGAAAGCAATCAACAGAAGAGGGCTGATCGAGACTGTGAGTGAAGAAAGAAGAGTGCAGCAGAAGAAAAAGAGAAAGAGAGAGAGGTCGTGAGGATTGAGAGAAGAAGAGAAGACAGTGAGAGAAAGAAGCAGAGAAGTAAAAGAAGAGTAAGAAGAAGAGAGATCGAGAGATAAGAAGCTTCATCAGCAGATCAGTTCATACTAGACCGTGGATCATATCCAGGCCAGTCAGCTCCTGCGATAGCCAAATTGTGATTTCGCTTTACAGCTTTCTGTTTGCTGTGATTATTTTCATTTCTTGTCTTTGTTTTTCTTTTGTCACTCTGGTTATCTTTGTTCTTCTGATTCTCTGGATAGAGGTCGGGTCCCTCCTGGTCTGGAGGAAGAGAGGTCTGTGACCTCTGGTTTGTTGGTGACGGGGAGTCACTGGTGTGTCCCCTCCTGGTCTGGAGGAAGAGAGACTTCGGTCTCTAGTTTCCAAGTGGATGGGAGTCACTTGGGGTGTCCCTCCGGTGTGGAGGAAGAGGGGATGCTGTTCCCCTGGTTAAGCTGTGTGGCAGCATTCTGTTCGCAGACTGAGTCTGCAGTTTCTAGCTTGTGCTAGTGGAAGCCTCACTCCGGTTGGGAGTGAGGGGTGGATGTAGGTCTGGAGGACCGAACCACCTAAAAAATTATATGTGCAGTGGTTTGCCTTGTGCGTTAGCTACATGTCTTCTACCACCTTTCACAGATTGTCTGAGCGTTCATATTGCTATCTTGCAGTAGGTTGATTACCTTCTTCCGCTTCCACTAGTTGATTGTTTAGGCGCGAGATAGATGTTTGTTCTTCGGTTCAAAAGAGATTCTGATTAGTTATCCAGTTTGTCTATCTTGTTCTAGTTAGTGTTCTAGTTTTCATTGAGCGAAAAGTTTTTAAGGGTGGGATTCATTCATCTCCCCTCTGAATCCAGCGCACCGATCCTATCAATTGGTATCAGAGCGATTTCTGACTTACAGATCCAACGATCTGCAGAGGATCTTGCTAGCGTTTTGCTGCATCGTTGTCTTTTACATATTGTTTTAAAAAAAAATTGCCTGTTGATTTGTCTTCATGGCTCATCCACCGATTTTCAGTGGTACGGACTTTAATGTCTGGTTTAAAAACTTGCATATGTTTGTTACGACTACTGATCCAGATCTGTGGAAACTAATTTCACATGGTCCACATAGACTACCAAAAGATCAGTCCAAATGGACTAATAAGCATCGATCTATGTGTGCAGAAAATCAGAGGGCTTGGAATCTGATGAAGGCAGCTACTAACAAAGCCTTTCATTCATGTTTCCTTGATTGCAGATCTGCAAGTGATATATTGGAGATGATGAAGAGAGCCGGGAAAGAAAATCAAACAAGCTGCATGATGGCTCAAGGAAGTGGACAAAGCAGCAATCAAGAAGAAGAATAGGATGATGAGGAGGTAAATCTCTTTGAGAATTTTTGTCTAGATGATTGGGAGAATGCATATGCTGAATTATTAGAGTCACATGAGAGGTTAGAAAATAGTATAAAAAATTGAAGAAGGGTACTGGGTTAGATAGTTCAAGTTCTCCATGTAAAAATTGTACTGAATTGAAAAATGTTCTTGATGTTTGTATGTCTGATTTTCAAATGCTGAAAAAATAAATTTCGTTGCTGAAAATTGAGAATCAAGATCATGTAAATGAGATATCTGAACTCAAATAGAAACTCAGTTCAAATAATGATAATCAGACTCTTGTTAACTATCATGACCAGTATGAAAAATTGCTGAAAAATTTCGAAAGTGTGAACTCAGATTTAAACAAGCTAAAATCTGAAAATGACTCTCTTAGAAAATCTGTTAAAGAAAATGAAGAAAAATTAGAGAAACTTAAAAAGGAGAACACATTGCTGATTGAAAAATCTGATGCCATAAAATCTGTAAATATGGAGTTGCAGAAAAATATTGAAAACTTGCAAAGGGAGTATGAAACTCCAAATAATCCAAAAGTATCTCAAGATGACCAGATTCTTCTTGATGAGTTAATTCAAAATGATACTTTGGTTAAAAAAAATGAGAAGTTAAAAGTGCTGAACTCCACTATGTCTGAGAGACTTCTAGCCTTAGAAAGAGGAAAAACTGTTTGCATTGAAGATTCTGATAAACTGAGCAATCTAGAACAGGAAGTTGAGAAATATAAAACTACTAACAAAGTTTTGAACGAAGCTATGAATTGCAGTGAGCAAGAGATTGCCAGTTACGAGTTACACATTACCTCTTTAGAAGATGAAATCCAAGACTTGAGGAACTCTCTGTCAAAGTTTGTTGATAGGCAGAAAAACCTAGACAAGCTGCTAGGTATAAAAATCAACCCTAGGAAGGAAGGGCTGGGCTACAATAAGATGAACAAGAAAGAGCTTCAGAGCAAGTTGATAACATCATTTGTAAATGCTTCAAATGTAGCCACAACCTCTAAAGACAAACAGCCCATTGTTCAGAAAATGCTGGGAACAAAGCTTAATTTTAAGAAAGAGGGACTGGGTTACAATCCAGTTATGAGGAAGGTTGATGGAACCAACCTGAAAACTATTTTTGTTAAATCTTCTGAACGGGAAAAGCCTTCTACCCCATCTCCAACTCAGTACAAGGCTAAGAAAATAGAAAAACAGGATAAAAATCAGAAAAGGACTGGAAAATAGAAAATAAATAAAAAGGATACATCAGTGCATGTTGATCACAGTCCTCACACACACTCACATGCATCTAAAAAGAAAATGATCTGTCATTACTGTCATAGATTTGGTCATTTGATGCATGATTGTAAATTGATGGAGAAGGATGATATGAATGCTAGGAGATTTCATGATAAAAATCCTTCACCTCAGAAAAAGAAAACTGAATGTCTGCATTGTGGCAAACTAGGACACAACATTGCACAATGCTGGTTTGCAAATGTTAAGAAAATGTCTTTTTCACATCATGCTAAATTCCCTGCAAACCGTAATTATGTTGATAGGAATAAATTTGCTGTAAATAGAAAATATTCTGCATGTTTCAACTGTGGAAAGATAGGCCATAGGGCCATTGAATGTTGGTTGAATGCTGGTAGAAGAAATTCTATTTCTTGCTTTGAATGTGGAAAGACAGGCCACAGGGCCATTGAATGTTGGCATGCTCAGGGAAGGAAGTCTAACTATAAATCTGGTAGATTCCCTGCAAATAGAATTTTTTTTGATAAACCTGAATTTGTCTTTAACAGAAAGTCTGTCGCATGCTCTGACTGTTGGAAGCCAGGCCATATGGCTAGAGAGTGCTAGTTACCTTTTAAGAGAAAAATCACTCTTCTCATTTTGAATATGAAAAGTCTAGCTACAAAGCTATAAATTGTTGGCCGAATGATAACAAAGGACAGAACCTTCATGCAAACAACAGAAACTTTAATTCTCATACACATAGATTTCATGATCATGCTAATGTGTACAATGAGAACAAAAATTATGTTTCATGTCGTTATTGTGGTGGCTTTGGTCATTTAATGAATAATTGCTATTTAATGAAATCTGATGACCTTCATGCACAAAACTTGTTGAGAAAACCTGCTAGAAATGTCACTGTCAATTTAGGACCCAAGACCTCTTGGGTACCTGTTTGTGCAAAATAAGCTTTGTGTTACAGGTATGCCTTGGAAGCTGAAGAATAAAGAGAGGCAATAAACCAAGGCATTCAAGAATGAAACCCCTAGGATTGCACTATTCAAGTCAGTTCTGAAAACTTATTTTTAAACCTTGCCATCTGAAATTTCTGGTTTAGATGTTTGCATAATCTGTTAAGCATACATAGCTGCATGTGTCATCTGCACAACTCTGTTTAAATCTTCTCTTGCACAATAAAATGCATTGCATATCTGGTTCGATGTGCTCTTGCATATTTGTCATCTTTTGAACACTATGAATATTCAAGTCTCTCAATGCTCATACTGAATTGTCTGTTTAGACATTGAAATGAGAATAAACTTGCAATATCTGAAAATCTGAACTGCATATGAATGTTGTTTGAAATCTGTCTGTTGCATAGCTCACTGAAAATCTGGATTGCCTATAGGACTGCATGTTGAATTATCATGATTGACCACTATGGTATATAAATAGTAAGCTACCAAAAGGCAGGGAAATCTGTCTGGGGTTCTTACTATGTGTGAGGTGATCTTTTAGACCAAGTGCTCCGCCTAGTACCATGGGTCATTCTGCTTTGATAGGGCAGTCTGTATGTGCATGAGTCACAAAGACATATGTTCAGTTTTCATGGCAAACATTGCATATTTTCAGGGGTAGTTAATTGCATGTCCTTGCATAGTAAACAATGTTGAGTCTTTGCATGTCTTTGCATACATGTAGTTAATTGCATTGCATTTCATGGAAAAATGCCAAAAGATTGACTGAATGCATATTGTCAGGGGGAGTCAATGCATGGCATGTAGGTTGTCAAATGCATACACTTGTCAGAATTCATTGCATATCCTTCCTTATTGATTTTGTTGACAAACCTTGATCATATTCTGAAAACATTGAGCTTCAAAATCTCTTCTATCATTTGGTATCAGAATTCTATCAGTCTTTCATGAAGATTTCAATGGGACTATCTCGATCATAAATCTGAAAACACTTGAACTAGGAATCTTCTATTATACGATTTTATGAATGTCTGAAATAACTCATGTGATTTAAGTTTAATGTATTCATGGAGTTTATCTGTAATTCTCTTAAAAATATCTGAATCATGTTTAATAAACCTTAACCAACTATTTCATGATGTGCCTTGTAAAATCTTCTGAAATCTGCACTATTGAATACATGGCTTTAATTGGTTAAGTACATGAAATTATTATTGACTTGAAGCAAATGAATTTGTCTGAATTGTCTAAAGGGTTAATTTCAGTCAGAGCAATGACTTTGGTCACTGAGAAACACATGTACAAAGGATTGTGTCATGAGGTGCCATAGTTAACTCTACTTAAGAATGATTGTTAATCAGGCAGAGCAATGGCATGCACACTGAGAAATACAACTCACTCATCAAAGAAATGATTTGTAGTGTGTCATGATGTGTAAATGCTACCTCTGTTCATATAAAGCATGACTGTTAGTCACACTAAGTGCTTAGGGATATTGGCCTCTGATCAAGGTATATCCTCTAATTACAAAGTGTACACTGAACTAGAGTGCTCGTAAAATTTGTAGCATGAAAATTTGTTGAACAAATTGTAATATTTCAATATTGATGCAAAAATCAAATTGTTATAACCCTAGAAAAAATCTCATGACTTCATAATTACTTGATCACAATACTAGTGCATGTATTTCTGAAAGAAGTCAATAAATTTGATTGTGTAAGAGCAAGGGAGGACAATCAAAATAGAATTATGAGGACTTGGTTCATTTTTATTAAACCTTGGTTTTAGATATCAATATAGAATTTTATTGATAAACCTTGCACACATCATGTTTAAACCATGCTGATCAATAAAATTCATTCATAAGCCCTTATAATGGAATACTTTGAAAAATTATGTTTTGGATTTATGAGATTGATATCTCCTTGAAAATCTTATTTTGAACTTCTTGTGTTTGAAACTCTTCTCCTCACTGTCCTTGGTTCATTGACCTGAATTTACCCTTGAATGCCACTGTGGTCTCCCTCTCAACCACATCAATTGGGAGAAATGCAACAGATGCATATCAATTGGTATCTATTGAGGGAGAGCTTCCTGATGTGAAACGGTCTACCTAGGATGATAATGACCCTTAGACCTATGCATCCACAAGCATACAAGCTCTCAATTCGGCTCACCGTGCGACCTATCTCACGCGACGCACATGCGCTCCCGGTGGGTCCGAGTGATGCCGGCGAGGATCCGGGGTGGGACCCTAAGGTTTCCACCGGTTGGTGGGCTTATGGCTGACCCCTAATGGGCCTGGGATACCCAATTTATGGGCGGGCTAGCACGCTGGGGCGTGGGCTTGGGTGGCGCTCTCTCACTTGCCACGGTGGTGCGCTCGTGGTTTCACAAACAATCAAGTCCGGGCACTCAATTACCGCCAACGAGCTAAGGAAACGATACTAGCTAAGCAAAGTAAATGAGGACCAGGAGAGGGACCAGAAGCTCACCTGATCGGTGTGAAGACACCGATCCCGGCCGGAGACGATGGGCGCGCCGGGAGGCGTGGGTATGCACCCGAACGCCGCGGCGGGGTAGCTTGACCTGCTGGTTAGTTAATTACACAACTACGCCTCTCGCAGGAGGGGGGATCTCGGGGTGGGGGTTATGGAGTTTACACCAAACACTACCACCACGCAGGGTGGGGCCTTCAGCCGGCCAAGCGGGGTGGGGAAAATTGGTTAATTATCACACCGGCGGTCGATACCGAAACCTGTCCGGTTCTGGGATTCTGGACCAGCAGTCACTGATGTAGCCGTAGAACACTTTCTGGAATTTTGCCGGAGGCGCGGTCGGTGTCGTTGGCTTCGTAACAGAATAGGGGTGCGCCTCAAATTTTATGGATTTTCGTTCTGCACGAGCCGGGCTGCCACGATCGACCGAACGGGGTCCCTGTTCAGGACCTGCACAGGTTCAGCTTCTGAACAGCAGATTGCCGAGGACGCCACGAACGCTCCCGGGCTCTGTTTTGCAAACGGCCGGTGTCGATGGAAGCGTGGGGAAGTCTACTTTCCAACGGAGCCGGCCTCGCCACTGTCTGAAGTCCGTGTGGACAGGATGGTCCCGTTGAAGGGGGACAGGTCGGGGAAGACAGACAGGAGGCAGAACGAACGCCCGGCGGTATAAAAATGGTAACTTCCACTTACGGCGTTCAAACGATGCTCCGTCTTCGGCTTCTGAAAGCTGACAGGGGGAGGAAGAATTTTGATGAAGAGTTTGATGACCGATTCCTCCAGTCTTGGCCGCTGCACGAGGGTCGAACAGAGATGGCCTTCTGGTTGAGCCCCCAGTGCGCAGTCGCGGTAGAACGGAGCTAGCGGCCGGCCACGATCTTGGAACGGAGCGATTCCAACTCGCCTGCGGAGAAGACTCGTGGATGCACAAGTTTGCTGAAGCGCTTGGATGCCGAATCCTCCTGGAACGGGTTGGAAAATGCTCTGCAAGTTGGGGCCAGAAACTGCCTGCGGGCTGGAATGGATTTGTGGAGGGGAGGCTAAGGTGGTGGTGGTGTATGTGGGTGGAGATGGAGGGGGGTGCGACCCTAGGAGGGAGGGGAAGGGGATGGACGACCTAGGGAGGTGAAGGGGTCCCTTGGAGAGGGGAAAGGGGTCTTGGGTGGAGGAATATGGCTTGGGAAGGGTGGGGAGTGGCCTTGGGAAGGTGAAAGGGTGCCTGGGAAGATGAAAGGGTGCCTAGGAGAAGGGGTTTCCACCTAGGGGTTGGAGGGGGAATTGAATGAGTGTATAGGGAAGGGGGAGGGGTCTTAAAGAAGGGTGATTAGGGAGGAGAGAGAGGGGATTTCGAAATTTAGAGAGAGAGAGGGAGAAGTAGTGAGAGAGAGAGAGAGAACTATAGAGAGAGGGAGAGAGAATACTTGAGGGTTTAATTTTTCAATTCATCAAAAGTTGTTACAAATGGGAGAGGGGGGGGTCCTTATATAGAGTTGGACCATTTGCACAAAACCCCCTAACAAAGTGCATAAATGCAAAAGACCAAGAGACAGGGGGGGGCGCCCATGGGCCAAGCCCACTAACTGGGCCCAATGTCCTCAACTAAGGGTCCAAATGACTCAAGACTTGGATAATTAACTCTAAGACCTAGATAATGGACTCAAATAAAGGAAAATTACACATGATATGACTCAAATAAAGAAACTACATAAGCAACAAATAAAGATAGCCATGAGGACCACATCTCCAAGGGGTCACGAAGTCGGAGTCGCCTCGTGCCATAGGGAATGCCGGGAGATGTCCTCATCAAATCCCCCGGGGTGGGGAGAACTCGACCCCGTCGAGTAGGGGTCCAATCGGCTCTCGTACTGCACCAGCAGGTCCGGGTCTAGGCGCATCAAGTCCTCTCGGCTTACCCAAGCATCCTCGGTCGGGGAACGGCCTTTCCACCTCACGAGGTAGCGCTGGTAGACCCTGTTCCTGGTAAGTGTGCTCTGCTCATCCAGTATTGCCTCCACTTGCTCAAGTCGGCCTCTCAATCGGGGTGGTAGTTTCGCTCCGGGAGGGTCACTCACAAGGGGGGGTAAAGGCTCGAGATCCTGACTGGGTTCCACCGTGGGGCCCTTATAGCGAACCAGATCCGCCACATTGAAAGTGGGGTGAACCCCAAAGCCCTTAGGTAAGTCGAGCTCATAAGCATTGGTACCAACCCGTCTTAGAACCCGAAAGGGTCCCAAACCCTGTGTCCTCAATTTGGAGGCGGGCCCTGGGAGGAGCCACTCCGTTCTCACCATCACATGGTCTCCCACTTGGTATTCACAGTGACGTCGATGAGCATCAGCCTGCCTTTTGTAAGCCTCATTGCTTTTGCCTATATGCTTGCGGATTTCTTCATGCGACTTTGTGGATGTTGGCTCACTAGTGGATAAAGGGGGTCCTGGACAACCAAATGTGGACCTATCATGCAGTGGTGCTACACCGACTTTGGTAGACCTAGGAAGCTTATGCGTCTTGTCAGGGGGGGTGGGGATGGGAGGCCCAGAAAACCCATAAAGGAACCTATCATGCCATGCCATGTAGACCCTAATAGACCTAGGTGGGCCAGGACAACCATAGATGGATCTATCATGCATGGTGGTGATAATTACCGGGGAACCCGAACTTCCTTGAATATTTCTCTCATGCCTAAGACTTGCGACGAACGAGGGTGGGCCATTACATCCGCACATAGACCACTCATACTTCTTACATGTCATGTGGGTGATTTGAATGAATGGACCCGACTCATGAATCATGTCAAGCGGTGTGGTGTGTCTAGACACATGCATTCCTTCCCAAATGGCACCCCTAATGTGTATGGCTTGGTGTGGGAGTTTCCTCTCATAGGGGTCAAATGGGTCTGGGAAAATAGAGTGGGCCTGGTCTATTAAGGTGGGTGAGGGTAGGAAAGGGTGGGTGGTGGGTAAGGGGGGTGGGTTGCATGGGGGTCTAGACTCCCATAGGAAGGGGTCAAAGGGGTCATGGTAAGGGTCCCCTAGGGAGAGGAACTCCAGGTCCTCATGTAGCGGTGAGTCATCCTTCTCTAAAGAAATAATTGGGCCGAAGTCTTTGGTGGGTGGATCAGCCAGGAAGGGATGGTTTGACACTCTACCCGAGATAAGCAATTCTAATTCATGGAGAGCAGCAGGCTCATCCGGTGTAGGGAGGATTAGAAGGAGGTCGCTAGTGTAGCAACCTACAGTGTAAGCTGTGGTGATGGATCCGACACATAGATGTAGGAGGTCAACGCTCCTAGGTTGGTCAGCCATTGTGGCCAACATGTCGGTCAACTCTATTTGCCATGCTAGGCCCTTAAGAAGGTCATCCCAACTCTCAACCTCATAGGAGGATTGGATAGTGGTGTGATAGGAGGAGAGAGGGACTATGGGGAGGTGTTGTTCCATGGGAGGGTAGGCATGGGCCATCATCTCTCTAATTGGGCTACCCATCAACCAGCTAACAAGGGTCTCTCCTAAAATAAGCTCGGTCCCATCTAGAGAGGGTGGTGTAGGGTGAGGGTTACCATGTGAGTTCTTTTCTTCAATTTGGACATGTGTGGTCTCCATGTTGGGAATTGGGTCCGGGGTGTTCACAACTTTGGGGTCGGGTATGGGTTCCTCCTCCAAAGAGGTGAGAGAGTATGTTCGGGGTGGGGTGGTGATGGTAGGTGCATGGCGCCCCCAAGGTGATGAGCAAGGTCGGAATTGGGTTGGGGTTGGAAGTGGAGGTAGTGGGAGTCTAGGTTGGGGTAGGTTTGTAGTTGGAAGTGGAAGGTGGGTTGGGTGAAGACAGTTGGATTGGTCGATCTTGGGTGGGGCATCCCTTATAGGGGATAATGGAGGGGTAGCAGTAGGGGCTACGGGGGTTTGGGGAGTATGGGTCCCATGGGGAATAGTGAGTTGCGGGGTGGTGACCGGTGCGGGCCTAGGTGGAGGGGTGGGCACGGGATCCACTTGGGTTTGAACGGTGAGGGTTATGGAAGTGAGTTTTAGTTGGGGAAGGTTGGTGGGGATTGGGTTTTCCTGACTTGACTCTTGGCATTGTGCCTCAAATTCTTCCTCCCATTCAAGGGGAGCTTCATGAACTTCAATCACTTTCTCAACTCTTTGGGGTGGAGGGGTTTGGTAGGGATTTGTGGGTTGGAGGGTGGTGGTCTTTGGGGGCCTAGGTGGAGGGGTGGGTAGTTGGGACAGTTGGGTTCTAAGGGAGAGGAGTTGGTGGCGAAATGTGGAGAGGGAATCGGTTAGGGGTGGTGGGGGCGGAGTCCTATGGATGGTCTTAAGTTGGCCGGGTTGGGATTGAGTAGTGGTGGTGGTCCTCGGGCTAGGGGTGTGTGAGTAGGAAGAGTAGGAAGGTTTTGGAATGTAGACTTTCCTAAGTTCTCTCGTCATCTCTTCCCACGAGTGAATGGGCTCTTGCCTCTCAATCCTTCTTATGGCCTCTATGTGTTCCAATTCTATCTTGGCTTGACCCCGAATTTGTCCCTTGGCCCTACAAACTCTTGTGTGTCCGTATACCCGATTCCTCTCAAAGTTCCTTTCCATTGCAGCCTCCCACTTGAGGTAATCACTAGCATGCGACCCATCAAAGGTAACACCCTCATCTCGAATAATGTCCCAAAGTATTGGGTTGATCGGATCCCGGTAGTGGGCCGAGTGGGATGGGTATGTGGTAGCCATGATTCATGAACTAGATGACAATGCGCCCTAGGACTAGACTTAGTAGAGACAAGTCTAAAACTTGCTCTGATACCACTTGATGTGAAACGGTCTACCTAGGATGATAATGACCCTTAGACCTATGCATCCACAAGCATACAAGCTCTCAATTCGGCTCACCGTGCGACCTATCTCACGCGACGCACATGCGCTCCCGGTGGGTCCGAGTGATGCCGGCGAGGATCCGGGGTGGGACCCTAAGGTTTCCACCGGTTGGTGGGCTTATGGCTGACCCCTAATGGGCCTGGGATACCCAATTTATGGGCGGGCTAGCACGCTGGGGCGTGGGCTTGGGTGGCGCTCTCTCACTTGCCACGGTGGTGCGCTCGTGGTTTCACAAACAATCAAGTCCGGGCACTCAATTACCGCCAACGAGCTAAGGAAACGATACTAGCTAAGCAAAGTAAATGAGGACCAGGAGAGGGACCAGAAGCTCACCTGATCGGTGTGAAGACACCGATCCCGGCCGGAGACGATGGGCGCGCCGGGAGGCGTGGGTATGCACCCGAACGCCGCGGCGGGGTAGCTTGACCTGCTGGTTAGTTAATTACACAACTACGCCTCTCGCAGGAGGGGGGATCTCGGGGTGGGGGTTATGGAGTTTACACCAAACACTACCACCACGCAGGGTGGGGCCTTCAGCCGGCCAAGCGGGGTGGGGAAAATTGGTTAATTATCACACCGGCGGTCGATACCGAAACCTGTCCGGTTCTGGGATTCTGGACCAGCAGTCACTGATGTAGCCGTAGAACACTTTCTGGAATTTTGCCGGAGGCGCGGTCGGTGTCGTTGGCTTCGTAACAGAATAGGGGTGCGCCTCAAATTTTATGGATTTTCGTTCTGCACGAGCCGGGCTGCCACGATCGACCGAACGGGGTCCCTGTTCAGGACCTGCACAGGTTCAGCTTCTGAACAGCAGATTGCCGAGGACGCCACGAACGCTCCCGGGCTCTGTTTTGCAAACGGCCGGTGTCGATGGAAGCGTGGGGAAGTCTACTTTCCAACGGAGCCGGCCTCGCCACTGTCTGAAGTCCGTGTGGACAGGATGGTCCCGTTGAAGGGGGACAGGTCGGGGAAGACAGACAGGAGGCAGAACGAACGCCCGGCGGTATAAAAATGGTAACTTCCACTTACGGCGTTCAAACGATGCTCCGTCTTCGGCTTCTGAAAGCTGACAGGGGGAGGAAGAATTTTGATGAAGAGTTTGATGACCGATTCCTCCAGTCTTGGCCGCTGCACGAGGGTCGAACAGAGATGGCCTTCTGGTTGAGCCCCCAGTGCGCAGTCGCGGTAGAACGGAGCTAGCGGCCGGCCACGATCTTGGAACGGAGCGATTCCAACTCGCCTGCGGAGAAGACTCGTGGATGCACAAGTTTGCTGAAGCGCTTGGATGCCGAATCCTCCTGGAACGGGTTGGAAAATGCTCTGCAAGTTGGGGCCAGAAACTGCCTGCGGGCTGGAATGGATTTGTGGAGGGGAGGCTAAGGTGGTGGTGGTGTATGTGGGTGGAGATGGAGGGGGGTGCGACCCTAGGAGGGAGGGGAAGGGGATGGACGACCTAGGGAGGTGAAGGGGTCCCTTGGAGAGGGGAAAGGGGTCTTGGGTGGAGGAATATGGCTTGGGAAGGGTGGGGAGTGGCCTTGGGAAGGTGAAAGGGTGCCTGGGAAGATGAAAGGGTGCCTAGGAGAAGGGGTTTCCACCTAGGGGTTGGAGGGGGAATTGAATGAGTGTATAGGGAAGGGGGAGGGGTCTTAAAGAAGGGTGATTAGGGAGGAGAGAGAGGGGATTTCGAAATTTAGAGAGAGAGAGGGAGAAGTAGTGAGAGAGAGAGAGAGAACTATAGAGAGAGGGAGAGAGAATACTTGAGGGTTTAATTTTTCAATTCATCAAAAGTTGTTACAAATGGGAGAGGGGGGGGTCCTTATATAGAGTTGGACCATTTGCACAAAACCCCCTAACAAAGTGCATAAATGCAAAAGACCAAGAGACAGGGGGGGGCGCCCATGGGCCAAGCCCACTAACTGGGCCCAATGTCCTCAACTAAGGGTCCAAATGACTCAAGACTTGGATAATTAACTCTAAGACCTAGATAATGGACTCAAATAAAGGAAAATTACACATGATATGACTCAAATAAAGAAACTACATAAGCAACAAATAAAGATAGCCATGAGGACCACATCTCCAAGGGGTCACGAAGTCGGAGTCGCCTCGTGCCATAGGGAATGCCGGGAGATGTCCTCATCACTTCCTTGTCATATTGAATCATGTTCATATCAATGTGACCCTGCATTCATATTTTTAGGGGGAGGTATTGCATTTCTTGCTGCATCTGCATCTCTGCATTCATACCTCTGTATGATTTTTTTTCAAAAACAAAAGGGGATAAATTGATTTGAGTCATATTGCTCTTTGGGGAAGAATGTGCTTTCATGTAGTTATAGGGAGAAATGTTATTTCAATTGTTTCATATCTGCTTATTTTTCCTCTCTCAAACTAATGTCTTTTTCCATAAGTCAAAGGGGGAGAATGTTTTGACTTGAGTCAGTGTGACTCATAGTGTTGCCATCATCAAAAAGGGGGAGATTGTTGTGCCCCTGTGGTCTTGATGATTGGTTTTGACGATAGAAAACACTATAAGTCACCATATGCATGTGTGCATTAAAGACCTTGTTGATTCATTTAAGTGCATTCATATGTGTTCATGGATTTGTGAATGTGTGCTTGTGAATGACATTCCACTATATTTATCTGACATCTGGTCGATGCATTCATATAATAGAGTCAGCACAATTGCATTGAGCATACAGTCAGTACACTGCATGCAAAAGTGGGTCGACCCCTCCTAGACTTCCAAGTCTATACACTGCCAGCACACACGTTCAAAGTCTCTACATTTGAAGTCTACACAGCTGTAAGCACTTCAAAGTTCACACACTGCATTGCATGCGAGACCTTAAGTCTGTACATTGGTCCGTTGTCGTAGACTAAGTATATACACTGCTTGCATCCTCTTCAAGCCTGTACATTGGTCTAGGCATATGCATTCATAAAGTCTATACACTCTTCGGTTGGCTTCAACTGAAGTCTGTACATCGATATGCATTACTTCAAGTGTGTACAGAGCCGTTTGCGTCGTTCATAAAGTCCATACATTCACTGTAGCTTGCTTAGCTGAAGTGTGTACATCCATCGGTCCTTAGTTGGGCCAAGTCTATACATTGGCAGCACTGTGCAAGTCTATACATTGGCAGCGTGTCTGTGTTTCAAGCCATTCGTCAAGTCTATACATTCCCAGTCTTTACCTACGTTCAGAAGTCCAAGTCTATACACTGGTAAAGTCTGCACATTGTGCCTTGAAGATGTTCAAGTCTATACATTGGTTTTCACTTCTAAGTCTGTACATTGGCATATGCATTCACTGTAAAGTCTATACATAGCTGCGTCTTATTCAGCGTCTCATATGCATATTTGAGTCAAAGTATGTACAGCCCAAGTCTGTACATCCACTGTCTCACTTGGACTTGAAGTCTATACAGTGGACCGTCTCTGTCAGCGTCTCAAGTTGCAAGTCTGTACAGAGTCTGGCAGCCTACAGTGCATCGTCTCTTCAAGTGTGTACAGCCTTGGCGTATGCATCATAATGTCTAAACATCGTGTGCTTCGAAGTTTTCAAGTCTGTACATGGTCTTGGCATTTGCATTGAAGTTTATACATTAGTCTTCGTTTAAAGTCTATACATTAGACTGTGCTTCGCAAAGTCTATACATTGGACTGTGCTTCGCAAAGTCTATTCATTGGACTGTACTCGTAAAGTCTATACATCCATCGGTTCTTCGTTGGGCCAAGTCTGTACATTGGTGGCTAAAGTCTATACATTGAAGTCTATACATTCAGATGGACTTGGAATTTGACGACCACCAGAAGTGGTGTCACTTTTGAATCAAACGCCTAGGAAGAAGGCGTCTTTTACGTTGTGCATACTTTGATGCCAGAACCTAGTCTATACATTGTGTGCATCTGCTATCAAGTCTGTACATTTTAACTGCATGCCTGAGCATCCTTTGTCGTTGTGCGTACTTAGTCAAATGCCAAGTCTGAACATTGCTTCAGCGTTGCCTTCAGCCAAAGTCCATACATGGTCAGGCAGCCTGCACAGCTAGTATATACATCCTCTGCCAGCCTGCACGCAGCCAAGTCTATACATTGACTGGAAGTCTTCAGCAAAGTCTGAACATTGCATCATTGTGTATGCATTACTTTCTTCAAGTCTATACACTACATCATATGCATACTGCAGCATGTGTCAGCAAGTCTATACACTGCATCATATATGCATATTACAGCATGTGGTAAGAAGTATGTACACTCGTCTTGCCTCACACGATCAACTCTGTACAGCCATCCATGCTTGCCTTGCTTGCTGAATAAAGTCTGAACACTGCATCATTGTGTATGCATTGCTTTCTTCAAGTCTATACACTGCATCATATGCATACTGCAGCATGTGTCAGCAAGTCTATACACTTCATCGTATATGCATATTACAGCATGTGGTAAGAAGTCTGTACACTCGTCTTGCCTCACACGATCAACTCTGTACAACCATCCATGCTTGCCTTGCTTGCTGAATAAAGTCTGAACATTGCATAATTGTGTATGCATTGCTTTCTTCAAGTCTATACACTGCATCATATGCATACTGCAGCATGTGTCAGCAAGTCTATACACTGCATCATATATCCATATTACAGCATGTGGAAAGAAGTCTGTACACTCGTCTTGCCTCACACGATCAACTCTGTACAGCCATCCATGCTTCCCTTGCTTGCTGAATGAAGTCTGAACATTGCCTTCAGCTGATACTATCTTCGATTGATTAACTGACAGGATTGTTGGACGAGGTTAATGTGTCTGGGCACGTGACCCGAAGTGGGCACCTGGCACGTGATCTAAGAAGCTGAGATGCTGACACGTGGTAGCATCAATTGGGCGGGAGAAGTGGAAAGCACACGCCCTAGCACCTGTTGCTGCTGCTATATATATGAAGTTTCTTCATCTGTAGAAAGCAATCAACAGAAGAGGGCTGATCGAGACTATGAGTGAAGAAAGAAGAGTGCAGCAGAAGAAAAAGAGAAAGAGAGAGAGGTCGTGAGGATTGAGAGAAGAAGAGAAGACAGTGAGAGAAAGAAGCAGAGAAGTAAAAGAAGAGTAAGAAGAAGAGAGATCGAGAGATAAGAAGCTTCATCAGCAGATCAGTTCATACTGGACCGTGGATCATATCCAGGCCAGTCAGCTCCTGCGAGGGCCAAATTGTGATTTCGCTTTACAGCTTTCTGTTTGCTGTGATTATTTTCATTTCTTATCTTTGTTTTTCTTTTGTCACTCTCGTTATCTTTGTTCTGATGATTCTCTGGATAGAGGTCGGGTCCCTCCGGGTCTGGAGGAAGAGAGGTCTGTGACCTCTGGTTTGCTGGTGACGGGGAGTCACTGGTGTGTCCCCTCCTGGTCTGGAGGAAGAGAGACTTCGGTCTCTGGTTTCCAAGTGGCTGGGAGTCACTTGGGGTGTCCCTCCGGTGTGGGGGAAGAGGAGAGGATGTTCCCCTGGTCAAGCTGTGTGGCAACATTCTGTTCGCAGACTGAGTCTGCAGTTTCTAGCTTGTGCTAGTGGAAGCCTCACTCCGGTTGGGAGTGAGGGGTGGATGTAGGTCTGGAGGACCGAACCACCTAATAAATTATATGTGCAGTGGTTTGCCTTGTGCGTTAGCTACATGTCTTCTACCACCTTTCACAGATTGTCTGAGCGTTCATATTGCTATCTTGCAGTAGGTTGATTACCTTCTTCCGCTTCCACTAGTTGATTGTTTAGGCGCGAGATAGATGTTTGTTCTTCGGTTCAAAAGAGATTCTGATTAGTTATCCAGTTTGTCTATCTTGTTCTAGTTAGTGTTCTAGTTTTCATTGACGAAAAGTTTTTAAGGGTGGGATTTATTCACCCCCCCCTCTGAATCCAGCGCACCGATCCTATCAGTACCACCAAGACCTGAACCTGTTAACGCGATCAGACCGCTTGAATTTATCGTGTTGTGAGCCACGGATCATTTTGGACCGACTGAGTCTTACGCGGCCGGAAACGGACCGTTCAACTCAGTAGGCGGCCCAGAATGAACCGTTCATCCCTGGCCCAGTGCCAATTTCGTTGGTCGATTAACCTTGATCTACCTTCGACCTAAACTTGTTTTGATCGGCCCAATAAGCCCTAGGCTGACCAGTGGAGAGTGGGATGGACCTTGGTTCAGTTCCGCCCCACCTATGGCAGCCCGGAGCCCAAATTGGGTGGATGCTAGTTATTTAAGTCAAGCCCAGTTGAGCGGACCCTATTGGACCGTTTGTCCCTGAAGCGGCCCAATACTACCCATTTATATTGTTTGTGGACTTCATGTCCTTCTGGCCCTGTACGGCCCAACCTTGACCGTCATTATAGTTAAAAGGCCCATTTAGGACCGTTCTTCTTTGAGCGGCCGACAATGGTCCGTTTATTCCTTGAACTCGTGGTGGCTGATTCTCAGCCCAAATTCTCTGTGCGGCTCATATATGACCGTACAATTTCTTGAGCGGCCCAGTGAGAACCGCGTATCATCCAGAACCAATTTTTTCCCATGGTTTATGATATTGAATCCAAGAACCTATTGGTTCTTGATAAATTGAACCTTATGGGTAAAGTATTGCTTCAACTTATCCTTGGGTCTTCTGAGGAAAGTTCTATCTTGATTAATTGGCCATTTGACTTGATTAATGTCTAGACATAACTTGGATCTTGGATCCTTTAAATCAATGCCAACGCATCATAAGGGCCCGGTCTGGTCCTGGGAGGTGCGCCTGAAAAGTACTTGTGTCCGGGGGAGTTTCAATGACATGGTGAGACATTGCACCGAGTGCATGACTAGCGTAATGTCTATGACAATAATCTCTTACTTAAAATTATCTTGACTTGGTTAAATATTGCTTGTTGGCCAATTTCCAGTTTCATTATATTCGTGATCTTGTACCTCTTCTACTTATGTCATTTCTTTTCGCACATTTAATGCAATTAATTGGTTAATTACTTAAACTTGCATGTTATTATCTACTGAGCGTTCGCTCACCTAGTTGTTCCCCCTTTTCAGGTAGCTCAGATGAGGACTCACAATCCGATGGGAACGAGCAAGAGTGTTGATCATGGAGTGAGCCAATTAGATGTCGTGGAGCCAGAAATAATTGTCTATGTTTAGTCATGTTTTAGAATGTGGTTCAAAGAGTTGTAATGTGAAGTCAGTCAATGTAATGTGGTCTAGTGGATGTTATTATGGAAATGTCATTATGGTTGTTTAAGTTGGTTATGTAAATGGGATCATGGATTATGAAATTGTTATTTAATTAAAGAAGTTATTTTATGCTCGTTGTTAATCCTTATGTTTTAGTGTAGCATGTCTGGAAATGAGCATAATACAGTTAAATATTTCTACTACCAGTCCCGATATTCCGCATCGGGGTGTGACAGTTAGGTGGTATCAGAGCCTAGGTTTCTAATATCCCTAGGTTATCTAAGTTCTAGGATTCTAAGTGTTTGTCGTAGAACCTATACCCTTGTTATGAGTCTAAGGACCAAACCTAGTGAGATTTGGGTAGAGACTTGGGTTAAGTTAATAATCAAACTCTAAACTTTTTCTCCTAAGTGAACTTAAGATGGATTATTTTCATGTAGGACGTTCCGATGGCAGCCGAGCGTGCGCAGTGGCGAGACATGCAGCGAACTGTCCAAGGGCTTACGCGGGCCTCGCAGCAAGTGGCCCAAGGTGGAGTGGCAAATCATGGTGTTGGCGATCTTCATAGAAATTTTCCTGGGATGAATCCCCCACGTTTTGGAGGCTCGATCGATCCCGATGAGGCCGAGCATTGGCTTAAAGAGATGGAGAGGATTTTTGAGGTGATACAATGCAGCGACCACGAGCGTGTGCTTTTAACAACTTTCCAGTTGGAACGTGATGCTAGGACTTGGTGGGAAGCAGTAAAGGCGACCTTTGGTGATAGGCAAATCTCGTGGAAGGAGTTTGAGGAATTCTTTAACAATAAATACTTTTCGGACAGAATCCAAGAAAAGAAAGCCGCTGAGTTTGCTGCTCTGAAGCAACGGAGTTTATCTGTGGCGGAGTATGAAGCTCAATTCTCCATACTTTCTCGTTACGCCACTCACTTGATTTTCACAGAAAAGATGAAGGCAAAGCGTTTTCTCAATGGGTTGAAATTGTATTACATCAACTAGTTGGCGCCGATGGAGATTCAGACCTATGCAGAGATGGTGAGGAAAGCCCAAAATTTAGAAGATGCTTTGGAAATGACGGAGAAAATCCGTGGGAAGAATGTCAAGAAAGAACAACCTACTGGGTCCGGGAGTGCTAAGCTCGGTTATAGCAAGAAGAGGCCCAATGGCGGGTCTGGTTCGTGAAAGGGGAAATTGCCAAAGAATGAAGACAAGAAGCCTGGCCCTATTGTTCCATTTAAGGGCGTATGCAAGTATTGTGACAGTCCCGGTCACAAGATAGAAGAGTATTGGCACAAGCTGGGCGCCTGTTTGCTTTGTGGAAGTAGGGACCACCGTATTCCGGAGTGTCCTCTTTTATCTGAGCAAGCTACCCTGACCAAACCTCAAGGTAGCAAGAAATAGCAGGGCAAGCTCCAGGCCCTACAAGAAGATGATGCAGGCACCACCGAGGAGGGTGGACTCGTTGAAGGTACCCTTATTATTCATGACAAGCCAGCTTTTGTTCTTTTTGATACCGGTGCCACTCATTCATTTGTTTCTCAGAAATTTGCTAAGTCATTAGCTGTGAAGCCGATTTTGATGAATTCCCCGTTAGAGATATCAACTCCTATTGGTTCTAGTTCAGCGATTAAGTATTTTTATCCTTCTAGCAAGGTCATGGTTAATGAACAGAATTTGTCGGCTGATTTAGTCTGCATGGATATGAAAGACTATGATGTTATTCTAGGAGCAAATTGGTTGGCTAAGCATGAGGCTAATGTTCATTGTAGTTCCAGTTCCGTGTCTTTTTCTAGACACCTAGGACTTTCTTTTATAGGGGTTAAGCACCATAAGTCTGTGTCACTTATTTCGGCCCTCCGAGCTGATAAGTTGATGAGGAGAGGATGTCAGGCTTTCCTAGCCTTTGTTTATGTGACCCCTGAGAAGAAGATTGAGATTCAGGACATTCCTATTGTTCGAGATTTTCCAGATGTTTTTCCTGAGGAAGTGCCAGGACTTCCACCGGAGAGGGAAGTTATCTTTTCTATTGATTTAATTCCTGGCGCGATCCCTGTTTCTAAGGCTCCTTATCGTATGTCTCCTGCGGAGCTAAGGGAATTAAAGCAGCAGAATATGGAATTACTTGAAAAGGGGTTCATTCATCCAAGTACATCCCCGTGGGGAGCTCCAGTATTATTTGTCCGGAAGAAGGATGGCTCGATGAGATTGTGTATTGATTATCGACAATTGAATCAACTGACTATCAAGAACAAATATCCGTTGCCGAGGATTGATGAGTTATTTGATCAGATAGCAAGAGCTCAATATTTTTCTAAGATTGATCTTCGATCAGGTTACCACCAGTTGCAGATTAAGAAAGAGGATATTTATAAGACGGCTTTTCGTAGCAGGTATGTGCATTTTGAATTTGTTGTAATGCCTTTTGGACTAACGAATGCACCTGCAACTTTTATGCAGTTGATGAACAATGTGTTCCGGCCCTATCTTGATCAATGGGTCGTGGTGTTTATTGATGACATTCTGATTTATTCCAAGAGTGAGGAAGAACATGCCGAACATTTGAGGATGGCGTTGCAAATATTGAGAGATCATCAGTTATAGGCCAAGTTTAGCAAGTGTGAATTATGGCTGTATGAGGTGTCCTTTCTCGGGCATATCATTACGAAAGAAGGTATTTCTATTGATCCGTCTAAGGTAGAGGCAGTGAAGAATTGAGATAGGCCTACCAGTGTAACAGAAGTTAGAAGCTTTCTAGGCCTAGCTGGATATTACCGAAGGTTTATTAAAGATTTCTCCAAGATTGCGGTACCTTTGACAAGATTAACCCGCAAGGAGAACAAGTTTCATTGGTCGGAAGATTGTGAGAGAAGCTTCCAGATTTTGAAGGAGTGTTTAACTACTGCCCATGTTCTAGCTTTACCCTCTGGAGAAGGATGCTTTGTGATATACACTGATGCCTCGGGAATTAGTCTGGGTTGTGCGCTTATGCAGCACGGGAGAGTGATAGCTTATTCTTCTAGGCAGTTGAGGAAGCATGAAGAGAACTATCCCGTTCATGATTTGGAACTAGCAGCAGTGGTGTTTGCCTTGAAGATATGGAGGCACTACTTGTATGGCGAGACGTTTACGATATTTTCATATCACAAGAGTTTGAAATATTTATTTTCTCAGAAAAGAACTTAATATGAGGCAGAGAAGATGGTTGGGGTATCTAAAGGACTTTGACTTCTCCATAGAGTATCATCCCGGGAAGGGTAATGTGGTGGCGGATGCTTTAAGTCGCAAGCCAATAGCTAAATTGTCGAGCCTCATGTTACAAGAATGGAAACTGTTGGAGCAATTAGCTAGTTTGGATCTTCATGTTGACAAGGACTGAGTCATGATTGCTCAAATTCAGCTTAAACTAGAATTATTGACGGAAATCAAGTCCTTGCAAGATAATGACCCAGAGTTGGTAGGAATTAAGGAGAGCTTGAGTAGCAGACCTGAATTCATGGTAGCTGATGATGGCAGATTGTTATTTCAGGGAAGGACTTGTGTACCTGATGTGGCCGAAGTTAAGAACAAGATCCTCGAGGAAGCTCATAGATCAGATATACCATTCATCCTGGAGGTACGAAGATGTTTAAGGATTTGAAAAGATCCTTCAGGTGGCCGAATATGAAAAAGGAAATTATAAAATTTGTGAGTAGATGCTTGGTGTGCCAACAAATTACGACTGAGCATTTTAGACCGCAGGGAAGTTGAAACCATTGGACATACCTCAATGGAAGTGGGAGAGTATTGGCATAGATTTCATTATGGGCCTACCTAGGACTCATAGCGGATTTGATGCAATTTGGGTTATCATTGACAGATTGACAAAGTCTGCTCATTTCTTATCTATTAAATCTAAGTGGCCTGTTGATGTTTTAGCGGCGTTGTATATGAAGGAAGTGGTAAGACTCCATGGTATTCCTATTATGTCTGATAGAGACCCCAGATTTACTTCACATTTTTGGAAAGGATTGCAAGAATCTTTGGGAACCCGTCTGAATTTCAGTACTACTTTTCATCCACAAATAGACGGACAGACGGAAAGAACCAACCAGATAGTGGAGGATATGCTTAGAGCCTGCACGATTGATTTTGGAGGCAGTTGGAGTGATCATTTGGCCTTGATTGAGTTTGCATACAACAACAGTTATCAGTCCAGCATTCAGATGGCTCCGTTTGAAGCTTTGTATGGTAGAATCTGTCGGTCTCCATTATGTTGGAACGAGGTAGGTGAGAAGCAATGTCTGGGACCAGATCTTATTTCTGAATCGTCCAAGAATATTCGTATTATCAGAGACCGGTTGTAAGTAGCACAATCATGACAAAAGAGTTATGCCGACAACAGAAAAAGAGCTTTGGAATTCCAGGTTGGTGAACATGTGTTTCTGAAGGTTTCTCCCATGAGAGGGATTCGAAGATTTGGCATTCAAGGCAAGCTAAGTCCAAGATATGTTGGTCCATTTGAGATTTTGGAAAGAGTGGGGGAGGTTGCATACCGTTTGGCACTACCATCTCAGTTATCTGGAGTATACAATGTCTTCCATGTGTCAATGTTGAGAAAATATGTGTATGACCCCACTCATGTCATTCAGCATGCGGCTCTTGAGTTAAAGGAAGATCTGACTTATGAAGAAAGACCTGTTAAGATTCTGGATCGCAAGCAGCAGCAACTCAGGAACCGATCCATACCTATGGTCAAAGTGCAATGGAGTCGGCGTGGAACCGAAGAAGCTACTTGGGAATAAGAAGATACCATGCGGAAGCAGTATCCCGACTTGTTCTAGGTGAGTTGTTCCACTCCCCATTATGTTAAGTGCAGTGAATTTGGAGGACCAAATTCTTTGAAGTGGGGGACGATGTAATACCCCGATTTATTAACAAATAAAAAATATCTAGAAAATTTATAAGAAATTAATTAGAAAATCCTTAATAAATAGAATAAGTTAAATTTCGACCATTTTGTAAAAATTTGGAAAATTTAGAACCTTGTAGAGGATAAAATGTTTAATAATAGTGTCTTCTGTAATTAGGCCGAATTAACTGATTAAGGCCCAAATCCACACTTAATCTAATTGCACCTTAAAATGCGATTTTGAGCCCAATACCCGATCATTTAGGTTGAGACCGGATCCAAATGAAAGGTTAGGATGAGAGGATCATTCCCCTCTTAGTTCTCCCAGAAACCCTAACCCTAGAGAGCGAATTTTTGGATAGAAGGCGGCTGAAAACCCTATCCGCGCCGTTCGCGCACTACCCTATTGTTTGCACTCTATCTCCACGAATTGAAGGCTCTAGACCTCTTATAACCTATAAAAATGACCCTTGTCAACCCTAGTTTCGTTTGGGTGCTGTGGTGGCCGACGAGGATCGTGGACGAGGGAGAATCCCGGCGATCACCGGCGGGGTGTTCTTAGCGCGTCGTCATCCCTTCTTTTTCCTTCTTCCTCCGATTAAGGTAGGTTATAACAAGCCAAACCTTAAGTATCATATATGGTTAGAATCAGCATCGAGTGCTCTTTCTATAGAATGCAAAAGCCTTAAAAGTTGCTTAGTATCCTACGAGAATTTTAGGGTTTAGTAGAAGCATGTCACATCTAGGGTTATACTTGTTTCATCTCGTTTTAAGTAGGGATTTCAAGCACTAAAGATTAAATCAAGCATGCTATATTGTAAAACTTTTTGTGCTCTTTCTTTTGGCCCTAATTATTATGCTCCATGCTGTGCGTATTTAGTAATTTATTGTAACCCTAGCCAACTCGCCGGAGGCTGGCAGGGCAAAAGGGGGCTTGACTGTTTCTAACTTGCGCGGCCTCGTGATAGACCGCCCAGCCTGGTTAGGCGGCATATTATTGACCGTTTATGTGTTTTTGATTCGTATTATGTTTCTGGGAAGCGCGGTATGACCTCGACCACCCTTATATCAGGCGGCCAGTGATTGACCGTTCATCTCTCCCAGTGGTTCATTACAGACCGCTCATCTCCAGCAGGCCTTTGGACCTGAGGGGGATAAACGGCATGTCGTGCGACCGCCGAGGAGGATGAAAGGTCCCTACTGGACCGTCCATCTTTACGGAATTGATTAAATTACCTTTCTTGATTGATTTATGATAGTAGATTAGTAGTTAAATGTAAGTTAGCAACATGCATAAAAACCCTGGAAAGTTATAACATTAAATAATTATAAACTCTTGCTGATTTATTCATCTTGACCTTGGATCATCTTCTTCAATGAATGTTAATATTAATCAAGATTCATTATTAATTGAAAATTATATTAGGATTATTTGACAGTCGTTCTACTCCGGTAGAATTGACTGACCGCATTACTGGTTTCCGCTGATTTACTAGCCCCATTTCCTTGTAATGGTTGGGACTCTCCGCCGGATATTCCTTCCGTCGGACTAGGACCTACGTAAGTCACCGCGAGCCTGGGATTCCCACTAGGACGTCGGGCAGGTTGTACCACCAAGACCTGAACCTGTTAACGCGATCAGACCACTTGAATTTATCGTGTTGTGAGCCACGGATCACTTTGGACCGACTGAGTCTTGCGCGGCCGGAAACGGACCGTTCAACTCAGTAGGCGGCCCAGAATGAACCGTTCATCCCTGGCCCAGTGCCAATTTTGTTGGTTGATTAACCTTATTCTACCTTCGACCTAAACTTGTTTTGATCGGCCCAATAAGCCCTAGGCTGACCAGTGGAGAGTGGTCTGGACCTTGGTTCAGTTCCGCCCCACCTATGGCAGCCCGGAGCCCAAATTGGGTGGATGCTAGTTATTTAAGTCAAGCCCAGTTGAGCGGACCCTATTGGACCATTTGTCCCTGAAGCGGCCCAATACTGCCCGTTTATATTGTTCGTGGGCTTCATGTCCTTCTGGCCCTGTACGGCCCAACCTTGACCGTCCATTATAGTTAAAAGGCCCATTTAGGACCATTTTCCTTTGAGAGGCCGACAATGGTCCATTTATTCCTTGAACTCGTGGTGGCTGATTCTCAGCCCAGATTCTCTATGCGGCTCATATATGACCGTACAATTTCTTGAGCGGCCCAGTGAGAACCGCGTATCATCCAGAACCAGTTTTTTCCCCGTGGTTTATGATATTGAATCCAAGAACCTATTGGTTCTGGATAAATTGAACTTTCTGGGTAAAGTATTGCGTCAACTTATCCTTGGGTCTTTCTGAGGAAAGTTCTATCTTGATTAATTGGCCATTTGACTTGATTAATGTCTATACATAACTTGGATCTTGGATCCTTTAAATCAATGCCAACGCATCATAAGGGCCCGGTCTGGTCTTGGGAGGAGCGCCCGAAAAGTACTTGTGCCCCGGGGAGTTTGAATGACATGGTGAGGTATTGCATCGAGTGCATGACTAGCATGATGTCTATGACAATAATCTCTTACTTGAAATTATCTTGACTTGGTTAAATCTTGCTTGTTGGCCAATTTCCAGTTTCATTATATTCGTGATTGTTGACACCCGTTTTATACCGATAAGTTGAGCCATTTCTCTTACCTCCATTTGATTGATGCCTTAAGTTGTCCATTATCTGCTGGACCATTTTTTGTGGCACATCCTGGGCCCATTTTATGGGTAGCCTCCCTCCTTGGTAAAGGTCGTATCCATTCAGGGCTTATCGGACCTTGGCTTTGATTAATTGAACTATTTCATAAACATCAGGTACCCAAGATCATGAACGGTCCCACATCAGCCGTTCACGACTGGGGCGGTTGATACCAGACCGTTCATACATTTCGGCTAATTTCTGAGGATTTTCTGAATATTCACCGACAGGATTTTGTGCGGTGTGATCAGGACCGTTCAAGTTCATGGACGGGCCTATTCCAACCGCCTATATCTCAGAGTCCTACGCGCGCCCGTTTTCTCAGATAATTATCCAAATATTTTGAATTATCACCGACAGGATAAAACGGTCGCGTTTGTGCCGCGCTACACTAAAACGGTCTCTATCCAACCGTTCATATAGTCAGGGTCCCGCGGCGGACGTTTCGGCCAGTTCGAGAGATAATTGGGATTATTTGCTGATTATTTGAATTTCCACCGACGGGTATGGACGGTTAGTTTGTAACCGCCCACTTGGTTGAGCGGTCTATTGTAAGACCGTTCATCCCGTCGGTTGCTCAATTTTAACAGATTTTAATCCTTTTGTTCATGGTTTTATCCCCAACTTCTTTTATCAATATCTCCGTAGATAATCAACCATTTTAACTGCCGTTTCGACTGGATGAGAGATGATTGTATTATCTACGATTTATCTTGAATAATTTCGTCCCGAAAATGGCTCTAAACCCTAATTTCGAGGTTGGCTTTCTAGGCTCTATAAATAGACCCTATTGGCCGGACGTCGAAAGGGGGGAGATTTTGATCGACGGCGAAGCCCTGCCGCATTCTTGAGCGACCCAGCACCAAGGAGGGAGGCTCTCTACGTCCGCATGAGCCTCCGGTCAAGGGAGTAGCCCAGTCTTCGCAATTTTTCGTTTCATAGTTTTGCCGTGTTCTTTCATTGCATGCTTTGTTTCTCACCCGCGTACCCCCCTCCTTCTCATAACATGCACACAATCATCCCGTTTTTTGTCACCCTAGGGGTTTAAAACCCCCCAGGTATTCCCCTTTTCATTTGTTCATGCTTAATTCTTCTCGTTTGAATATGTACCGCATCATTAAGGTCTAATTTGGGTGTCTTTTTTGTGCCTCTACGTTGTTTCGCAGGTCAGCATCTAATCAGCACGAGGCCCATCCCCTCTGGCCGGCCGGAGAGGGTGGAGATCGAGCCCTTCTCAACTTGCTGAGTGAAGGTATTGAGCGGTCATCCTCCAGCCGTTCAACTTGCCGCGCGGTGCATAAACAGCCGTCCTTCACTGGAGTGCGGTCCCTCAAGCGCCGTCCATCTCACTGCAGCAGTTCCTCCCGCGTCCCTCGCAGCATCCCAGGGCGGTCTATCGTAAGACCGCTCATCCCAGAGCGGTCCTAACCGAGCCGTTCATCCCCAGCGCTGCACCAAGGCGAGTGTCTCCCCATTTTCCAAGGTACGGCGTGCCTGTCGCGTACGGCATCTTGGTGGCGATCACGGTACTTTGCTTCATTCTCTGTTTTCTCTTCTGTCTCTCATTTGTTCATGCACTTGGCGTACTTTTGACCCCTTTAGTGAAAAGAGAGAGAGAGGAGAGAAATATATATCTACACCCCTTTTGTGGCGATCACGGTGGGACGCCTAGTGCCCATCGTGCCTTTTAATTGCTGACCCTTCTTAGTCGTTGTCAAGGTTTTCTTCTTGGAGTGATTTACAGGTTGGATGCGGTTTCTGTCCTCTGGTGCACACGCGGTTCGTCCAGAGCCGTCTAACCATCAGCACGGTTGATTCTACACCGCTCATATACTCTGCCTTCAGGTTGATCTACCCCGGCCTTTCCTGTTGCAGACGGCTCCCTGGACGCCGTCCATCTATTTGAGCGGCTTTCACACAACCGTCCCGAGCCCAGGCACAAGTACGCTGTACTTTCTGGTGGCAGATACACGGCTGTGAGGCGGCGGTTCAAACACGCGTGCGGTTGACCATAGGCCGTCTGTCTGGTATGTCCCTTGCTTTCTGCCCATGCATTACGGCTGAAATTGGACCGTCTGAGTACTTAGAGCGGTCAGAGGAGGACCGCACATCTCCTGTCATAGTGCATTTCTGTCTTCTTGCTTAGTGTTTTGGCTGATATATATATTGCTCCTGGTGCTGTTCGTTGGTTCCCCCTGCCATCTTGTTATTATAATTGCATGACCATGCTTTTATTACTCATGTGTATACTTGCTCATTGATTGATAGCTGCTAGGCTAGTTTGTGCATGCACTCCGGTGCGCATAGGAGCATCGATATTTCCCATATTAGTTGCATTCCTACCGAGGTAGGGTTTCCTCTCGTCTCCATATTCCTTGGAGCCGACTAGGGACCTTGCTGAGGACCTCCGTAAGCCCTCGTGAGCCGTGGATTCCCACACGGACGCCGGGCAGGTTGTACCGTATCCACCCCGTCTAGGGTTGCATCCGCGAGTGAGAAGTCCCAATAGGGTCACCCGGTTCCTCGTTCTCATCCCAATCAGGCGCCTAGTGGTCGAGAGAGTTGACATTTTCATTAATCCACTAAGGTTCAAACCCGAAGATATAAGGAACTGACGAGCATCATTTTAAGAACTTGATTGCATTATTGAGTGATTCTACTCTCATCTCGCTCCATTGTATGCTTACTATTTGCTTGGTAGATTTGATTGATTTAGTGTTGCTTGTTCTAGTATCAAGTGTCTTGGTGTATGTGGGACTGCCTTCTGCCCCCACGATCACTGCCTAGGGTTGATTCTTATTTCCATTCCTACTCCAACCCCTTGTTCGATTCCGCTTCTTCTTCCATGTCGTCATACGACTTCTCTGCGGCCCATGAGGACTCCCTTCCTCGTGGTCTCCTTGAGGACCCCCCTCGGGTTACCCACTTGCAAGGGGGAGAGGGGACGGCCCCTTCACTCCCGACCTCTCTTGGCGAGGGTCCCCGACCCTCTTTTTCAAACCTACCCAACCAGAATTCAGCCAGTACGATCCTCGACATGATGGCCCAGTTGGACCCCACCCAACTCCATCTCATCAGACAAGCTTTGCAAGGGGGCGATGCCCCGGCCTCAGCTCTGGCTCATGCCACGGCCAATGTCGCCACTTTAGCTCCTGTGGTCGGGACCACTTCCGTGGCTCCCATTGACCTTACTCTAGTCCGCCCTCAGAACTTTCGCTATCCCAACATGGAAATGGGCCAGGCGTCCACATCGGTCCATCAGCAACAGGATAAAGGGAAATCCCCGATCCCCTCTGTTCCTTATCTTGAGCCATACCCTACAATTTCTCCATCGTCTCAGGCCCTCATGGCCCCGGCAGACTTCGCTAGGTCACAGGCGGGGGCGGCTCAGGTTGCTCATACAGATATGGGCCCTTCCTCGGCCCAGTACCCCTCTTATGGGCCGCCTCCTTCGTCAGTTTATCCTTTGGTCGCCTATCCGGGCGCTACTCCTCTTGCTCCCCCCCTCCTTCCCGGGAATGAGAAATTCTTGACAAGTGGGCTGCTATGCAGCAACAAATTGATCTCCTCCACAAGCGGGTCGGTCCGTAATCTCTTGTCGACGTCCCTATCCCTAACTTCAGGGACCTACGTTTTCCTTCCCAGTCGGAGCTCCCCGTGTACCGCAAATATGATGGGAATGGCAACCCGTTCATCCATGTCCGGGAGTTCTTATACGAGTCTGCGCAGTTCCAACAGGATGATCGCTTGATGGCTTATTTGTTCCGTCGGTCCCTGGAGGGGGTCGCGCTGGAATGGTTTTACACCCTGCCTCTGGAGGAGGCTGAGAATTTCAAGACCGTCAAGGAGAAGTTTATACAGAGGTTTCAGGATCGGGTCGGACGCGAGTACTCTTTCACTGACCTAGTGGCGGAGAAGATGAAGCCGGAGGAAGACTTCGCAACTTATGCAGATCGCTGGAGACAGATGGCCTCGCGGGTGCCCGGGCAGATTCCGGAAGAGGAAAAAGTAAAGTTGCTAATTTCCAATGCTACGCCAACTTTCAGAAACATTCTGGCAATGAATGACATTTCGAACATGCACCAACTATACAGCAGAGCTAGGTTTATTCAAACCCAATTTAAAGACTCCCCCATCCATTCTTTGTTCGAGGCCCAGAAGCCCAAAGCCACTAAGAAAACCCAGGGCCCCGTCACTGAGGGGGTACAAATTAACGAGCAAGTCCAGGCCGTTCAGTTCCCCCAACACGCCGCTCCACCCCGCTTCCCACCACCTCAGCGTAACCCCCAGTTCGCCGCTCCGCCCGCTCCCCAGTCTGCCTTCCAGGTCCCGCAATACCCTCAACAGGCACCTCCGCCACCCCAACAGCCTCAGCGGCCCCCGCAGTATAATAATGTTCCTCCACCCCCCACCTATGGCTCTGCTCGACCAGCTCCAAAGAGGGCTCATTACCCCCCTCTTCCGGAGACCTTGCCGGATATTTTCTCTGCTCTAATGTATACTGGCGACCTTCAGTTGCCGCCTGAGCGCCCGAACTGGAATCCGGCTGCCGACCAATCCCGATATTGTATATTCCATCGGCAACCGGGGCACACAATAGAGCGATGTTACCAATTCAGAGATCTGGTGTATGATTTGCATGAGGGCCAGAGAATTGATTGGGCCCAGATGCGCCAACTAATTGAGGATATCAAGCAGAGGCAGAGACAGGCCAGGCCGCAACAGGCGGCGCCCCAGCAGCAGCAGCAGCAACAACCCCAACAGCAGCCACAGCCTCCACCGCAGCAGCAAGACCTTGGGATCCATCAAAATCCCATGCCAATACATCAGCCCGCTCCTCCGCAACAACAGCAACCGCCGGCACCGGCCCCAGCACAAGTGAATGTGGTCCAGCGCTCAGCCCCCAACGCTGGGTGGACGTTTGATGATGAGACCCCCGCCCATCTCTTGGCCTTACACCACCACTACTCTCCCACACCTGCCATCCCCTCCATCCTTAGACCCGCCGCTACACCGCCCATCACTTCCCCCGCGTCGCCTCTTAGGCCCTCTACATTCCCCCCTACTCCATCCGTCCTCTTACCACCACCCGCCATGCCTCCCATCATCTCCCCTAAGCTTAACCCTTCGCCCATTTCCCCTTCACCAGGGCCCATTAAGCCCACTCCCGTCATCCTCACCCCCATCTCCACGCCATTCGCCTACCCCACCAGGCCAAGCGGGGGTCCAGTCCAGGCCGTACAAGCATCACAATGCGCCCTTCGGAGTGGGCGTCCCTTCCAGAGAATGTTTCCCTCCCCAGGTGCATCTGCACCAAACCCTGCAGTTTCATCCCCTACAGTTGAACCAGAGGAGATAGATCCGGTGCCGGGCACGAGATATGACTTATTACAGCATTTAGACCGGCTGCCGGCTAAAATCTCAGTGTTAGAGCTGATCAAGAGGTCGCCGCTCCACCAAGACGCCCTGAAAATCTTCCTACAGAAAGTTATGGTGAGCGAGGATGTGGCGGTGGATAGCCTGCCCGCGGTCTTGGCCACGATCACAAAGGGGCCCTCTATTACATTTGCTGAGACAGAATTAGCGCCTCCTGAGGCACGGCAGATGCCGCTATGCATTACCATCTCTTTAAACAAAACAACCGTGGAATCCGCCCTTGTGGATACGGGGGCATCGATAAATGTCTGCCCATTGAGTACCCTTCGTGCTTGTAATATATCAGAGGACATGCTCAAGCCGACACCAACCACGATAGCCGCATATGATAACTCCAGACGTGCTTGTCACGGGGTAGTAACTGTACAGGCCGAGCTAGGGCCCTTGGTGATGGATGAAGAATTTTACGTGTTGGACATAGACCCAATGTTCAAAGCCATTCTGGGTCGTCCATGGTTGAATAGTTTGAACGCCGTCCCCTCGACCGCCCACCAGTGTCTGAAGTTCCCATTCCAGGGGTGAGTGGTCAAGGTAAAAAGTGTTTCCACAGTTCAAAACGTTGACGCCATAGCAGCCAAGGTTCTGCCCACACTGTGGCCGAGTAACAGACCTGTTCTATCTGTAATGGACTTGAACTATTCGTGGGCGTATGCGTCGCGCAAGCCCACCGCTGCACCAATCAATGTGAAGGTTAAGCCCAAGATGAGAGACTCCAAAGGGTGGCACATAATTCTAAAATTGGGCTATCAGCCAGGCCGAGGACTCGGCGCACAGCTGCAGGGCCGAACCAACCCCGTTCCCAGGGGAAGGAAGATGGGCCGTCGGGGCCTCGGCTACCATGAATCCTCCATGTCGATGCTTGGGGACTCTGGGCCGTTGACCTGGGACTACCGGCAACATTTTGTGAAGGATCCATTGTAGCCCGGCACCTTGAAGACCTCGCCATCCAGCCTTGAAGAAAAGATGGACGAAGCTTGTGCTGTTGCCGATCCTCCACCACCACCGCAAGGGCTAGCCGGTGACTTGGAAGACTTTGCTAACTGCTTTACAAAGATGTTTTATGAAGAAGAGGCTGACCCAAAGAAGAAGGAGACGCAGCTGGTAAGGCGCCCCCCGATGCCATTGGCCCGCCAGGGGCCCCGGAAGACGGGGAGCTCCATCACTACCTATTCTATGTCCCCATCCCGTCTCGCTTCCTGGTTTCAACAGCGGGATTCTGTTCCCCGTTCCCCTCTACTCCTGGTCGACCCATACTTTGCGGAGAGACCTGAAATTTTATTCGTTCCATGTGCTTGCGGGCGCTGCCCGCCCATTGATCTATCAACCCTATTCACTCCTCCTCCTCCAGGAGCTCAGCTCCATGAAATGTGGTTTAAGTCTTCTGACCCTTTCTTTGACTGCATCTTCCCGGAATTGTTCCCCATGCAACTTCCTCCTCCTCCGCCTTCTTCCTCCTGTTGTGTGATCACTTCCGGCCTCAAAAAAAAAACGCCAATCTCAAAACGGAGGTCTCCATGGAAGATTACGCTATGTTCTGCCCAGATCCCCAGGGGCGCGAGACCCCTATTTCTTTTCCGGTAGATTTCTTCTCCCCTAGGTTAGATGTACAGTGTACAGAGTCCTCTAGGATGGTCGAGTCAGTCAGGGTAGAGTCTAGTTCGAGTTTTGTCAGCCCATCCACGTCTGCGGCACCCGCCGTAACGCGCCTTCCTAGAACCATCCCCAGTAGGTTTCTACAAGATTTGGCTGGGAGATGTCATGCTCTGTTGAAGTGTCCGGAATTTGTGGAGACCGCAATTACCCTGAAAGATGATGAGGAAGTTGATGAAGGATGGAGCAAGGATGGACTAGGAGTATATGAAATTGTGAATGAGAAAGACCCAGCTGATGATGAGGAAGATGAAATGGATGACACTGCTGACCTATATGCCCAAGGCTTGAAGAAGTTCGACGAGCCTTCTGTAGCAGTGGATGAATCCACTAAGGAAATCAACCTCGGGACAGAAGAGGACCCCAGGCCCATACTTATTTCCGCCAGTCTCCCTCCTCCAGTCGAAGAGGAACTTGTCAAAGTCTTGAGGGAGTACAGCGATTCTTTCGCCTGGTCCTACGAAGACATGCCGGGTCTTGACCCCGCCTTGGTTAAACACAGGCTGATTCTCAAACCAGGGGCAACGCCCGTTAAACAGAAGGCAAGGAGATTTCACCCGCAAATGGCCTTAAGGATTAAGGAAGAAGTCGATAAATTACATAAGGCCCGGTTCATTAGAGTGGTGCTGTATCCACAATGGGTGGCGAATATAGTCCCGGTGATGAAGAAGGATGGTAAAATTTGAATCTGCATTGACTTCAGGGACTTAAACAAGGCATGTCCGAAAGATGATTTTCCACTTCCTCACATCGACGTCTTGGTCGATAATACAGCTGGATATGAAGCCCTCTCCTTCATGGACGGCTACTCGGGGTATAACCAAATCCTTTTGGCTCCAGAGGATCAAGAAAAGACCTCGTTCACCACACCATGGGGCACATACTGCTACGTCGTCATGCCATTTGGGTTGAAAAATGCAGGTGCCACCTACCAAAGAGCGATGATGGCTATCTTCCACGATATGATGCACATTTATTTAGAAGCTTATGTGGATGATATTTTGGTCAAATCGAGGTCACAAGAAGAGCACCCCGCCATTCTAGCCAAGGTACTGCAAAGGGCTAGGGAATACAAGTTAAAGATGAATCCAAAGAAATGTGTGTTCGGAGTTGCATCAGGGAAATTGCTTGGGTTTATAGTTAGTAAACGGGGGATTCAGATCGATCCAAACAAGGCAAAGGCCGTCATGGAAATGCCACCGCCGAAGAACGTCACTGAGCTTCGAGGTTTGATCGGGCGTTTGCAATTTATCAGGAGATTCATATCTCAGCATTCGCAAAGATGCCGCCCGTTTTATGACCTGTTAAAGGCCGGTGCGAAATTCGAATGGAATGAACAATGTCAAAAGGCCTATGAGGAACTCAAGGTGTACCTCTCTAATCCCCCGGTTCTACAACCACCCGTCCCCAGGAAACCCCTGATCCTGTACATTTCTGTAATTGAGGACTCCCTAGGAGCGGTTTTGGCACAGGTTGACGATGAAGGAAGAGAAAGGGCGGCGTACTATCTCTCAAGGTTATTTAATCCTGCTGAATCCAAGTACACTGCTATGGAGAAAACCTGTGCAGCACTAGTATGGGTAGCGCAGAAGCTTAAACACTACTTTCTCGCCCACGAGGTCAGGCTCATCTCTAGAATGGACCCCATTCGTTATCTGTTGGAAAAGCCGGTCCTTTCTAATCGGTTAGCTCGCTGGCAAAGTTTTCTCTCCCAGTTCGACATCACCTTCATCGTGCAGAAAGCAATCAAGGGATATGCTATTGCCGAGCACCTAGCTCATTCTCCTATCCCTCGCACTGATTCCATCCAGGATGAATTTCCCGATGAACACCTGGCGGTGATCACTCATCTTCCTTTCTGGTCCCTCCACTTTGATGGTGCCCTTAATTCCCAGGGCAGCGGAGTCGGGGCCGTTCTCCTTACTCCAGAAGGGGTGACCATCCCCGTGGAGTATCAACTCTCATTTCCCGCCACCAACAATATAGCCGAGTATGAGGCTCTCCTTGCTGGTCTGAAGCACGCCTACATCTTGGGTGCGCGATAGCTAAACATCATAGGAGACTCCCAGCTGGTGCTGCGTCAAGTTTTGTCAACCTACCGCACCCGTGATCCTAAGCTCAAACCCTACCAGGATCTGGTCACGCTCTTGGCCAGGCAATTCAGGAAACTCGTCTATATCCACACTCCCCGCTCTCAGAATATCTTGGCCGACGCCCTAGCGTCTCTCGCCTCTTCTCTATCACTCCCCCTAAGTCGCGCCACCGAGACCATTGTGGTCCAAAGGCTAGACGTTCCTTCCCCGCAGGATCCCTGGCTCGACAATCTTAGGATATCCATAGAGAAGAAAATAGAAAGGGAGGAAATAAAAGAGGTTTCATTAACTGAGCTCGAGGAGATCATTGAAGAGGAGGAATTGCCGTGGTTTTATGAGATCGAGCAGTACTGCAAGGATGGTACATTTCCGGAAACAGCCAACGCTGAGCAACGAAAAGCCATTAGAAGAGTCGCCGCCATGTACACGATCATCGCCGGTGAATTGTATAGGCGGGCCCTGAATGGAGTTCTAATGAGGTGCCTAGATGACGAAGAAGCTTGGAAGGTTGTGGAAGCAGCCCACTCCAGTGAGTGTGGAGGGCATGTGAACGGACAGGCCTTGGCAAAGAAGATTCTTAGGCAGGGCTATTACTGGCCAACCCTAGAAGAAGATTGCTCTACCTATGTCCGTAGGTGCCTTCAGTGCCAAATCCATGCCGACAAAATCCACGCTCCGGCCTCTTCTCTCCATCCTGTTACGGCCCCCTGGCCATTTTCTATGTGGGCCTTCGACATCATCGGGCCCCTCGGTGATCCGAACTCTGCGATTAAACAGAAATCCTTCATTCTGACGGCTACAGAATACTTTACCAAGTGGGCCGAAGCTGAAGCTTATGCAGAAATCAAAGCCACCACAGTATGCCGCTTCATCATGAAGAACATTATCTCGCGGTTCGGAGTGCCAATCAGCATCGTCACCGACAACGGGCCTCAATTCATCTCACAAGAACTCCAGGACCTCTGTAAGAAATTCAATATAGTTTTGCATCATTCATCACCATACTACCCCCAAGGTAATGGCCAGGCTGAAGCCACGAATAAGACCCTTCTCAAAATTATAAAGAAAACATGCGAATCACATAAATTTGCTGATTGGGCCGACAAATTGATAGAAGCTCTATGGGCCTACCGCACCTCCGTCCGCACTCCCACAGGGCAGACTCCCTTTGCCCTCACTTACGGAATGGAAGCGGTGCTCCCGTATGAAATTCTAATCCCTTCCCTAAGGGTGCGGCTGGATAAGGAACTTAATCTCGACGAACATCGAGAGGCGTTGCTAGTCCAACTGGAACTCTTAGACGAGAAGAGGTTGAATGCGGCCAATCATGTTTCAGTATATCAAAAGCGGGTCTCGCGATATTTTCAAAAGAAGGTCATCGAAAGAAAATTTCAAGTGGGTAATATGGTTCTGAAACGCAAATTCATCAGGTCTGCAGGTCCCAGGTCTAAGTTGCAACCCAACTGGGAAGGGCCCTTCGTAATCAAAGAAGCTTATCCTGGCAATGCATATCGTCTAATCAACTCGGAGGGGGAGGAATTGCCGAACCCGTGGAATGGGCTGTATTTAAAGCGTTTTCATCCATAAAAATAAAACCAGTGAACGGCTCGATGGCAGGGCATACCCCACCAAATTGCGAAAGGAGGACCCAGGTTCAGCATCTCACACACTACACGACCCCATGGTGCGGTATTCTCTCATGCTACCCGACACCGTTTCTCCTTTGGCCATGCTCGGGGATGGTGGAAATCCTTGTATTTCCTCTCTCTCGGTTGAAGATAAGGGGCAAGTGGTGAATAAGGGGGCGAGAACTGACCCAGGTTCCCCGTCAAAAGAAAAAGGTCTCAAATAGTGGCAATCCGTTAAGACCTCACTCCGCAAAAGAAGAAAAAAGAAAGAAAGAGAAGGAAAAGGAAAGCAAACAAAAACAAAAAAAGAAGAAGAAAAAGAAAGAACAGGGGCAAAAGCCGAAAGCACAAAGCTCGAAGCTCTCTGAATCCCCGAAGGATGCGGCTAGGCATGGCAAGAGTGGCAGTACAGTTTCCCCGCGGGACGTTATGAGCCCGGTCGCATGCGTGCCTAGAGCGGGTGAAGGTTCGATGACGGATACCAAGCCCCGGCGCAACAGACCGGATTCCTTGAGAAAAGGGGGGTCTCGGGAAAGAACTCAAGCCCTACAAACCTCTACACCTATCGTCGGCTTCCCTACTCAATCTTTTTTTACTTTCCCAAGGAATGAATCCCACCCCGGATATGGCCTCAACAGAAGCACTGTCGAGCAAAGTCGACGCCGAGCACGGGCGGTCCCCCTTCTTGCACGCGCTGAACCTTGGAATTCCGTAGCAAGACGAGAAGGCCCCTGCTATTGAAACCCGAGCTGGTTTCAAAACCCAAAAAAAATCAAATATTTCAAAACCCAAACAAAATCAAATATTTCAAAACCCAAAAAAAAATCAAATATTTCAAAACCCAAATAAAATCAAATATTTCAAAACCCAAAAAAATTAAATATTTCAAAACCCAAACAAAATCAAATATTTCAAAACCCAAAAAATCAAATATTTCAAAACCCAAAAAAATCAAATATTTCAAAACCCAAACAAAATCAAATATTTCAAAATCCAACAAAAATTGTGTTTACTTGTTTTCTTCTTGCATTCATCTGCATTTTCTCGCACTTTGATATTTGCCTATTTAATAAGGCTCACCCCCCTTGACCAAAAGTCAAGAAAGGGTCGTCTCCTAACTTGTTGTAGGCAAGGGGCTGAGCCTAAAATAGATTTAATCTGTTTCATGTTTGCATGCTTGCAGGGGCAGGTCGGAAGGACAGTTGACTCGGGACTACAGGAATATTCAATCCTCACATTAGCCTGTGCAATCACATCACATCATAATCATATTGCAAAGCTCAAACTCAATCTCATCAAACCTTATCATATATCAAGTTGTCCGAATATAAAATCCTATCCCATATCATCATAAAAACAAAAGAAAATCACTCAGTCCGCCGCTGGGCATCCCCGCGAGGACGTATCTCTCTCAACTCCCTAAGATAAGCCTGTCTAGTCTCTGGAACCTCCTCAACCTCTGCTGGTAGGGTACGCACCCGGCTCACCTCCCACATGATCAACGCACTCCTGACCGCCTGCTCGTCCTCCTCTGTCCCGATCCTCCGTGCCTGTAGCATGGGAAGGTAGGGTAGCATAGGTAGCACCGTCCGGGGGAGCCCGATCTGCAGGTAGCATCTGTGTGGGTTGTACATCGCTAAAGTGGTGTCGCTCACGAGCCTCAAGTCCAAGCCAGCTCTCCTCGGTAGCCTGATGATGGTATCATGGAGGAAGTCCGGGCGCATCACGAACCTATCCAGGGGCAGCCTGTGGATGTACGGGCGCCACTCGTCCCTGGTCTTCAGCTCAGCCGTCCTGCACTCAACCTGTGGAGAAAACCTGAAGGCGCCCCCTATGAAGTAAAGGGGATGGCTCCCAAAGATCCTGCTAACTGAAGTAATATCCTCCCTCAGGGTAAACTTCATCCTAACTCCCATCCAGCACTCCAATAGGATCATCGAACCAAAGAGAGGACCTCCTAAGGCTGCCGAAGTGAGACCCTCATACAGATAAGCTAAGATAGCCTGAGAGATGGAAAGTCCCTACCAAAGGCCGCTGATGGTGCTGAGTAAAGGAATCTCTAGGACATGGTCGGCTGAAGGGAAAAGGATGACCCCGCATAGGCAGATGGATGTAGCTTTGGCTATGGCTTCAACCCAGCCGCACTTATTCCGGCAATGCTCTACTACCCACTGGCTCAGAGGAAGGAGGTGGATGTGGCGAGGACCTACGAAGGTGCGAACATCCCCGCTGTCAGGTAGGAACCCTCCTAGGATGAGTTTTGGGTCTATAGGGGCAACGGTATGGCATATCAAGTCTTCCTCCCCCACCTTGGACCTAGGGAGCCCGAAGTATGTCTCTACCTCCTCTAAAAGGATGGTGGCCTCAAAAGATGGGAAGAAGAAAGTGTGAGTCTGAGGGTGCCAGATCTCCATCAGAGTAGAAATACTATGCCAATCTAAGGAAAGTTTAGGGTAATTCTGACCTAGAACTAAGAGGGAGTGCAAGTGCCAGGATTTGAGAAGGTGAGTCACCCCGAGGGGCAATGCACGGACCATGGGAGCCACCCACTTTAAATTAGAAAAACGCCTCGGGCCGGGAAGAAGCTGAAAAGAAGAAGGAAGCAAGGGGTGTAAAGAGATATAAGAGGAAATCAAGAGATGAAAATTTGAACATATTCTAAGCAAACTTACCTCTCTCATAGGGGTGGCGCTGAGATGTCGAGGAATCAAGCTTAGTCGTTGAATCGCTTCCCGCTCCTTTCTAGCCGGTCGCGGTCCTTCAAACGACGCTCCTCCCGCGGAACTTCCATCAAAAGCCCTCTTCATGATGAGGTGACGAGAATCAAAGGTTTTAGGCTTTAGGAGAAGGAAGATGGGTGAGTTGAGGGTTCAGGCCTACCTGCTACTTATAGGGTTCATTAGAGAGCCTAAGCCTCTTAGGATTAGGCCCAGATAAGTCTAGGACGAGTTTGGATAGCGTTGTGATAAGTTCAAAGCACCTTGCCCTCGGGCTGGGGACTCTCCAGGGAGTCCCCTCGTAAGCAAATCGGACGTGGGATTGGACGGTCTTACGATAGACCGTCCATCCATTATACGGCCCATCATCAACCGTTCTTCTCTCCAAAGGAAGCTTGGGCCCAGTGACTTGTACGGCCCGAACTCCGCCGTTCCACCACTCATACGGTTTATATAGAACTGTTCCAACGAATTCACGCGGTCCTTAGAGAACCGCTCTTACATACGAACGGCTAGCGGAGAACCATCCATATGCTCTGCTCCCCAATTAACCTGCTGCACTCATGCCTCCGTCATTTAGCGCACTCATCTCACTCGAGTCGGCGTGTGCGCTCTCATCTCACTCGAGTCGGCGTGTGCACTCTCATCTCACTCAAGTCGGCGTGTGCGCTCTCCTCTCACTCGAGTCGGCGTGTGCGCTCTCACCTCACTCAAGTCGGCGTGTGCGCACTCATCTCACTCAAGTCGACGTGTGCGTCGCTCATCTCTCTCAGGCTAAGCGAGCTCCTCAAACTCATTTGCCCACTCATGCATACATTCATCCACAGAACAAATGAAAAACAAGGATAGGCATCACTAATCATAATATATCATATACAAAGGACGGGCCCGGTACAACAAGTCAAGCAGCCCCCTCTCCCTGGCTCCCGTCACTGTCCCCCTCACCCTCATGCCTCTTTGGAGGACGCATCGCTGAGGTCGCCTCATCACGCCGTCGTCGGCGCCGCTCCTCCTCCTCATTCCTCCGATGGCCGGAGGAACTAGTGAAGTAACTCCTCACAGAGTCGTGAGTGCCGTGACTGCCACTCGGAGTCCCGCTGTGCGATCGCCGGCTCATCTCTCTAAAAACCCGCAACTCTCCGTTCAGCCCAGACATCTCAATCAGAGCACGATCCCGCTCCGCTCGAACTCGCACCAACTCCGTCGCATCCGCCCGGAGCCGCTCTAGCTCATGCCGAAGGAGTGCCTTCTCCACTGTGCCCGCTGGCTGGCCCAGCGCAACCTCCTCCCGCACACGGACTGCCTCCTCCCTAGCCGCTGCTCGGCTCTGCTCCAACTCCGCCCGCAGGCGGGACAGCTCGGATGTCTGCATTCACACGCCATTGTCAGTTGGTCACATTTTCATACAGTTCATAAGCATAAATAAACAGGAGGAAGTGTAGAAATTCGTGTACCCTCTCCACAAGTGCCACCTCGGCCGCTTTGGCCCGCTCTACCATCCGAGTAAAGTCTGCCTCTCGATCGGCTCGAGCTGCTGGGGTCTGAACGGAGGAAGTAGAAGGGGCGTCTGGTCCCGCCCTCTGAGCACCCTCGGCACGCTGCATCCAAATACTCCAGGTCAGTTACAGGCATGATCATAATCATATAGGACTGCATAATTTAAAGAGTCTAGGGTCTAGAAAACTCACCAGTAGGGCCAGGGCCTGCCGAGCCTCGTCTCTCTCTCGGATGGTGGAGTGCAGGAGTCCCTGCAACTCTGCCACCCGTCCTGCAGGGTCGACCTACATTTTAAAAGTCCTTTGTTAGTGCATCATTCATAAGCATAATAGACAAAGTTTAAAAGTCGTACTGGTCGGTGGGCGCCTCGAAACACCTGGTCCCGGTAGTGCCGTGAGTACGCGGTGTAGTACGCGCTGTCGCTCTCTGCTCGGGCGGTCACCGCTCGCCCTCGTGCAGCCCAGTCAGCAATCTGCTCGGCGTTCCTCGCTGTCCAATCGTACGCCTCGCGGAGTCCCTGGGTGGTCCTCGTCGCTCGTTCCCCCGCCTTCTCGGGCACGGGGAACTCTACAGCCGGCTGGTGGACCCCGACGGTCCTCATCACCAACCTAAAGTGTAGTGGCTCCACCACATTCATGCAGTGAAGCCACATGCAGTGAAGCCACACGTCCCGAAGTGTAGTGGCTCCACCTAAAGTGTAGTGGCTCCACCACATTTAAAGAGTCTGAGTCTAGAAGCGTACCGAGGTGTACGGTAGAGAGTCCAGGTCGTCCTGCAGCTCCCGAACCTGCCTCCTCAGGGCCATCATTTCCCGAGGTGCTGTCCACCTCCGCGCTATCGGCAGGAGCCCGGGGCGGGTCTCCTCGCCTCTCCCCAACCCGCGTAGGTGCACGTAGGCCCACACCTGTATCACAAGGTCGTGTCAGCATTCGGTCAGCATATAGAGTTGCATAATTAAGACTAGGGAAGAGAGTCGCACCTGGAGTAAGGGGGAGAAGCCCCCAAGCATCGTCCGACGCGCCGTCGAACTAAGGGTGTCAAAGAGGAAGGCGAGGACCGCCGCTCCCCAAGCATAGTCACCTACATGCTCGAGCTCCTGGAGGAAGGGGAGGAAGCGACAGCTCATCACGTCCGCCCGAGTGGAGAAGAGAAGCCGCCCGAACATCAGCATCAGAAACCGTCGTAGTACTCTGTCTGCCTCTGGTCCCGGTGCCGCTGCGACCCTCGGCCTCGCCAATCCGACAAGCCGCTCCAAGTGCTCCTCTGGTCGCTCGCCCACTGCAACACCAGCTCGTCGAAGGCCCAGGCTGTCCTGGAGAGCAGCCCGGGGAAGGAGGGTCGACTGCCTCTCGGGGCGCCGCAGCTGTAGGCCGAGCAGCTCCCGAGCCATCCCCCGGTAGTCAGGAAAAGTAGTCCCGCTGACCGGTGACCCGTGCACGCGTAGGCCAGTGAGCCTGGCCACGTCCTCCAACGTGGGAACCATGTGCCCCCACGGGAACAAGAACGTCCGACTCACTGGGTCCCAGCGGTCGTGCAGAGCATAGAGCAGAGCTGCGTCAAAGCGACACACCTCAATGCTCAGGAAGGAGGCGAACCCCATGGCAGTCAATCGCTCCCTCTGGAAGTCCGGCAGTGCGAGGTACACTGCCCGAACCTGTAGCCAGGAGGTGCGGGTCCTACGTTTCCCCTGCATTCATCCATTTTATTTTGCATTAGTCATTTAGTTTCACATTTTATTTCACATAAATAAAATGCTCAAAGCCCAATTATTGATTCGAAGAACGGTTACTCCCAAACCGCTCCATAGATGAGCGGCTTCACTCAAACCGTTTTGTTGCTCAGGTCCCCCAGTTTGAACGGGCTATCCCTAGCCGTTTTTATCATGGACGGATCACCCTGAACCGTCCGGTTGCCCGTCTTCCTAAGGAATAACGGCCCACCTCTGGCCGTATTGTTTTGATGACGGTCCTCTAAGGACCGTATTGTTTTGCTTGGTCGCATGTTTGAACGGACCTACACGGCCCGTCTGTATTCTGAACGGCGATACCCTCACCGTATTGTGCTTTTAAGGAACCTTTGGCTATGTGAGTACAAACGGCGCTCCCAGCACCGTGTTTGTTTGGGGCGGTCCTTTGGGGACCGCATTATTTTGGCAGTACGGTTTCTGTTAAACCGTTTTACCATCGTCGTCCCCGACGACGGTGGAGGCCTCCCAGCCGGCTGGGAGACCTCCATGGTCCCTAAAAACAACCCCCTAGGCCCCTCTAAGCCCCTAAAACTAACATGCATGGAACTAAAATGATAGAAATGGAAGAAAAGGTGGGGGAAACCTACCTCGGGATCCCGTGGTTTCTTGGCCGCCCCCGCGGGCGGTGGTCCTCCGGCCACCTCCTCCTCGCCGGCAGGGGCCTCTTCGTCGGCGACGACGATGGCGAGCTCCTCCATAGTCACCCCGGGTGTGCCCTCCTCCTCCGGCGGCGGTGGCGGTTGCTCCGGCGGCGGCGAGCCCTCATCGGCGGTCCGTGGCCTGGCGGACTGGTGCTTCGTCCGGGTCATCAAATGGGCTAGGGGTGCAGTGAGGTTGAGAGAGGGAGAGGGGGGAAGTTGAGAAGAGAGAGTGAGAGAGGGAGAGTGTGGGCGTTGTTTGCCCCTTCGTCCCTTCCACCGTCGGTTACGGTGGAGGGAGACGAAGGGGTTCTTTTTTTCGAAGCTCCAGAGAAGAACGGTCTATCGTTAGACCGTTCACTATGTGAACGGTTCGTTCCTAATCGTATGTCTCTCTTGACCGTTAATTCTATATCGGTTGGAATTCTGGGTACGAGCGGTTCCCACAGAGCCGTTCGAATTAAAACGGTGTGTACACAACCATTCATCACGGGCAACCGGCTCTGAGAAAATTGCTTGAATATCAGGTACATACGGTTAACATGGAGCCGTTTATAATGTAGAACGGTTAATATTCAGCCGTATATCGCGTTGATGTGTTTAAATCATGAATATTGAATATTTTCTTTGGAAATACATCTCTTAATCATCTTATGCAGCATCACTTCAACCATGTCTCGCCATTTCGCCTGCACAGGTAAGTCAGGTATGGTCTTCTATCCCTGAATCCCTTATTGCATTATTATATGGTACTATATATACTATTTCGAGAGCCGGCAGGTTTCTTATGTGTCCCAGGATCTGATGTTCCCCTTCAACAAAAACAATGATGATCCAGGCTCATGTACCTAACCTTCGGATAGGCCGTTAAGCTGGGATGTCACGAGGAGGACGGTTCTATCCGCGCGTTGTGGTAGCGGACGGTATCTTGACTCTGATGTTCCCAGCTTAGCAATATTACTCTCGAATATCTTATATTTTAATCTTTCTTGGCATTTGTTTTAATGATTTCTTTTTGTTTTAGCCCAGCATGCATCATACGCATTCTTTTGAGCTTTCATGCCCCATGGTTTGCTTAAGAAATGTCCCGTCGATAACGGTCAGCTATGTGTTTAAGAGGCTCGAGTAAGATGAACTAATTCCACTCTGAGTTTGAAGGTTCTCTTTGGTCGGTTCGTTAAGATCGGTTGACTAGAAGATCCCCGTCTGGAGCTTTAGCATCTTTTTTTCTTTTTTGTGGCCCCCTCATTGGACCGCGGGATTGTGTCCCCCATGAGGTTGGTCTTGTCGGTTGATTTCCTTTAGTTTAGTCCCTCCAGATTGGCGTCGCCTTTTGGTCAATTACTCCTGACGCTCGGTTCAAGGTTTTCTGAAAGATTCTCATCGCTTATTGGTAGGAACGGATGTCGTTTTACCTTAACGCCCGCTTTTCCGGTCCACTCCGCTACATTTCCGCTTCGTCTCCATGTTCCGTGTCACCTCCGCTTCACCTCCGCTCGCTCCCCTGCAAAGAGGACGTTAAGGAGGGGCATCTGTTGACACCCGTTTTATACCGATAAGTTGAGCCGTTTCTCTTACCTCCATTTGATTGATGCCTTAAGTTGTCCATTATCTGCTGGGCCATTTTTTGTGGCACATCTTGGGCCCATTTTATGGGTAGCCTCCCTCCTTGGTAAAGGTCGTATCCATTCAGGGCTTATCGGACCTTGGCTTTGATTAATTGAACTGTTTCATAAACATCAGGTACCCAAGATCATGAACGGTCCCACATCAGCCGTTCACGACTGGGGCGGTTGATACCAGACCGTTCATACATTTCGGCTAATTTCTGAGGATTTTCTGAATATTCACCGACAGGATTTTGTGCGGTGTGATCAGGACCGTTCAAGTTCATGGACGGGCCTATTCCAACCGCCTATATCTCAGAGTCCTACGCGCGCCCGTTTTCTCAGATAATTATCCAAATATTTTGAATTATCACCGACAGGATAAAACGGTCGCGTTTGTGCCGCGCTACACTAAAACGGTCTCTATCCAACCGTTCATATAGTCAGGGTCCCACGGCGGACGTTTCGGCCAGTTCGAGAGATAATTGGGATTATTTGCTGATTATTTGAATTTCCACCGACGGGTATGGACGGTTAGTTTGTAACCGCCCACTTGGTTGAGCGGTCTATCGTAAGACCGTTCATCCCGTCGGTTGCTCAATTTTAACAGATTTTAATCCTTTTGTTCATGGTTTTATCCCCAACTTCTTTTATCAATATCTCCGTGGATAATCAACCATTTTAATTGCCGTTTCGACTGGATGAGAGATGATTGTATTATCTACGATTTATCTTCAATAATTTCATCCCGAAAATGGCTCTAAACCCTAATTTCGAGGTTGGCTTTCTAGGCTCTATAAATAGACCCTATTGGCCGGACGTCGAAAGGGGGGAGATTTTGATCGACGGCGAAGCCCTGCCGCATTCTTGAGCGACCCAGCACCAAGGAGGGAGGCTCTCTACGTCCGCATGAGCCTCCGGTCAAGGGAGTAGCCCAGTCTTCGCAGTTTTTCGTTTCATAGTTTTGCCGTGTTGTTTCATTGCATGCTTTGTTTCTCACCCGCGTACCCCCCTCCTTCTCATAACATGCACACAATCATCCCATTTTTTGTCACCCTAGGGGTTTAAAACCCCCCAGGTATTCCCCTTTTCATTTGTTCATGCTTAATTCTTCTCGTTTGAATATGTACCGCATCATTAAGGTCTAATTTGGGTGTCTTTTTTATGTCTCTACGTTGTTTCGCAGGTCAGCATCTAATCAGCACGAGGCCCATCCCCTCTGGCCGGCCGGAGAGGGTGGAGGTCGAGCCCTTCTCAACTTGCTGAGTGAAGGTATTGAGCGGTCATCCTCCAGCCGTTCAACTTGCCGCGCGGTGCATAAACAGCCGTCCTTCACTGGAGTGCGGTCCCTCAAGCGCCGTCCATCTCACTGCAGCAGTTCCTCCCGCGTCCCTCGCAGCGTCCCAGGGCGGTCTATCGTAAGACCGCTCATCCCAGAGCGATCCTAACCGAGCCGTTCATCCCCAGCACTGCACCAAGGCGAGTGTCTCCCCATTTTCCAAGGTACGGCGTGCCTGTCGCGTACGGCATCTTGGTGGCGATCACGGTACTTTGCTTCATTCTCTGTTTTCTCTTCTGTCTCTCATTTGTTCATGCACTTGGCGTACTTTTGACCCCTTTAGTGAAGAGAGAGAGAGAGGAGAGAAATATATATCTATAGTGATCTTGTACCTCTTCTACTTATGTCATTTCTTTTCGCACATTTAATGCAATTAATTGGTTAATTATTTAAACTTGCCTGTTATTATCTACTGAGCGTTCGCTCACCTAGTTGTTCCCCCTTTTCAGGTAGCTTAGGTGAGGACTCGCAATCCGATGGGAATGGGCAAGAGTGTTGATCATGGAGCGAGCCAATTAGATGCCGTGGAGCTAGAAATAATTGTCTATGTTTAGTCGTGTTTTAGAATGTGGTTCAAAGAGTTGTAATGTGAAGTCAGTCAATGTAATGTGGTCTAGTGATGTTATTATGGTAATGTCATTAAGGTTGTTTAAGTTGGTTATGTAAATGGGATCATGGATTATGAAATTGTTATTTAATTAATGAAGTTATTTTATGTTCGTGGTTAATCCTTATGTTTTAGTGTAGCATGTCTGGAAATGAGCATAATACAGTTAAATATTTCTACTACCAGTCCCGATATTCCGCATCGGGGCGTAACAAATGATGTCCCCAATCCTTGAGGAGAAAGAGATAACGGTCGACCTGGAAACAAGTGAGGGAGACCTGGGAGCAAGTGAGATAGACCTGGGGAAGTGAGGTCTACGCAGCAATGGCCTGGGCATGTAGGAAGGTCGATGCATATTGGGTTTCAAGATCTATGCACATTGAGAGGGTCGGTGCATATTTGGGGAGGGAGGAGCTGGGTCGGTGCAGGGTTAGAACTGGGGTCGGTGCAGGTTTGAATGGGGGTCGGTGTAGGCTTTGGAAGGTCTGTGCAGGTTTGGGAAGGGAGGAGCTGGGTCGGTGCAAGTTTGAATGGGGGCGGTGCAGGCTTTGGAAGGTCTGTGCATAATTCAATGAAATGATGGGTAACTTCCAGACCGTGGCTGTTCCACCTCTGGGGTATGAGTTCATGGGTTTGGTTATTTGAAATCTTGAGCTGCAGTGCTTTGCTGAAATAAAACCTATTTACTTTTACCAAGGTGTTCTTGGCATGATACATTGTGACCTGCTGGCATATATATATGCCTAATCTTCAGCCAACCATCTAAGTCCCCAGCTGAAGTAACTTCACGAAGCTTTTATTTCATCAGGAATTTGATGATGGATTTTGACTCATCTAATCCCTCAATGATCTGAAGGCAATTCTGAAGAGTCAGATGACTGACCCCCTTTGAGCCTGCTGATACTAAGTGAACTCTGTTAAGTTTTTAGTCATTCTCTCAAATTTTGCCTCACCATCCTATTATTTATCCAATAACCTCAGTTAGCTCGGTTTAGATCTGCTTCCATGTAGACTGAAGTCTTTGACCAATGTACTTGACTATTCTCCACGAATCATCATCAAGGCTATTGACTTAAATTATTTGCAAGACCATAATCTGCTGATTTTTTTAGAAACATTTTAGGATTTTTATGCTGGCTATCCCAGGCTTATCCACCAGACTCTGCTAACCTGATTTAAATATGCCTTTGTATAAAGGAAGCATTTTGACTTTGGTGTTTAGGATGTCCTCAATGAAAACTTCACCGATTCTACTGGACCAGTCTTGTTTACAGACTTCATCAGTTTAGCTGAACTGAGATACTTTGTAGACTTCTGACTCAAGATTTGCTGACTTCAATGCTCTCCCGACGTGAGGAGCTATGCTTAGATTGGAAGCTTGCTGGTTCCACTATGTTGAACCCCCTCCTTGAGTAAATGCTTAAATGCGATGGTTTTTCATGATGACCAAACACTATATGTATATATATTGTCCTTGTAGTGTTCTAGCATATAAAGTCTTGAAAAGCTCAACATGCTATTGAGATCTTGGAGCTAATGAGGTTAAAGAACAACCTCAACGAGTAAGCTTCTTAAACTCCAAAATTGCAAGGCTACATCTAATTCACAAGTTATGTCTTTACAGGGCAAGGAACGTGCATAAGTGCTTAAGAAGCTCAAGGACGGTCGGTGAGATCCACTTCAACTCATTGGCTCTTAATCTTGGTGTTTGATGTTCATTATGTTTGATCTCAAGGGTCATATTGGTTTGGGTCTTTTCTAAGCTTAAATGTATTAGGTTTTTCTTATTCATGTCTTAACAACATTCCCTCTCTTGTTTTAAAAACCCAACTTGAAACCCCATGACTTGTTCTTGGACTTGGTGACCTTTTAATCCCCCTTTTGGAAGTTCTGGAACCAGGGTCGACCCATTGGGTCGACCCCTAGGTCCCCTGGTTCTGTCAACTTGGGCCTTTTGATCTCCAGTTGAAACGGTCATCCCATTGGGTCGAACCCCAGCCGCAAGGGTCGACCCCAAGGGTCGACCCCTGTTAATATGGTTTTTACACCCGGCGGGTTCCCTAACCACACCTGCAAGGGTCGACCCTTGGGGTCGACCCCTAAAAACTTATTGGGGTCGACCCCTGAAAACTTATTTCAAAACCCGCATGGACAACCCCCGAGGGCCCAAAAACCTTTAAACCTTCTAAAACCCTCACGAGGGTCGACGCCAAGGGTCGACCCTTTCAGTTACGAACCTTGAGCCGTAATTTTAGACTTCCGTGCACTTGCACCAAAAGTCTTTCCAACCAGTCCAACTTCCCTAAATCGCTCCAGGTATTATGGATATGGTCTCTAGGGTGTCTTTGAACAGATCTAGCTCCTTATATACATCATATTGGGGTATGAAACCCTAAGAGTGAGAAAGATCAAAAGGAGTGCTTCTTGTTCTATCCTTTGTGTGTGCAAGTTTGCAGCAGCAGCTCAAGGGCCTTCTTCCACCATGTTCTGAGCCTGAAAGTGAAGGGAAGAAGCTTGAATCAAGCCTCCATATCATCCCCAACAATAAGCTGCGTGGGTTATGAAAGTTGTAACCTCATTTGTACGACAAAGCTTCATTCTTCCTCAAGGATTGATCTTCCTCCTGTAGAAGCATTCAATTACATTCAAGGAAGTGAAAGGGGGAGCTTCAACCAGGATAAATCATTCTTCACTCCTTACTCTCAGATTTACTTTGTGTTTACTTGAGCATTTGATGTAAAACTTGATTCAGATCTGTGTGTGGGCTGTTCGTGTTCGGAAACACGAACGTGTGTGTGTGTGTGTGTGTGTATGTGTTTGTGGTAGCCTAGATCAGGTGCCACGTCTGTGTGTTTGCTGTTCTACACAGCGTGTGTGTGTGGCTCACTTCATAGTGAAGTCTTGATCCTCACAAGTGAGGGGTGAACATAGGGGACACGGCAGTGTACCCGAACCACCTAAAAATTCCGTGTGTCACTTGTGGTTTGTTCTTCCACATCCATAGTCGAGTGGGCTTCACGGTGAGTTGAGCGTACACCAATTCCATTGTCAAACACCTACCATAATCCACACGCATTCACAAGTGTATCCATGTTCGGGTGAGATCTAGTGCATGTATGCTTAATTTACTTAGTTTCACTTCGAAAGAATTTTAATTGGCCAATCAATTCACCCCTTCCCTCTTGATTGCCGCCTTTCGAGACTCAACAATTGGTATCAGAGCATTGGTCTCTGTTTCACTCGATCACACGGTCGTAGAGCAGATCCCATTATATGGCAAACAAGGGGATGATGCCCGAAGGGCATTCGATCCAAAGACCCCCGTTCTTTGATGGATCAAATTACCCTTATTGGAAAAACAGAATGTATATTTTTCTACGAGCCTGCGGACACCAAAAATTGCACACCCGGGTATCCTGTTCGACTCGGCGTCAACAACGGAGCCGAGAGAAGTAGCCCAGGAGAGACTGGTCATTTGGATGTCCCGAATATGCACACTGCCGCGGAGCCGCCTCCAGGAGTCACGACAGTGAAGAGAAACCAATCACAAAGAGCCCCACAATCCATGGGCCTCGAAGAAAATCAAACAGGCCACGACTCGTGTTCGCAACGGGCTCAAAACTGCCCACTTAGCCCTTCAACGTCACGATCTTGGGGCCTTCAGCGGCACACCCTCAGGGTGTCCCCAGCGAGACACCCCCTGGGGAGCTTCAGCGGCACACCCCAGGGTGTCCCCAGCGGCACGCCCAAGCCCCTCAGCGGCACGCCCAAGCCCCCAGCGGCACACCCGTCCTGGGCTCCAGCGGCACACCCCTAGGGTGTCTTCAGCGGCACGCCCCAATGGCTTCCAGCGGCACACCCCCAGGGGGTCTTCAGCGGTACGCCTCCAGGAAGCCTCAGCGGCACGCTCCTCAGGGCCTTCAACGGCACGCTGTGTGCCCCCTTCAACGGCATGATGTTTGCCCCCAGCGGCACGCCCAGCTGGGCCTTCAGCGGCACGCCCATTGGGTGCTCCCGCGGCACACCCTTTTGGCCCTCCTGCGGCACACTTCTTCAACCCACCAGCGGCACAGCGTTAAGCCTTTTCAACGGCCGAACGACGTGGTGCCCATGCCCTATGGATCTTCGGCGCGCAGTGGCCTTTCCGAGGTGTCAACCAATCGTTGGGCCACGCAGGCTACCCCCTGGCACCCAGGACGGGAGAGGCTACCCCCCTGACCCCTGCTCTTCTTTTGAACACCCAGGCACCCACACCACCATCGGTCTTGTTTTTTGTTGGCACCAACTTACCTGGCCAACCCCCCAGCCTTCACTCCCCCCTGGCCAACCCTTCACCGGTACAGTCCCTGGCCGGTGCACCCTCACCCTTTTGAGACTTCCCCGATACGCTCTCAAGAACCCAGCCCGGTACGTCCATGGGGCTCCAGCCCGGTGCATCTTATAACCCTCTTTGCCCGGTACACCCTGACCTCTCTCAGCCCGGCGCACCTCTCTAGTCCCTGTAGGCTCCTTGGTCGGTACGCTAGCCACCCTGGCCTCCCCTCAGCCCGGTACACCCTTCTGGCCGGTACACCCCCTTTGGCTTCCTTGGCCGGCACACTAGCCACCGGTTCCCCCTTTCTTTCCCGGTGCACCTCTAGCCAGTCCTAGAGAGGCCTCCAACCCGTCGTCTTTTCCGAGATTTCCGAAGTTTTATTAAAGGTGTTGCCGCTCTCGGGCGCCCACCTCCAATTGTCGGGTTCCGCCACTCCTTGTGGGCGCGTTCCATGTATCTCCCTTACGCTCGGGTCAAGGGGATATGCTGCCGAATTTTTGTCAGAAAATAACAAACATGTTAAAAAGGTAAAAGGAAGCAACAAACGAACAGGACAATCAACGATAAAATTTTCCGACTAATCGAGCCACTTCCGGCAGCACGAGAAGAACTGAACTGAATAACGACATAACATATCAGACGTCTGACTTGTGAGCAAGAGGGATGAACAGAACCAAGGAGAGGAGAAGTTTATATAAGACTATATATATATATATAATCAAATCAAATCAAATCAAAATCAATAAAAGAAGAAAAGAAAAGCCTTAAAAACAAATAATAGAAGATTCCAACCTTCACCGGCGCGCTTTGTTGTGACCCTAGCGGCACACTCCAATAACCTTCACCGGTACACCTTCATCCCTCTCCCACTACCTCATTCTCCCCTTCACCGGCACACTTCCCTCAGCGCCTTCAACGGTGCACTCATCTGGCCCTTCGCCGGCACACTCTACCGCCCCATCCTAACCCCCAGCGGTACACCCCTGCTTAGCCCCAGCGGTACACTCTCATTACCCTCAGCGGTACACCCTTGTTACCCCCAGCGGCACACCCCTCTTTACACCCAGCGGTACACCCCATTCCCCAGCGGTACACCCCATCTCCCTTCGCCGGTACACTATATATGTGTATATATATATACACATATGCATAGCATGATAATAACAACAGCAGTAGCAAATGAATTAATGAAACTTATGCTAATTAAAGGACTCCAAATGTATGGCAGTGATAATGATAGTAAAAGGAGGGGGTAAGAAAACAATGATAATAGTAATAAATAAAAGAAGAGAAATCATTCGGGACGAAATGCATGAAGAAGTAATAAACGGCAGAGGAAAGATGATGTGACACAAACCCCTTGGGGGTGGCAGCCACTTGACCAATGCACCTTGGACCTAGATTTGCAAGTAATAGAACCGATCGGCGAACCCACTCAAGCGGACTCACCCGTGTAGCGCACACTCGTGTCCGTAGGCAACTCGACGATGGTGGAGAGGGTCCGGGATGGGACCTCGCTGTTCCAGGGTTTGGCTCGCTTGAGATTGAACCCTTAAAGGCCTGGGATGCCCCAATTCTGTGGGCGGCTAGCACGCCAAGGGCGTGGGATGTAGTGGCTCTCTCACAACTCGCTCCGCGGTGGCACTCAAATTGATGATATTTTGAGATCGGGCGCTCACTCACCGACCGACGGCACTAAGCAGCAATACTAAACAAGCAAAGCAATTCCAGTAGAGTAGGGCAACCCGAGGCTCACCTGATCGGTGTGAAGACACCAATCCCGGTCGGAGACGAGGGCGAGCGGGGAAGTGTGGGTTCCCCGCACACTGCGCCGATGAAGCTTGATCCCTGTTTAAATTATACAACCACTACGCCTCACACAGGAGGGTGGACTTGGGGTGGGGATATCAGTATTACAATGCAAACACTACCTCCACGCAGGGAGGGGCGTTAAGCCAGCCAGGCAGGGAGGGGAGATTCGCTCGAATCGCGCCGACAAAGCACCCGGCCGAATCTGCCCGGGTCTGGGCAGCAAGACAGGGTGTCGATGTAGTTGCCGCTCTGAGCTCTCCCGGACTCAGAACTTGATGAGACTTACGCCAAAATGTTTCTGACGTACCCAGGTACGACTGTGATTTTTTGTGGGCGGTCCCGAAGTCGTCGCCGGCGGGGACGGGCTATGGAACAGGTCCCTTGTGTGCAGAAGCAGACTGTTCCCATGGGCAGCAGCGGATGGCGGAAGAAACCACGGTGGCTCCCGAAGTCCGAATGAGGCGAGACCAAGTCGAGGACGTCCGTGGATGAGTCTTCTTCGAGCAGCAACCAAGAACAGCACCAGAGGATGTCGGGAGGAGGAGTCCGTTGAGTGAGGCACTGTCGCGGTAGGACCTAAACAGATTGTCTGCGCGCCCGGGGGAGAAAAAATGGAAAAGGCACTTCCTGATGCCGAACGGGACGCCGCTTGTTGGTGGTGGTGGATGACTCGTGGCTGCAGCTCTCGGCCAAGTGGCGCCTCCAGAAGTTGAAAGATGTGGCCGTGGGAGCTTCTGCACTGCAGCTCAGGTCCAGGTTCTGGTCCTTGTTGCGCAGTTGGACGAGAAGGGGCACCACGAACTTTAGCAAAGTCAGAATGAGATGATTTCACCTTGCTTGCGAAGAAGACTCGCAGACCTTTCCGTCGATGTAGGCCACGCCCCCAGGAGCTCCGGGATGAGGTCGTGGGCGGCGCTGCAACAGGGGGGGCGGTTCTGTAGAACTGCAGCTGCTCACTAGTATATAGAAAATGGGGTAGATGGGGTAGGAGATGGGGTGGATGTGTGTGGGGGGCGACCTCGGGCTGTGTGGGGGTCTGGTATAGGGTGATCTAAGGTGTGGGAGGGGAAGAATGGGGGCTGGAAGATGGTCTAGAAGGTGGAGGAAGGGGGAGTTGTGAATTTGGGTTGAGATAGAGAGAGAGGGAGATCTCTCTCCTTTGGTTTGAATGAGAGGTTAATGGGGTTTAATGTTGCTTTGGGAAGAGGAAGGGTTGTGTTGGGGAGAGGAAGGGGTGCTTGGGAGAAGGGATTCTCCCTTGGGAAAATAAAAGGTTGTATGGGGAAGGGGAAAGGTTGCTTGGGAGGAGGGAGAGGTGCCTAGGAGAAAGGGATTCCACCTAGGGGTTGGAGGGGACTTAAATGGGAGGTATGGGGAAGGGGGAGGGGTCTTAATTGGAGGTGAATAGGGAGGAGAGAGAGTGAATTTCGAATTTGGGGTGGGGAGGAGAGAGAATGGGGTTCGCCCCCTTTAGAGAGAGAGAGAAGAAGAGAGAGAGAGCTAGAGAGAGAGAGAGCTAGAGAGAGAGAGAGAAGCACAAATCTTGTGGCAACTTTTTTTATCAAATCTTCATTAGCTTCAACTGGTGGGATTGGGGTCCTATTTATAGGAATCCCACAATTCTACATAAATCCTCACCTTTTGGACTAATGACAAAAGACCAAGGGGTGGTAGGGGGAGCCCATGGGCCAAGCCCATTGAAGTGGGCCCATTAACCCACTAGGCCACCTAATGACACTTAGACTTAGATAAATGACTCACTAACTTAGGTACATGACTCAATAAAAGGGAAAATTACATGATTAAGACTCCGAAAGAAATGAAAATTACATAGCTAGACTCAGAAAATCGAGATGAACACAATGGCGAGCATCAGGACCCATGGAGAAATGGGAAGTGGTAAGCGATGTCCCCATCATACTCCCGGGGTGCAGAGAACTCGACTCTCTCGAGTAAGGGTCCACCAGGGAAGTGGTCCTCTCAAGCAGCTCAGAGTGAGCCTCAACCTCCAAACTCAACCCTGCGTCCGCAACCAGGAGACGGTCCTTCATCCTCTCGAGGCGACTCAGGCGCACCCTCTTGCTGGCGATGGAACCCTGCTTGCCTAGTATTGCCTCCGTGTGCACATGTCGGACTCTCAGGCTGATTTTTGGTGGCTCTCCGAGGGTGTCCCTCTCAAAGGAAGATAAAGGCTCGAGGCACTCACTAGGATGCACCGCGGTGCCCATATAGGGTGCCGGATCCGCCACGTGGAAAATGGGGTGAATCCCAAAACCTATTAGTTAGTCCAACCCGATGGTCGGGTTGCCAAAGTCACTCGGAACTTTGGGAAGGTCCAAGTCCTCGTGCCCTCGAATTGGAGGTGACCCTAGGGTAGAGCCACTCCAATGCCATCATCACCAGATTGCCTACTTGGAATTCCAAGTGGCGCTTGCGAGCTCTTGTCCGCTCTTTGTGAACCTCACCGCTCGTCAAGAATTGCTTGCGTGTATGCTCATGCCATGTATCATAATGCGTTGAGTGGGTGTGAAAGAGGATAGCATGCAAAGGTGGACCGGGGCAACCGTAAATTGACCTATCATTCTGTGATGCCATGTGGACCCTGATGAACTTGGGTGGACCGAGGCAGCCACAAGTGGCCCTATCATGCATGGGCTGCATAACAATGGTTGGAGGGCCATGGTATCTGTAGGGAAACCTATCACTCAAAGTGGTGATGAATGCCGGGGGACCCGGACACCCGTAGAGGCTCCTAACATGTATATGATCAATGAAGAATGATGGAGGACCAGCACATCCAAATATGAGCCAGTCCTGCATTGGGCCTAAAGTGTGTGTGACATGTATGAGATGACTCGGCTTACTAGCCCTACCAAATGATGCAAAATGTAGTGGCACATGCATTCCCATCAAAATGGCTCCTTCTATGTGTATGACTTGGTGTGAGAGTTTCCACTCATAGGGGTCAAAGGGGTCTAGGAAAATGGAGTGGGCTTGGTCCAATAAGGTTGGATGGGGTAGGGACAGGTTGGTGGTGAGTAAGGTGGGTGGGTATAGGAAGGGATCGAAGGGGTCATGGTAAGGGTCAGCTAAGGAGAGGAACCCTAGGTCCTTTTGATCCTCACAACCCCTTGATGGTGGATTCTCCTCCTCTAGTAAAGTGATCGGGCCAAAGTTTTTGGTGGGATGGTCGGTCATGAATGGAGGACTAGATGTTCTACCCGAGACAAGCAACTCTAGTTTGTGAATAGCATCGGGCTCGTCGGGTGTAGGGAGGAGTAACAGAAGGTCACTAGTGTAGCAACCCACAGTGTAAATGGAGGAGATGGATCCGACACATAGGTGTAGGAGGTCAAGGCTCCTAGGTCGGTCGGTTATTGTAGACATCATGCCAGTTAGCTCCTTTTGCCAAACTATACCCTTAAGAAGATCTCCTAATGTTTTCACTTGATAGGATGATTGGATTGTAGTGTGATAGGTGGATAAGGGTACTATGGGAAGGTTTTGTTCCATAGGAGGGCAAACATGGGCCATGAGATCTCTAAATGGGTTCTCCTTTAGCCAACGTAACAGGGGTTCTCCTAAGATGAGCTCGGCCCCTACTAGGGAGGGTGGTGTAAGGTGAAGACCACTATGTGAAGTGTCTTCTTCTTCCTGGACATGGGTGATCTCCATGGCGGGGGTTGGGTCCGGAGTGTTCACCATTATGGGGTCGGGTATGGGTTTTTCTACCAAGGCGGTGAGCGGGTCCACTGAGGGCGAGATGAAAATGGTTGGTGTATGGTGTACCCAAGGTGGTGAGTGAGGCCGGACTTGGGTTGGGGTTGGGAGTGGAAGTAGCGGAGGACTAGGTTTGGGTAGGATAGGAGTTGGAAGTGGAAGGTGGGTTGGGTGAGTAACTTTGGATTGGGGAATGGTGGCTGTCACGGGCCTAGGTGGAGGGGTGGACATGGGGTCCACGTGGGTTTGAGTGGTGAGGGTGGAGTGAGCCATGATACTTCTTCCACCTGGGAGAGGAACTTCTCGGCCTAACCCATGACACTGTGATTCATATTCCTCTTCCCAATCTAGTGGAGCCTCATAGTCTTCGGTTACCTCTTTAAGTTCCTTTTGGAAAGGGGTGGAAGAAGGATTTTTGGAAGTTTGTGGGGTGTGGGTTTGATGGAGAATTTTAGGTTGGGTGGTGGGGAAAGGAGGAGTGGAGTGCTCCTCGGGTTATGGTTCTCAGGGTAGGAGTGGGAAGGTTGGGGAGTGAAGATCTTCCTGATCTCAATCCTTATCTCTTCCAATAAATCTAGGGGTCCTTTGGGTGGTGGGGTTTGGGTCCTAATAGAGGTTTTGGGTTGACGGGGAGGGAAAGGGGGAGTGGGAGTGCTCATTGGGCTATGGGTGCTTGAGTTGGAAGAGTGGGAAGGTTTTGAAATGAGGATCTTCCTAAGTTCTACCTTCATCTCTTCCCATGAGTGAATGGGCTCTTGTCTCTCAATCCCCCTTCGAATCTCAAGCTTTCTCCATTCTGTCTCGCCGAAGGGACCTAGGGTCGTCTTGGCGATGCGCACTTTTCTTTCCTCGATCATGTAGTAGTGGTGGAAGTATCTATCCGTGGAGATCTCCCATTTCCTATATGTGTGAGGGTTTCGGGACCCATCGAAGCGGGGCAACTCCGGCCCGATAATGAAGTAGTCATCGGGGTGCCTGGTGAGATACATGGTTTGGATGCTCGGATGACCTCAATGCAATGTGCCCTAGGACAAGACTTAGTAGAGACAAGTCTAGAACTTGCTCTGATACCAACTGATGTGACACAAACCCCTTGGGGGTGGCAGCCACTTGACCAATGCACCTTGGACCTAGATTTGCAAGCAATCGAACCGATCGGCGAACCCACTCAAGCGGACTCACCCGTGTAGTGCACACTCGTGCCCGTAGGTAACTCGACGATGGTGGAGAGGGTCCGGGATGGGACCTCGCTGTTCCAGGGTTTGGCTCGCTTGAGATTGAACCCCTAAAGGCCTGGGATGCCCCAATTCTGTGGGCGGCTAGCACGCCAAGGGCGTGGGATGTAGTGGCTCTCTCACAACTCGCTCCGCGGTGGCACTCAAATTGATGATATTTTGAGATCGGGCGCTCACTCACCGACCGACGGCACTAAGCAGCAATACTAAACAAGCAAAGCAATTCCAGTAGAGTAGGGCAACCCGAGGCTCACCTGATCGGTGTGAAGACACCGATCCCGGTCGGAGACGAGGGCGAGCGGGGAAGTGTGGGTTCCCCGCACACTGCGCCGATGAAGCTTGATCCCTGTTTAAATTATACAACCACTACGCCTCACACATGAGGGTGGACTTGGGGTGGGGATATCAGTATTACAATGCAAACACTACCTCCACGCAGGGAGGGGCGTTAAGCCAGCCAGGCGGGGAGGGGAGATTCGCTCGAATCGCGCCGACAGAGCACCCGGCCGAATCTGCCCGGGTCTGGGCAGCAAGACAGGGTGTCGATGTAGTTGCCGCTCTGAGCTCTCCCGGACTCAGAACTTGATGAGACTTACGCCAAAATGTTTCTGACGTACCCAGGTACGACTGTGATTTTTTGTGGGCGGTCCCGAAGTCATCGCCGGCGGGGACGGGCTATGGAACAGGTCCCTTGCGTGCAGAAGCAGACTGTTCCCAGGGGCAGCAGCGGATAGCCGAAGTCACCACGGTGGCTCCTGAAGTCCGAATGAGGCGAGACCAAGTCGAGGACGTCCGTGGATGAGTCTTCTTCGAGCAGCAACCAAGAACAGCACCAGAGGATGTCGGGGCGGTGAGGAGGAGTCCGTTGAGTGAGGCACTATCGGGGCAGGACCTAAACAGACTATCTGCGCGCCCGGGGGAGAAAAAATGGAAAAGGCACTTCCTAATGCCAAACGGGACACCGCTTGTTGGTGATGGTGGACGACTCGTGGCTGCAGCTCTCGGCCAAGTGGCGCCTCCAGAAGTTGAAAGATGTGGCCGTGGGAGCTTCTGCACTGCAGCTCAGGTCCAGGTTCTGGTCCTTGTTGCGCAGTTGGACGAGAAGGGGCACCACGAACTGTAGCGAAGTTGGAATGAGATGATTCCACCTTGCTTGCGAAGAAGACTCGCATACCTTTCCGTCGATGTAGGCCACGCCCCCAGGAGCTCCAGGATGAGGTCGTGGGCGGCGCTGCAACAGGGGGGGCGGTTCTGCAGAACTGCAGCTGCTCACTAGTATATAGAAAATGGGGTAGATGGGGTGGGAGATGGGGTGGATGTGTGTGGGGGGCGACCCCGGGCTGTGTGGGGGTCTGGTATAGGGTGATCTAAGGTGTGGGAGGGGCAGAATGGGGGCTGGAAGATGGTCTAGCAGGTGGAGGAAGGGGGAGCTGCGAATTTGGGTTGGGATAGAGAGAGAGGGAAATCTCTCTCTTTTGGTTTGAATGAGAGGTTAATGGGGTTTAATGTTGCTTTGGGAAGGGGAAGGGTTGTGTTGGGGAGAGGAAGGGGTGCTTGGGAGAAGGGATTCTCCCTTGGGAAAATGAAAGGTTGTACGGGGAAGGGGAAAGGTTGCTTGGGAGGAAGGAGAGGTGCCTAGGAGAAAGGGATTCCACCTAGGGGTTGGAGGGGACTTAAATGGGAGGTATGGGGAAGGGGGAGGGGTCTTAATTAGAGGTGAATAGGGAGGAGAGAGAGTGAATTTTGAATTTGGGGTGGGGAGGAGAGAGAATGGGGTTCGCCCCCTTTAGAGAGAGAGAGAAGAAGAGAGAGAGAGAGCTAGAGAGAGAAAGAGAAGCACAAATCTTGTGGTAACTTTTTTTATCAAATCTTCATTAGCTTCAACTGGTGGGATTGGGGTCCTATTTATAAGAATCCCACAATTCTACATAAGTCCTCACCTTTTGGACTAATGACAAAAGACCAAGGGGTGGTAGGGGGAGCCCATGGGCCAAGCCTATTGAAGTGGGCCCATTAACCCACTAGACCACCTAATGACAATTAGACTTAGATAAATGACTCACTAACTTAGGTACATGACTCAATAAAAGGGAAAATTACATGATTAAGACTCCGAAAGAAATGAAAATTACATAGCTAGACTCAGAAAATCGAGATGAACACAATGGCGAGCATCGGGACCCATGGAGAAATGGGAAGTGGTAAGCGATGTCCCCATCAAAAGAGAGGAACATATAACTAAGAAAATCCCAGATAAAAAAAAGTCGGGGCCCACATTGCAACCCCATCTCTCCCCGTGGCCCGACGTAAAAGGAACAACAACGCCGCCCTCTCAGGCCAGACCCGAGTCTTGGGAGTTATTCCGACATGGCCAGGCTCCGACCTAATCTCGGGCCGACATTCAAATCAGACCGGATTCGTTTCTCGCCCCGGATCCCTTCCGAGCCATCATTAAAATTACCGTGCATGCGGCAGACATTTGAACGGATTCGCCCCGATTTTTCGTCGCGTTTCTATCACGGACCCGTGTCCGAATATGAAAAGGTCCACGAGTGACCGACATGGCCAGTGGCTCGTATCCCAATGCATACTTTGGTGTGATTTACTCCTATCTCTTTTTCGCGCAATTAGTGTTATTTATTTTGGCCGCAGGGCCCCTAATTTCGATAATTAATCAAGGGTATTCCCTCGTATGGGAGATGTAAATAACGTCGTGACCTTTATGGCATGACGGGATCTGGTCCCGACACGAACCACACAATCGTCTGACGAATTCAGATCGAGCGCACCATGGGCTCTTCGGAGCCTAAACAAATTGTCACTTTGTGACTGGCACGCCCACGCACTTAATAGATGAAACACCCGCACCAGCGAATTTTAGTGCATCCACAAGTCTGGCACGCCCGGTGGGACAGATCCACCCTTCATCTCTTTGCCGGAATTAGGGGCCCCGCGGCCCCCCTTCTTGTAACACTAATTGAGCTACTTTCTTAAATGCAGGAGAGAATTGCATCATGGTGCCGATGATGGCTGTCACTTACGGCCCTCAAGTCGTTGAGAACCATGTTCGAGGCGGCTACCTGGCGGTCCCCCTCAACTTTGGGAGCTTCCCTCCCACTGTGGGCTTCCCCAACTTCTTGGGGGTGGCCTTTGCCAACATTCTCGACGTGAAGGCACCCGAGGAGCCCCAGACCAACGCTCCCGCTACGGGGGCCACTGAAGCTGCTATCGGCCAGGCTGTGGCCAAGAACGACGACGGCATCTCCACAACGACGCTAAGCTGCAATGTGCACCACGTGCATCAGACTGCTGGCCCATCCCACCAAGGGTCGGCGTCTCACCGGAGAAGGTTCCGGAGGAACAATATCGGCCCCGTCTCGGGGTGCCGCATGTCTAACTCTGGGAGATCTATGGCGGTCGGGACCCTCCAAGTCCGCCTGGACTGGCGGAGGTCCTAGGTGACACCGGACCGCGTCTTCCCGACTGTCCCGGTCCGCAACTCTTTTCAAGGACTGGAGAAGCTGAAAGAGAAGGCGACACTCGCAACCCCGGCCGCAGCACCAAAGGATGCGCCGGCTCGCAGGCCGGCCAAACTGAAATAAGTTTGGGTCCCCAAGGAGGCCCAGCCCACTGCACCCGCCCAGACGGGACTTAGCACTTTCCGCCCGAGGAGGGCCAGAAGAAATGAAAGGGTCGGACTGACGACCCCAACCCGCCAGCCAGCACCCGTCATGCCGGTGCTGTCTGAGAATGCCCACCGCCGTCGCCGTGGGCGCGGGCACAATGCTGCCCGCCCGACACCCAGGGCCTACTCTCCTCCTGCCGCTGTCATCGACATGCAACCACAGGCTGTTCTCCCCAACCAAGAGTGGGAAGGGATCGAGCAGGCCATGAGAAACTACCTTCGGGGCCCAGGTAGCACTCCCTTGGGTCGCCAAAGACTGCTGGGGGCAGTAGCCTCCGCTTTCCAAGAAGAAGGAGCCCGACCCGCACCCAGTGCAGAGTCGAGGAATCGCTCGGAGGAGCCGTGCCAGTCCCCTGTCCGGGAAGAAGCACCGCTCCGACGATCGATCTTCGACAGGCTGGTGTTCCCAGGGGGATCGTCCAGGAGGGCGACGAAGAGAAACAAGAACTGGAGTACCTTCACCTGCAATATGGCAGGAGTTCGCGGTCGGTATGGGGCCTTGCCCACCGATCCTGAAGAGATGGCCAGACTCGCCGCCAGGCCGGGACCCCTCACTAGAAGAGGGAGAGCGGCAGGCAACGCGACACCGACAGGCGCCGAAGGGACCTTCCCTGAAGAGCCCCTTGCGGCCCTCACGGCCAACGTGGTCACCGCCGGCGACACGAGCGGCGGACCCTCTACATCATCCGAGGATGCCCCGGTCGAAGAGACAGGGGGCATGCCCAGTCTCCCTGCAGCTGACCCGGCAATACTGCTCATGATGCAGCGGTTCCAGCAAGAAATTGAGTCACTTAAAAAGTAACTGAATGAGCGGAACACACCGCCCCCGATGTCCTGGCAGACCGAGGTTTTACCCGAAGCACCCAGGGACAGGGGGCAATCTTCAGAAGCGGGTCTTCCAGCGGCCCTCAACCCCCTCGGGGGCGCGTCCCTGCAGCAGGCACATTGCACCGCCACGGGCCTCACTTTCCCAAGGGTCCCTCATGGCCCCCCAGGCGACCGTGTTGGCCACCCCGAGCGCGCAGCCCGCTCATTTTTATCCGAGTCCGGTCGACCCGGCAACAGTTAGCCGGTTGATGCTGGAACAGATGATAGACATGAAACTGGCCGAGAGAGGTGACGGGGATCAGACGCTGTTTGACGTCTACCGGGTGCCCTACCCGGCTCACCATGCTGCGAAGAAGTTACCAGTTGGCGTTACCAAGCCACCCAAGTTCGAAAAGTTCAGTGGGCAAGGGTCTCCCAGGGAACACATTGTTTATTATGTGAACGTCATGGGAGATCTGGCTGCTGATGAAGCCTACCTCCTGAAGTTCTTCGGCTCAACACTTACCGGGCTTGCCTTTGAGTGGTATTCCAGCTTGTCACCCGGGTCGGTTGCTGACTGGCCCGACATGCAGAAGAAGTTCAAAGAAAGATTCTATGTCGCAGAACGAGAAGTCACCGTGGCAGAATTTTATGCCACAAGGCAGAAGAATGATGAGTCGGCCCTCGACTACATCAAAAGATGGAGGAACCTCAGCATGAGGTGCAGGCGTCCCCCGCACCAGGAGGATGCGGTGCAGATCTGCAAGCAGAACCTGAAGAAAGAAATCCTGGAAAGGATGATCGGCACTGAAGTCAAGACATTTGACCGCCTGAATAATGTGGTAGCCGAGATCGAGGCATTTCTCGCCCGATATTCTTCCACCCCGGCCGCATCAAGCCAGAGAGCTAGACACGCCGAGAAGAAACCAGCTCCCCCTGAGGTGCACACACTAGATTTCCAGGCCTTTGAGAAACAGAAGGAGAAAGCCAAGGGAGTTGCCAACCTTCCTCCGCCCAGAACCACAGAACGGCGGGAGGGCCCCTCACTAAGAGAGAAGATGAGAAACAAGCTATATTCCTTCTCCCGAGAAAAATCCAAGCTCTTGTTTGAGTGGGCAACCAGTTACAACAAAATCACATTGCCAGAGCCGAAGAGGCCCGGCGACCTAAAGAAGAAAGACGACCCGCGCTTCTGCCTGTACCACCGGATGCTCGGGCATACCATTGAGGACTGCTATGTCTTCAAGGATGTCATTGAATCCTTAATCAAGAACGGGGAACTGGACATGGGGGAGCATAAGGTAGACCCCCCGCAACCGCATGAGTTGCCTAGCATAACCTCCACCGTCAACATGGTCTCGTTATACCAGGAGCTGCCCGAGGAATGGGCGGAGGCCTGCGCCCGCGCCACTTATGAGACTTTTATCATGGCCCCGGCTCAAGACCAAGGAGGTTGGCAGACCGTACCCAGCAAAAATAGAAGAGCACATATCCCTCGGCCCACCCTGGGAATTCATCGGAGGGATGTGACACCTCTGCCTGCACCACCCCCGGCGAGCCCGGTTTGCCACGACACGGCCCCTCGGCTGGTCATGAGGCGGCCCACTCACAACAAAAAGAGCTGCGTCCCGATGCGGATGCATAAGAAGACCAGCCCGGCGGTCGAAAGGCTCCAGGCTATTATTGATGGGCTCGAAGATTATGAACAGCCCGAAATCCAGCCCGTGGAGCTGAAAGAGTATGTCCCCTAGGAGGAGTTCGAATCACTCGAACTGGCTCTAGGAACAGAAGCTGAAGCAGAGAAAGAGCCTCCTCTATGGGGTGAGCTTCCCCAAGAGCAGCCGCTGGCTGTAGCAGGAAAGAGGAAGAAGAAGAGGAGACCCAGGAGCAAGAAGAAAAAGGAGGTCGTCGTCGCCTGCAACACCCTCTCGGCGCTATTCGACACTGCCCTCTCCCTGGAAGAAAAAGAAGAAGAGCCACCCCATGAGCCGACGGAGGTGAACCAAGCTGAAGTGTCCACTTCCCAACATGCCACCAGGTCGGGAAGGAAGTGGGGGCGCCCTCCTCAGGACAACCTCAACATCATGCTCAGGGGAGAACAACCATACCAGGTTCCCGACCCTGAGGTCCGAGGCACCGAGATCCCTCCTCCGTCGGGTCTCTATCCCGGAGAGGCCAGGATCCAAGGCACCCCTTCATTTGCCGAATTCCTGTTGGCCCGAACAGGGGGGGCGGGCGCACTCCCAAGGGTCTCCTTCGACCAGAGAAGCAAGCAGTTCCCAAGCTCCACCGGCGGCGGCTCCCCCTCAGCCGGAAGAAGAATTTAACGACATCCCAAACCTCGCCGAATTCATGAAAGAAAAGGAGGAGGCCCCGCCGGCCCCACAGGCAGTGACAGGACCCGTAGAGGAGGCATCCCCTGATCTGACACCCCAGCTCCAAGATGGGGGCAGGCGCGGCAAGCCCGAAGAGATGAAATTACTTAAGGTGCGGGCTGCCGACCGAATAGTCAGACACCTCAAGAAGATCCCGACCCGATTTACTGTATGGGAGATGCTGTCTTTGGACGAAGAAACACGGCGAGCCATCATTGCCGCACTCCAGACGCCAGCACACCTTGAAGCTTGCCTGGCAGAAATCTCACCTGAAGTGGCCGTGGCTTTCACAGAAGATGACATGCTCTTACCCACCTGCAGTCATAACAGACCCCTCTACATGAAAGGGCAGTTGAACGGCCAGCCTATCAACAGGGTCCTGATCGACCCAGGGGCAGCAGTGAATATACTCCCCTACCGGGTGTACCAAAAGCACTACTTTGACGTACACCTGGTTGAGGTCAAAAATGTCAAGATTACTAGTTTTAACCAGAAATGTGAGGTCCCCATGGGGGTTGCAGAATTCAACTTGACTTTTGATGATTTCACCACCAAGGTCCAGTTCCACGTCATCAACTCCAACACTTCCTACAAGGCGTTGCTGGGACGGCCCTGGTTACACCAGAATAGAGTGGTGCCCTCCACCCTGCACCAATGCATTAAATACCCTTGCGAGGGGAAGGAAGTCAGGATCTTCGCCGACCTCCACCCGTTCGAGGTGTTCGAGTGTCATTTGTCAGACGCCAATCTATACTTAGAAAAGGCGAAGCAAACTCCCCAAGCCGCCCAAGACAAGGGAAAGAAGAAAGTGGAGTCGTGCAGTTGGTTTCCTCCGCCGCCCCCAGGTTATGTGGCCCCCCCACATGTACCATTCATTGCACAAGAGGGGGGGTATTTAAGGCAGCCCCTCTCCCCATCTACTCTACACCGGGGACGCCTTGCCTCAAAGACCTGCTGGAGGATGTCAGAGTCCCGCCAGGGATCATCAAGCCCATTACAGAAATTGACTGTCAAACAGCCGAGCGGCTGAGAACTTTTGAAGTGCCTAACCCGGAGGGGCCATCCACTATCTTTTATGTTGCCGGGGAAAAGCCAGTCAGGGAAGACGATGATTGCCGATTTCCTGACGAGTTGCATGACCCGCAGTCCCCATTATGGGACTCCCCCACATGACCGACCGGGCAGTCAGAATGGTCAGAAAGCAAAAGATTCCCCCCTATCAACCCTCCAGCCGGAAGGAAATGTTCGAAAGAATGTAGAACCCACCAAACCTGGATCGGCGGTTGCTGCAAATCACCAAGCACCCCGGTCTGGGCTTTTCACTAGAAGATTATTACGAAACTGATGTGATATCGGTTTCGGCCTTGTCCGGCGACGACCCCGCGGAAGCTGCAGATTTGCGGGAAGCCCACCAAGATGTACATTTCAGGCCCCCGACTGAGGAGGCGCAAGATGAAGAGGTGTTCCTTTGGAACCCTCTCCGCCACCGCTGCATGGGGAAGACCTCCTCTTTCTCCGAGGGACTAACCTCGAAGGGGCACACCACTGAGGCGCCCTCACTCCGGCCTGCTGGCGAAGCAAGAAGCAGTAGCATGGGGCATGCTCCGGATCCTCCTCGATACGACCCCGTCATGTACGCCTTGTACCATAGGCAGCAACGGGAGATCGAGATGTTAAGGGCACGACTGGCTGAGTTGACCTCGCTAGTGACCGACCTGATCCAAGGTTCCCTCCGCCCGTGGGGCGGCCATATGTCTCGGCCCCGAGACACCAGCCCTCACGCCTCCGTCCGGTCAAGAAGGGAAACAAGAGATACGGCAAGTCCATTAACCGGGCGGCGAGCCAGGCGAGGCCTGACACTCCAAGAGAAGCTACAGAAGCCCTACTCCTTCCCAAGAGAGAAGACTCGGGGTATCTTTGACTGGGCCTGCCATTACGGCAAGGTCTCCCTCCCAGGGTCCAAGAGGCCGCAGGACACCCGAAGAAGTGGGGACCCACTGTTTTGTCCCTACCACCAGATACTGGGCCACGCCATCGAAGACTGCTATGTCTTCAAAGACATTGCTCAAGACCTCATTGACAGGGACGAGCTCAGAATGGGAGACTATGTGGTAGTCCCACCACGCCCCCACGTGGCGGACAGCCACAGAAGAGGAGCCTATACACTATCCATCCAGTACCAGGCGCCCGAAGATGCGGCTACCCCAGCCCCCGCCGAAGCTGTCTATGATGAGTACACAGAAGACCCCGAGGTGGCCCTGTGCCTTTCTGCACCAGCGGACCCCACGGACCAGGCGGCTACGGTCCAGGAGGAGTGCGCGGCAAATGTAGCCTCCACGCCCCTTCATGAGGAACAAGAAGAGGGGGATGGCGTCCTCGAGCCCGAAGACAATGAAGATCAAGACTTCGTTGATTTGTCGCCAGCCCCGCTGGAAATTGAAAATGGCGGCCAGGCCACAGTCGACGAATTGATTGAGATCAACCTTGGCACCGAAAGTGACCCCAGGCTGACCTTTCTGAGTGCTCTTATGCCCCTACAGGAGAGAGAGCAATACACAAAGCTACTGCAAGAATTCCAGGATTGCTTTGCCTGGAACTACAAAGAAATGCCCGGGCTCAACCCCGAAGTGACTCAGCACATTTTGGCCATTAATCCCAAGGTGGAACCAGTGAAGCAGTCTCCCCGACGTATGAGGCCGGAATTGATCAGCCAGATCTGCAAGGAGGTCGGCAAGCTCATAGACGTCGACTTCGTGGCGGAAAACCAGTACACTACTTGGTTGGCCAACATCGTACCGGTGAAGGAAAAGAATGGACAGATCAGGATTTGCGTGGATTTCCCCGACCTGAACAAAGCCTGCCCAAAAGATGACTTCCCGGTGCCTATCACCGAAGTGATGATTGATGCAACCACTAGCCACGAGACCCTGTCTTTTATGGACGGATCGTCCGGCTATGACCAAATTTGGATAGCCGACCACGACCGGATTCACACGGCTTTCAGATCGCCCAAGGGGATATTCCACTACAAGAGGATGCCCTTCGGCCTCAAGAACGCCGGTGCTACATATCAGCGGGCGATGACCAAGATCTTCGACGAGTTGCTATATAGCAAGGTCGAATGCTACATTGACGATCTGGTCGTCAAGACTAAGAAGAGAGATGAGCATCTGAGTGACCTCAGGGTCGTCTTCCAAAGGCTCCGGCTGTACAGGCTGAAAATGAATCCCATGAAGTGCGCCTTTGGCATGTCCAGTGGTAAGTTCCTCGGCTTTATTGTCCGGCACAGAGGGATCGAGATTGACCCCTTCAAGATAAAAGCCATTCAGGAGTTGCCCCCTCTGAAGAGTCTGGGAGAGCTGAGGTCCCTACAGGGCCGTCTAGCCTACATCCGCAGGTTCATCTCCAACCTGTCGGGGCGTTGCCAACCCTTTCACAGACTGATGATGAAGAATGCACCCTTCAGCTGGGGTCACGAATGCCAGCACGCGTTCGACCAGTTAAAGGAGTACCTGAAGACCCCGCCAGTCCTGGGGGCACCTGTCAAAGGCAGACCGCTCATTCTCTACGTAGCAGCTACCGAATATTCACTGGGGGCAATGCTCGCCCAGAATAATGATGAGGGAAAGGAGCAGGCTCTCTACTACCTCAGCCGGAGATTGGTGGGAGCGGAGGCCAAGTACACTCCGATAGAGAAAGTCTGCCTTGCTTTGGTCTTCGCAGTCAAGAAGATGAGGCACTACATGCTGTCCCATGAAGTGAGCTTAATATCCAGAGCTGACCCCATCAAGCACATTCTCTCCCAGCCTGTCCCGAAGGTGCCTTGGCAAGTGGGCCGTGCTGCTCATGGAGTTTAACATCACCTACGTGCCGTAGAAGGCCGTTAAGAAACAAGCCGTCGCGGATTTCTTCGCAGCACACCCTGTGCCCGAAGACTCCCCGTTGGTCACAGAGCTACCCGAGGATGAGACACTGGAGGTGGATCATGTCCAACAAGCTATCTGGCAGCTATACTTTGACGGGGCTTCGAGAACAGAAGCGACCCCGTCCGGACGCGCCAAGATACGGGCCGGAGCCGGCATCGTCCTCAAATCCCCAGACGGAGAAGTGATGCACACTTCCTGCTGCATTAGCAAGCCCTGCACAAATAATGAAGCAGAGTATGAAGCTCTGATCATCGGCCTCCAGCTGGCCCTCCAAATGGAGATCAAAATGCTCCAAGTATTCGGCGACTCGCTGCTGGTCGTCAAGCAGGTCCAGGGACAGTTTGATGTCCGAAAACCGGAGTTGCTCCCTTATCACGCTAAGGCGAAGGGGCTCATGGAGCGGTTCTACCTCCTCGAGATAGGCCATGTCGCCAGAGGGGAGAATGCACAAGCCGACGCCCTGGCAAAATTGGCAAGCTCACTGACAGTGCCTCCAGATGGATCTCTCAATATCCAAGTAATAAACCAGCGCCAGATGCCCAGTATGATAGAAGAGGAACCGGAAGAAGAAGAGCTAGAAGTCACTACAGCAGAAGCCGTCGGCTTACCTGACTGGAGAGACCCCCTGATGCAGTGGTTCAAATACCAGCAACTGCCCAAGCGGAGAGAAGAGAGGATCAAGCTAATCAGAACTAAGGACTCTTATGAGCTCCGAAACGGAATATTATTCCGAATGGTGGCCGACGCCAAGCAAAAATTACTCCTCCGATGCTTGTCCATTGAAGAAGCCTGGAGGGTCATGAAGGAGGTCCATGCTGGGATAACTAGCGCACACCAGGCGGGACCGAAAATGAAGATTGAAATAAAGAAGCTCGGCTATTATTGGCCCGCAATGTTCGACGACTGCTGCAAATATGCTAAGTCGTGTCAGAAATGTCAGGAGCATGCCATCATACCCAGAAGGCCCCCCGTGCAGCTACACCCAACCGCGCCCAGTTGGCCGTTTGCCCAGTGGGGAACAGACATCGTGGGTCCCTTACCTACATCTTCCATAGGCTGCAAGTACATTTTGGCGGCAACCGACTACTTCTCCCGCTGGGCAGAGGCTGTCGCCTTACGGGAGGTCACCGGAGAGATCGTGGTCAGGTTTATCCACCGCAACATTATATTCCGGTTTGGCATGCCCGACCGGATTGTGTTAGATAACGGCAGCCACTTCCGCAACCAGAAGGTCTACCGACTGACAGAAAAATATAAAATTAATTGGAGGACATCGACTCCTTACAATCCACAGGCTAATGGGCTGGCCGAAGCTTTTAATAAGACACTCTGCACTCTCCTGGCCAAGACTGTTAGCTCTAACAAGAGGGACTGGGAAGAAAGGATGTACGAGGCGCTATGGGCGTACCGGACCGTATACAAGACCCCAACAGGCTGCTCGCCCTTCTCTCTCGTATACGGCTCGGAGGCAATCGTCCCCATTGAACTGGAGATACCTTCCCTCAGGGTCGCCCTTCAGCATGGGCTTGTCCTTGAAGGGCAGACCAACGTCGAGCGAAGACTCGAAGAACTCTCCAGCCTGGAAGGAAAACGGCTTCAGGCCCAACAGAACATTCAGGTCTACCAGGCCCGGATTGCACGCGCCTTTGACAAGCTTGTCAAGGAACGCGAATTCAAAAAGGGTGACCTTGTCATGGTCAAGAGAAGAGATCTCATGGCTGCCAACCCCAAGGGCAAGCTGAATGAGAACTGGCTCGGACCTTACATAGTCCAAAAAGTCTACGAGGGCGGAGCCTATGTAATTGTCAACTGAAGAGGCGAGATCTCGCGCGGGGTCCTGAGCGGGCTGTGGATCACCAGAAGATGAATTTGCAAGAGAGGGAAACGTATCAGAGGGCCCAGGGGATCTCCCTGGGGCAAAACCCTCCGATGGCTAAGTCAGTAGAGCTATGGTGGAAGCAATAATGGGGGGAGGAGAGAGCTGATGCGCGAGAATCCTCTCCACCAAGGGGTGAAGCGAATTGTGCTCAGAAGCTTAGGGTGTGTGAATGCTCAGTTCATCTTACCATCTTCCGGAGGATATCCCTTGCTTAAATAGTGCGCCGCCTTCAGGAGTCCTGTAAGCTGAGGGGTTCCCAGCGGGAGTTACGTCTTTAACGGGGGCTTTCATGGCCTGATCGTGGGGACGTTATCCCCTTGGAGTCCGGCAGCTCCCATGACTCTCCCGCTGGCGGAGGACTCTGAACGGCCGCACCTGCAGATAATCAACCGGTCTTACCGAGCCTCGGGGATGCTAGCTCATGTCCGAGCGATAGGCATGGCCCGGCGAGGATGGGGTCGGATAGGTCAGCTGGAGCCTATCTCTCTCGGATGGGGAGAGGGCTTTAGGCCGGACCTTCCTTGGGACCTGACCGTTGTCTCGGGCCCTCCGAGCCTAGAAGGCCGCCGGGGAGAGTTAGTTCCTCGAGTCTTTATTTATTGGGCTTTTCTCCCTAAGTGGGCCCTGTGGGCTATCACTTGGGTGGGCTCGCCTGGTTGGACCTTGTGGGTCTTGTTGGGCTGCCTTTGTGGTGGGCTGCGGAAATCCCCCTCTCCACTTGTCCCCCTCCTACTCCCGAGCCAAGGAGGCTCGGATGAGTATTTTTTCGAGGCTTTGGACCGGCGTGGCTCAGGTGGGTGGAATTCCGTTGGCGTTATGGAGCCGCTTATAGCAGTCGTCGAGGCCCGTAATGATGATCCTGACGGATTCGAAACGAAGGGCCCCCCCCTTTTTCTCGGAGCACGGAACGGCGCGCCGCCACCCTCAGGGGTTTATAGGGGGCGCTGTTCATCGTTCTAGGCTTCCAGGGTTTTAGGCTTTCCTTGCTTCTTGATGCGCCGTGAGAGCACAGCGGAGACGCGGAGCCTTGCGGCGGCGTTCAAGGAGTTGGCGAGGATAACCGCAGAGGCGGTCCGGCAACTTCCTTCTCCCCCGGAGTCTTCAAGCTCGTACGAGGGATCTCCTCCCGACTCGATGGCGGATCAGAGTCCGGAGCTTGCGCCGGTGAGGCGGGAACCCGTCCCCAACTGTAGTGAGTTGGGAGAAGCGGAGGTGCGGAGGCTGGAGCATCGTTTCCGCCTGCCTCTCAGATACAGCTTCGTCGCCGCTACTCCGTACGAGACGAGTCTGGATGATCGTGACGAGCTCATTTGCACCTTCCTTCTGGCTTGGAAGAGTGGATTTCGGCTTCCTTTCGATCCTTATGTGCTGCAGCTTCTTAATTTTTTCCGGTTGGCGCCTATTCAGTTGGTGGCCAATTCGTATCTGCTGCTCTCGGCCTTCGGGATTCTTTGTCGTCAGCACAACATTTTTCCTTTTTTGGACCTCTTCCACTTCTCTTTTGAGTTGAAAGTCCACCAACTTTCACAAAGGGAGGAAGACCCAATTCTTCTGGGTGAAGGCGGTGGCGACGGACGAGATCTGGAGATGCCGGACCTCGCCCAACTTTCACCCGAACCTGCCCCCTCGCCAGGAGGAGTTCCCTCCCCACGTGGAGCAGCAGGCTGCCCGTCTGCTGGAGAACCGCCAATCGACCGAGGAGCTGGTGACGCCGGAGAACATCGAACGGTGTCTTCTCTCGCGGTTGACGTCGGCAAGTACGGCTCTTGAGGCTCTTTTTCGGGGGTGGTAGCTCTTTTCCTTCTCCTAACTGGGGCTTCTTCTTGTTGTAGACGTGAGGCGGGAGCCTTTGGAGGAGGCGGCCCAGGTCATCGATCTGGGAGATGACTCGGCAGCCGATGAGCCCGATGTCTCGGCGGGTCGCGTCCATGCCCGAGATAAGGGCAAGGGGGCGGGCCCCGACGGGACTTCTCGATCGACCGGCCTGAAGCGCAAGGATCCCCTGGCGGGGAAGTTGCGGGAGGCCGCGAAAGTCGGCCTTCCTACCGCCATCGGGGGCGATTCTGGCTCGGCGGCGCTCCCCCCTCGGGGGCAGGATGGGGCCGACCCCTCCGGGCTGGCTCTCCCATCCGTCGGGCGAGAGGGGGCCGAGGAGACCAGGGGCCCCGCAGAGGGAGGTGATGGGTCGGCTCTCCCCTCTGTGGGGGCAGAGGGGGCCGATGCCGGTGTGGCCGGCGCTGGGTCCGAGGGATTGGTCGGCGCGGATGGGGGTTCGCCCGCGAGGGCGTCGCAACCCCAAGTGCCGGCAGCTTCTGGTGCGATGGATCCCGCGGCGCCGGTCGAGGCTGGGGGTTCGCCCGGGGAGGTGTTGCAACCCCAACCGACCGTGGCGAGCGGGGCGGTCAGCTTCGCTGCCCAAACAGGGTCTTCGGTCGGGGTGCCCAGGGTGGAGCAGTCCCCTTTGCCGGAACCTCTGGTCAGGCTCGGTATCTCGGGCGACTTGTACCGGTTCTGCCGGTCGATCGTCGAGAGGGGGGGAGCAAGGCGCAGCACTCCCGCCGGGGTCCCTGATGTCCTGATGGAGGGCGGCCGGGTCATAGCTCGCACAGCGGCCGTGATGGCAGAGGCGCACGCCCGGACGGAGGCGGAGCGGTCGAAGCTCGCCTGGACCCTTGGTGGATGCGAGGGGAAACTAGCCCGGCTCGAGGGGGAGCATGAGGGGCTCCGGCGGGAGTTCCTCGCATTCAGGGAGTTGGCGCGGTCGAGCCGACGGGAAGCCGAGGCGCTGGCCGAGCAGCTAGCAAGGGCCCAAGAATCGCTCGAGAGGAAGAGCAAACGTCTAGAAGACGAGCGTCAACGTCACATCGAGCTGGATGGCCTCTGGGAGCTTGAGCGCGGCGAGCTGCAGGATCGGGCGGAGGACGCGGAGCGCCTTCGCGCTGAGGCCGAGGCGGACCGAGCCCGAGCGGAGGGTCGGGCGATCGAAGCCGAGCGGAGGATGACCGAGCTAGAGGAGCGTCTGGCGAGGGCGGAAGAGCATGCGGCCGAGGCGGAGCGAGCTCGGGACGGGCAGGTCGAGGCGGAGGCGATCGAGCGCTATAAAGGCTCGGAAGCTTACTCGGCCGACCTGATTGAAGCTGCCCTACCCTACTACGAGGTAGCGCTCCGTCGGGGTGCCCGAAAGGGATTCAGGCAGGGCTATCGCCGGGCGATGAGCTATGCCAATGAGCACCTTGCCGGGGGTGATTTTCCTTACGGCCAGAGTTATGACTCGGATGAGTCGATTTCCAGCTCCTCGTCCTCGGCCGGGGAAGAACCGGAGGAGTCACCTCCAGCGGGGTCACCAACTCCGGAGGCTCCAGGAGGGCTCACGACCGGGACAGTTCTCGCACAGGTGAGGTCAGTGTCCTGGCCGGCCGTCACCGAAGGCACCGGGGGTGACGCGTCCCCGACTGCTGTTCCCGAGCTTCAAAGTGGGCCCGAGGCCTGATGTATTATGCTTTATTTTGCCCCTTCCCCTTTTTGTCTGTTTTTCCTTTTGTAAGAGGATTTCTTTATGGGAGGCAATAAAGGACTTACTTCGTTTGATCGTTATCTTTGCCGTGATTTGGCTGGCGTATCGGGGGCAGTTGGAAGGTGCCGATATTTTCTGCACCGTTCTCGCATGCCGATTCGGGAGACTTCTGGCGGGACGTCCTTTCATTCCACCATGCTTTGAAAGTCGAGGCGCTTCGCGAATCCTGCTAGGGCGGGGGCCGAGGAATTGGAGGTGACCTTCCAAGGGAGGTCCTATAGCGTGTTTTCGAGGGGGGCGTCATTTAAGGCGCGTGGCCTCCCTTGGCCTATAAAAAGGACCGAAGGGTGCTCCTTCACTCTTAACACTTAGGACTCTCACCGGCGGTTTGCTCTTGTTCCCTCGTTTTCGCTCTGCGTTGCGCCGCCGCAATCGGAGCATGGAGGACCCTTCAGAAGATGACGCTGCAGACGACGGGGAGCGGCCGGTTCCAGCTGTCCTGGAATATCGGTCGGGTCCCACGGTCGCCGCGCGTGCACGAGACGGGTCCGACGGTCACCGCGCGGATCTGGAGAGGGCTTCGATGTGCGGGGGCACGCCGTTTGCCCCCTCTTGGCTCCCGCGAGGCTTCCGGGCGGACGCCGAGATGGAGGGCGGATGGGGGAGTTAGGGATGCCGGCCGCCATTCCCCTCCGTGGGAGGGGAGGAGGCGGCTCCAGTCCCTTCCTCACCCCTGTCCGCAGCCTCTTTCTCTCTCTTTTGTTCTTCATTTCTTTCACTCTTCGGGGGCTGCTTGCTTTCTGTTCGCCTCCAAAGAGTTGGTAGTTTGGCAGAGAGGGGACCTTCACGGCGCTCCTTTTTCCAGGTTGTTGCCAACTTGGAAGGTAGCCTTCATCGCGTGAAAGGTGGCCTTCTCCTTGCTGTCCCTCTGTCACCTTTGTCACGGTCCACCCGAGCCAACTGGGTCGACCATCTCTTGTCCGAGCCAGTTTCTACGCGGGGCAGAGTCAGTGGCTGGATGCGAGAAGGTCAAGACCGGGTCGGTCGGGCGATGGCCGTTTGCCGCGGTGCTAGATGGATTTTTGCTTTTCACTATGTAATGTACTGGCAGTTGCCTTTCTGATGTACCAACAGTTATCTTGAATGAATGCAAAAAAGGGGGTTTATTTTACCCGATTTGTCGATACAGTTCATCAGAAATAAAATCTGTGTAGTGTGGTTGTGTTCCATGTCCGGGGAATGGGTTCCCCTTCCATTGTGGCTAACATGTACGCACCTTTCCCGAGCGTCTCGATCACTCGGTAGGGGTCTTCCCAGTTGGGGGATAGCTTGCCCGCCGTCTCCAGTGGTCGAGAGGCTTCGGTCTTCCTGAGGACGAAGTCCCTTGGTTGGAATTGTCTGCCTCGGACCTTGGTGTTGTAGTACCGAGTGAGGCGGCGCTGGTATTCCGTAGCTCGGACGTTCGCGATCTCTCGGAGTTCGTCTGCCAGGTCGAGGTTCTCGAGCAACTTCTGCTCGTTTGCCTCGGGCGAAAAGCTGATCACTCGGAGAGACGGATTGGCGATCTCTAACGGAACGACGGCTTCGGTGCCATATACCAGCTGAAAAGGGGTCTCACCGGTTGCCGCCCTGGGGGTCGTTCGGTGCGACCATAGTACGCTAGGCAGTTCCTCGAGCCAGCTACCCTTAGCCTTGTCGAGTCTGGTTTTTATGCCCTTCAAGATGGTCTTGTTGGCATTTTCAACCAGCCCGTTGGCCTGAGGGTGGGCGACCGAAGTGAAGTGGTTGCGGATATTTAGGTCGGCGCATCTGTCTCGGAAGTACCGAGAGTCGAATTGCCGCCCGTTATCGCTCACTATCACTCGGGGGATGCCAAAGCGACAGATGATCGATTTCCAAACAAAGCCCCAGACGACTGTCTCGGTGATCCTTGCTGTTGCTTCAGCCTCGATCCACTTGGTGAAGTAGTCGATGGCGACAATGATGAACTTCTACTGGGATTGAGCCGTTGGGAACGGCCCAAGGATGTCGATCCCCCACTGAGCGAAAGGGTAGGGCTCGGTAAGGGTGACAAGTTCCGTGGCCGGCTGATGGACCAAATGGTCGAACCGCTGGCAACGGTCGTAATGTTGTACGTAAGCCGTGCAGTCGCGCTGCAGGGTCGGCCACCAGTACCCTTGCCTTAGCAAGATTATGGCCAGCGACCGACCTCCTGAATGTGCTCCGTACAGGCCTTGATGAATCTCTTCAACAGCTTGGCTTGCTTCGTCGGGACCGAGACACTTCAGAAGGGGCCCGGAGAACGATCTTCGGTAGAGAGCGTTGTCGAGGATGACGAAGCGCCGAGCTTGGTATTTCATTCGGCGGGCTTCCCGAGGGTCGGAGGGCTCCGGGGAGTCCCCTAGCCAGGACAGGTAGAGGGAGCGCCAGTCGCCGGGAGTGGCCGAGTCAATGGCGAGGAGCTCCGAGTCTATGCTCGGGCGCTCTAGCTCTTCTAGGAGGACCGATCGTGTACCTTCCGGGTCTAGGGAGGAGGCCAGTCGGGAGAGGGCGTCCGCCCGAGAGTTTTGCTCCCGAGCTATTCGGACTACCTCGAACTCCTCGAACTACTGGGCCAGGCTCCGGACCAACTGGTGGTATTTGATCATAGGTACCTCTCGAGCTTCGTACTCGCCATTGACCTGGCTTGCAACTAGCTGGGAGTCGGTGTGGATCCTGACTCGCTCGGCCCCCAACCGTCGGGCCATGCGGGCTCCCGAAATAAGGGCCTCGTACTCGGAAGCATTGATGGACGCCAGGAAGTTGAACTTGAGGGCGTATTGCAACTCTATTCCTTCAGGGGACCTTAGGAGGATCCCTGCGCCGCTACCGACCGAGTTGGACGATCCATCGACGAACAGCTCCCAGGTTGGCCCGGTTGCCGTCGGAGGCCTGTCCTCGACCGGAACGGTGCTCTCGGCGATGAAGTCGGCAAGTGCTTGTCCTTTGATAGCTGATCGCGGCCGATACGAGATGTCGTAGGCCCCGAGCATGATGGCCCATTTGACAAGTCGCCCCGAGGCTTCGGGGTGGGCCAGAATCTTCTTTAGTGGCTCGCCGGTTAGCACGGTGATGGGATGCCCCTGGAAGTAAGGTCGGAGGCGCTTTGCGGAGCTAACCAACGCTAGCACGAGTTTTTCGGTTGCGGGATACCTCCGCTCGGCCTCGTTGAGCACCTTGCTGGTGTAGTAGACCGGCCTCTCGATTCCCGAGTCATTCCTGACTAGGACCGAGCTGACCGTTGATTGCGTCGCCGAGAAATAGAGCAACAAGACCTCGCCCGGGACGGGCTTGGGAAGCACCGGGGGCGAAGCTAGGAACTCTTTGAGCTCGGCGAACGCTGTTTGGCATTCCCCATCCCATGCGAACGTAGCAGATGCTATCTTGGGCCCCCTCATCAGCTTGAAGAAGGGCAAGCATCGTTCGGCCGCACGGGACAGGAAACGACTGAGAGCAGCGACACGCCCCGTCAGACGCTGCACGTCTTTGATGCACGTGGGCGGGCGCATGTCCAGGATGGCCTGGACCTTGTCGGGGTTGGCTTCGATCCCTCGCTGAGTGACCAGGAAACCCAGGAACTTCCCGGATCTTACTCCGAAGGCGCACTTGGCGGGGTTGAGCTTCATGCAGTACTTCAGGAGGGTGCCGAAAGTCTCGGCGAGGTCGGTGAAGTGGTCTTGGGCCCTCGGAGTCTTGACGAGCATGTCGTCGATGTAGGCCTCGACGTTCCGACCTAACTGTCCCTCGAACATGTGGTTGACCAGTCGCTGGTATGTGTGATGTGACACAACCTAAGACTTAGGCAAGCAAGCACATTCACAATCAAAAGGGCCAATTTTGGGCCGCCGCTCTCCCATCGCTCACCCAAGCCCGGGGTGACTTGGCGATGCCAAGTGGAGGATGTGGGGTTGGGCCCTTGCTGGTAGAGGGCCAGCAAGGCCAAGATTTGATTCCCAATAGATTTGGAAGCTCAATTCAACGGGGCCGACGAAGTGCCGAAGGCACCGGTTGCACTCTTCCCACGGTGATCACTCAAGACAACGGGGCTTGAGGATCGGACTCTCACTCGCATAACCAGCGGAATTAAGAACTAATATTGAAAGACAAGCACTAAGTGGAGTGAAGGTTTGAGCACTTACTCGACCGGTTTGAAGAAACCGGTCCCGGTCGGAGACGAGGGCGAGCGGGGAGGCGAGTGGATCCCCACACGCCGCGGCGGTGTCGCTTGACCTGCCCAAATAAAGTACACCACTACACCTCTCGCAGGAGGGGGAACTTGGGGTGGGGGTTAATAATATTACATCAATACTACCTCCACGCAGGGAGGGGCCTTCAGCCGGCCAAGCGGGGTGGGGAAACCAAAGTAAAGAACGAGGAACAAGGGTGGACGCCGAATCTGCCTGCTGTTTGCGAACCAGGATAGAGGGTCGGTGTTGCTGTTGTAGATCTTGCTCAGGAATTTTTATGATGGCGAAACCAGCGGCGAAATCTTCGTAACATGAAGGGGAATGCCTCAGAATTTTTGTAATTTCTTCTGGAGTCGCTGAAGGTCGGGGTAGAAGCTTGAACAGGGCCTCTGTTTCTCGGACTAGCAGGGGCAGGTCACCAACAGTAGGATGCAGAGGCTGTCCTGGCCGCTCCCAAACTCCAAATTTGATGCCGTCAGTGCCGTTAGAACCATGGGTGAGTCCTCTTTGCAGCAAAAGAAACGGGGAAGCCAGAAGAGAACGGAGACGATCTGTGGAGCTAGAAGAGTGAGGAGGTGTCGATGCAGACTGGGCAAGGCAAAGCCGTGCGACCGTGGAAGAAAATTGGTAACTTCTGTTTCCGGATGCTGAATGGGCTTCCGCTTCTTGATTCTGAAAGTACAAAGGCCGATGAAGAACTTTGAAGAAGGACTTGAGGACTGATTCCTTCGGGGATGGTCGTGGCATAGCTTCTAAGCCGGCTCAGGTCCTCAGCCGAGGCAGAACTGCGCAGCTGTGGGAGAATAGACCTCCTGGACGACTCGGAGATCGGAAGAAGACGAAACCACTTTGGTTGCGAAGGCGACTGGCAGACGCTTCCGACGATGGCTCTTGGGTCTTCAAACGCGTTCGGAGGAGGTCGTGGTGGCCGCTGCAAGTTCCTGGTCTGCTATAGATCTTCAGTTGAGAGCTGTAGGTTGATGATGATGGGGGGGAATGGGGTATATGGGAGAGGAAATGGGGGTGGATGAGTGTGGGGAAAGCCCGGGCTGTGAGGGGGTCTAGGAGGGGGTGTTCTAAGGTGGGGGAAGGGAAGAATGGGGTCTAGAAGGGGGTCTAACAGGTGGTGGGAGGAGGAGCTACGAATTTGGGAAGGTGGGTGAGAGGAAAAGGTGAGGGGGGGCACAAGTGAGTGGAGGGAAGGGTGGATTTCAAATTTGAAATGGCATTGGAAGTTGTGGGGTTGTGTGGGGAAGGGGTTGATTGTGTTGGAATGGGGAAAGTGGTGTTGGAATGGTGAGGGATCTCCTTGGGACTAGGGGGTGGAGTAATGGAGGCCATGGGGAAGTGGAGGGTTTTAATGATGGTAGGTGGGGGTTGAGGTGGTTGGAAAGGGAGGAGAGAGAAGAAAATTCGAAATTGGGTGATGAGGAGAGAGAAAATGGAGTGAAAAAGAGGGATTAAGAGAGGGAAGGGTGGGGAATCTCTCCCCTAGGGTTTCTCACCCAAAAAATGTTGGAATCACTCCACTAAACTAAGCTTTGGACTCTCAAATGGTAATTTTTTCATTGATTGATTCATTACCTCCAAATGAAGGAAATGGGGCCCTATATATAGGAAACCCACATTTTACAATAAGACCCTGACAAAAGACTCATTGACAAATAACCGAAGGGGTAGGGGAGCTCATTGGGTCAAGCCCGAAGAAATGGGCCCAATTAGCACATTACACATTCTAATGACACTCAAACATAGGAAAATAAATGTAAGACCTAGGGACATGACTCAAATAAAATATAAATTACATCAAATGACTCAAGTAGAATTACATAGGACTCAAAATTAAATGACTAAACCATGCCGGATGCAACCGGGGCGAGGAGACGAGCTATGAATGTGGGCATGGAAGGTGATGTCCACATCATACTCCCGGGGTGCGGAGAACTCGACTCCGTCGAGTAAGCATCCTTCCCTCCTTGGAAGGTGTAGAAGTGGTACTGCCTTCAAGTCTTCCGAACGAGACCGATCCATCCACCTGCCGAGATAGCGCTAATATACCTTGCTCCGAGTGGTAGTGACTTGTTCATCCAATATTTGTTCAATTTGTTCACGCTGGACTCTCTTGGCTGGTGGTTTATCATCATGGGTGGGTGCTCTCTCAAGGGAGGAAGTAGGCTCAATCTCCTCACTAGGTACCACCGTGGGTCCCTTATATGGCACTAGGTCGACAACAATGAATGTGGGACTTATTCCATACTCCTCAGGGAGATCTAACTCGTAGGCAATTGCACCTATACGCCTCAAGACCTGGAAGGGACCAGCCCCACGTGGCCTCAGTTTAGAGTTGGCTCCCGGGGAGAGCCTCTCCGTCCTTACCATCACAAAGTCACCCTCATGGAATTCTTGGTGACGCCGATGAGAGTCGGCCCCCCTCTTATAAGTCTCATTCTTTTTGCTTATATGCTTGCAAAGGCTTTCATGCAATTTTGTGAATGTTGACATTCTAGGGGTGATGGGTGGACCTGGGTAACCAAAAGTAGACCAATCATGCTTTGATGCCAAGAAGACTTTGATGGATTTTGGAGGGCCGGGGCAACCATATGTGGACTTATCATGCAATGTTGTCACGTAGACTTTGGTGGGCCTAGGTGGGCCGGGACACCCGTAGGTGAACCTATCATGCAAAGTGGTGATGAATGTAGGGGGACCTGGACATCCGTAGATGCTTTTGACATGCTTAAGACCCATGATGCATGAAGGTGGACCATGACATCCAAATATGGACCACTCATACTTTCTACTTGACATGTGGGTGATATGAATGAATGGACCCAATATAGTGTTCATGCCAAGGGGTATGGTAAGCCTAGACACATGCATGCTTTTCCCAAAGGTGACTTCCATATGTATAGGTGTGGGACAACCCTTGAACTCCCATTGGAAAGGATCGAATGGATCTAAGAAGGTGGTCATCATGGGGTGGGGCAAAACTTTATTACCTAGGGATATGTGGCCCAAGGTCATGACTCCCAAGGAGTAACCCGGGTCTAAGATGGAGTGAATTGGGTCAAACATTGTGAGTTGGTTTAGGGAAAGGTGGGTGATGGATAAAGTGTTTGGGTCACACAAGTCTCTTGACTCCCATTGGAATGGATCATATTGATCATAAAATGGGTTACCTAGGGGGAGGAACTCCATGTCCTCAAGATCCTCAAAAGGTGCTAAGTCATCCTTCTCCATGATAGTTGGGCCAATGTTCTTGGCAAGTGGGTCAGCCATGAGTGGAGGGCTTGACTTTCTACCCGAGATAAGAAGCTCTAAATCGAGGAGAAGGTTGGGCTCATCGGGTGTAGGTAGGAATAGAAGGAGGTCGCTAGTGTAGCAACCAATGGTGCAAACCGAGGTGATAGACCCTATGCATAGGTGTAGGAGGCTAAGGCTCCTAGGTTGTTCTACCATAGAAGTCAACATGCTAGTCATCTCTAATTGCCAAGCTAAGCCCTTGAGAAGGTCCTCTAAGGTTTCCACTTGGTAGGATGTTTGGATTATGGTGTGATAGGAGGAGATGTGCACTATGGGAAGGTTTTCCTTTATGGGAAGGTAATCGTGGGCCGTGATCTCTCTTATTGGGCTCTTCTTTAGCCAACTAATAAGGGGTTCCTCTAAGATGAGTTTGGCCCTAACTAGAGAGGGTGGTGTAACGTGAAGGTCACCATGTGATGCTTCTTCTTCTTCTTGGTCATGGGTTTCCTCCAAGGTAGGGAGTGGGTTTGGGGTGTTCACCACTATTAAATCGGGTATGGGTTCTTCTTCCAAGGAGGTGAGAGGGGCTTTTGAGGGTGTGGTGATGATTGGGGCATGGTGTATCCGGGGTGGTAGGTAGTGGGAAACTTGGGTTAGGATAGGTAAGGGTAGTAGTGGAGGCTTTGGTGTGAGTTGGATTGGGGTAGGGAGAGGAAGATGGGTGGGTTGAAGGGGTTTGGGTTGATTGGTTTTGGGAGGAGTGTCCCCTTTTGGGGGTGATGGAGAGGTAGTGGTGAGGGTTACCATGGGCCTAGGTGGAGAGTTGGCCATGGGGCCCAATTGGGTATGGGGACCTATGGTTGTGGTGTGGACTTGGAGGTGAGGTGTAAATGTAGTGGTTGGGGTGGGAGAGATGGGAAGTGGTAGGGAATGGGTGATTGGGGTCTTGGATTGACCGGGTGGGGATGAAGGAGTTGAAGTGCTCCTTGGGCTTTTGTGATTTGAGTAGGAGGGAGAGGGTTGGAGAGTGTAGGTTTTCCTAAGCTCGACCTTCATCTCATCCCAAGTGCTAATGGGGGCCTCCCTGCGGATCCTTCTTAAACCTTCCACAACTAACCAATGAGTTTTAGCTTGTTTGGAGAGGTGTGCCTTGGCTAGCCTCATTCTCCTTTCTTCATTCAAGGGGCAACTTTTAAAGAATTGGTCTAGGGAAATCTCCCAATCTAGGTAAAGGCTTGGGCTGTTAGATCCATCAAAGGCGGGGGTTTTGATTTTCAAGTGTTCTAAAAATATGGTTTCTAGATCTCCCCAAAGGTCATTCTCATTCACTCTTGGTGCACGGCTATTTCCTTCAAGTCGGTCGAGTCGAGACATGATATCTTCAAGCCGATTAAGGACATTAGGTAGGGCTTCTATGATAGAGGTGTTGCTACCCACTTTGTTGGCAATGGAGCTTCCATGAGGATTTGGGCTTCTTGGGAAAGTTGATGGGGATGGATATGACGGGTGTGAAGTGGCCATTCTAATGGACATGGGAGATGCAACGGAGCACTCTAAATGCATAAACATGCCCTAGGACCAACTTGTGGAGAGACAAGTTGTGAACTTGCTCTGATACCACTTGATGTGACACAACCTAAGACTTAGGCAAGCAAGCACATTCACAATCAAAAGGGCCAATTTTGGCCCGCCGCTCTCCCATCGCTCACCCAAGCCCGGGGTGACTTGGCGATGCCAAGTGGAGGATGTGGGGTTGGGCCCTTGCTGGTAGAGGGCCAGCAAGGCCAAGATTTGATTCCCAATAGATTTGGAAGCCCAATTCAACGGGGCCGACGAAGTGTCGAAGGCACCGGTTGCACTCTTCCCACGGTGATCACTCAAGACAACGGGGCTTGAGGATCGGACTCTCACTCGCATAACCAGCAGAATTAAGAACTAATATTGAAAGACAAGCACTAAGTGGAGTGAAGGTTTGAGCACTTACTCGACCGGTTTGAAGAAACCGGTCCCGGTCGGAGACGAGGGCGAGCGGGGAGGCGAGTGGATCCCCACACGCCGCGGTGGTGTCGCTTGACCTGCCCAAACAAAGTACACCACTACACCTCTCGCAGGAGGGGGAACTTGGGGTGGGGGTTAATGATATTACATCAATACTACCTCCACGCAGGGAGGGGCCTTCAGCCGGCCAAGCGGGGTGGGGAAACCAAAGTAAAGAACGAGGAATAAGGGTGGACGCCGAATCTGCCTGCTGTTTGCGAACCAGGATAGAGGGTCGGTGTTGCTGTTGTAGATCTTGCTCAGGAATTTTTCTGATGGCGAAACCAGCGGCGAAATCTTCGTAACAGGAAGGGAAATGCCTCAGAATTTTTGTAATTTCTTCTGGAGTCGCTGAAGGTCGGGGCAGAAGCTTGAACAGGGCCTCTGTTTCTCGGACTAGCAGGGGCAGGTCACCAACAGTAGGATGCAGAGGTTGTCCTGGCCGCTCCCAAACTCCAAATTTGATGCCGTCAGTGCCGTTAGAACCGTGGGTGAGTCCTCTTTGCAGCAAAAGAAACGGGGACGCCAGAAAAGAACGGAGACGATCTGTGGAGCTAGAAGAGTGAGGAGGTGTCGATGCAGACTGGGGAAGGCAGAGCCGTGCAACCGTGGAAGAAAATTGGTAACTTCTGTTCCCGGATACTGAATGGGCTTCCGCTTCTTGATTCTGAAAGTACACAGGCCGATGAAGAACTTTGAAGAAGGACTTGAGGACTGATTCCTTCGGGGATGGTCGTGGCAGAGCTTCTAAGCCGGCTCAGGTCCTCAGCCGAGGCAGAACCGCGCAGCTGTGGGAGAATAGACCTCCTGGACGACTCGGAGATCGGAAGAAGACGAAACCACTTCGGTTGCGAAGGCGACTGGCAGACGCTTCCGACGATGGCTCTTGGGTCTTCAAACTCGTCCGGAGGAGGTCGTGGTGGCCGCTGCAAGTTCCTGGTCTGCTGTAGATCTTCAGTTGAGAGCTGTAGGTTGATGATGATGGGGGGGAATGGGGTATATGGGAGGGGAAATGGGGGTGGATGAGTGTGGGGAAAGCCCGGGCTGTGAGGGGGTCTAGGAGGGGGTGTTCTAAGGTGGGGGAAGGGAAGAATGGGGTCTGGAAGGGGGTCTAACAGGTGGTGGGAGGAGGAGCTACGAATTTGGGAAGGTGGGTGAGAGGAGAAGGTGAGGGGGGGCACAAGTGAGTGGAGGGAAGGGTGGATTTCAAATTTGAAATGGCATTGGAAGTTGTGGGGTTGTGTGGGGAAGGGGTTGATTGTGTTGGAATGGGGAAAGTGGTGTTGGAATGGTGAGGGATCTCCTTGGGACTAGGGGGGTGGAGTAATGGAGGCCATGGGGAAGTGGAGGGCTTTAATGATGGTAGGTGGGGGTTGAGGTGGTTGGGAAGGGAGGAGAGAGAAGAAAATTCAAAATTGGGTGATGAGGAGAGAGAAAGTGGAGTGAAAAAGAGGGATTAAGAGAGGGAAGGGTGGGGAATCTCTCCCCTAGGATTTCTCACCCAAAAAATGTTGGAATCACTCCACTAAACTAAGCTTTGGACTCTCAAATGGCAATTTTTTCATTGATTGATTCATTACCTCCAAATGAAGGAAATGGGGCCCTATATATAGGAAACCCACATTTTACAATAAGACCCTGACAAAAGACTCATTGACAAATAACCGAAGGGGTAGGGGAGCTCATTGGGCCAAGCCCGAAGAAATGGGCCCAATTAGCACATTACACATTCTAATGACACTCAAACATAGGAAAATAAATGTAAGACCTAGGGACATGACTCAAATAAAATGCAAATTACATCAAATGACTCAAGTAAAATTACATAGGACTCAAAATTAAATGACTAAACCATGCCGGATGCAACCGGGGCGAGGAGATGAGCTATGAATGTGGGCATGGAAGGTGATGTCCACATCAATGTGGCTCCAGCATTCTTCAATCCGAAGGGCATCCGGGTGTAGCAGTACACGCCGTAGTCGGTGATGAAGGCGGTCTTCTCGACATCTTCAGGGCTCATTCGGATCTGATGATAACCCGAATAGGCATCCAGGAAACTGAGTATCTCGTTGCCCGAGGTGGAGTCAACCAATTGGTCGATGCTCGGTAGCGGATAGCAGTCCTTGGGGGTGGCCTTGTTCAGATCGGTGAAGTCTACGCACATTCGCCACTTGCCTGTAGTCTTCGGCACCAGGACGACGTTGGCTAGCCATGTTGGGTGCAGGACCGGTCTGAAAAGACCAGCTTCTTGTCCCTTGGTGACCTGCGCCTTGATGATCGCCTGTTTCTCGGGCGCATGCTTCCTTCTCCGCTGCTGTACGGGTCTCACGGTGGTGTCGAGGTTGAGCTTGTGCGTCACGGTCTCCTCTGGTATACCAGGGAGTTGATCATCGGACCAAGCAAAGACCCGAACATACTCAGAAAGAAACTCCTTGTATTGATGTTGTTCCTCTGGTGGTAGGTCGGCGCCGATCCTCACTCCTAGGGCCGGGTCGTTGTTCAGGAATACCGTTAATAACTCGCCACCGGGCTCGGTGGTCACGGCTCTTCCTTCGACTCCCCTGGGGCCCTTATCCTTCCCGTCCGGCCTTGAGGCTTCCACCGAGATGTTGTAGCACCTTCTAGCCGTGGCCTGGTTACCTCGGACTTCCCCCAACCCGTTTTTGGTGGGAAACTTCATTTTTTGGTGATAGGTAGATGGTACGGCCTTTATTCGGCTGAGAATTTTTCGGCCGAAAATGGCGTTGTACGCTATCATACCTTTAATCACTATGAAGTCCACTATGACAGTAACGGTTTTGGGTGGGGTGCCGATAGTGACCGGCAGGCTTAGGGCTCCCTCGGGGTAGGTGGCCAGGCCATTAAACCCGCAAAGGGGCGTTCGGATCGGGCGGAGCTTGGATGGGTCTTCCCCCATCTTGAGAAAACAGTCATAAGATAATACATCGGGGGCGCTCCCATTATCAACCAAAATCATGTCTACATTACAGTGATTTATCGTGGCCGAGATAACGAGGGCATCGTCATGCGGGGTGCTCAGCCCTTCCAGGTCTTGGTCGGAGAAGACTATGACCTGGGGCTCCATTGGCGGGCCTCTGGGGGGCTCTAAGGCTTGGCTGGCCCGCTCGGCATGACGTTTCCTTCCTCGGCTGGTGTCGCCGCCAGATGCCGCTCCTCCGGAGATGACGTTGATGTGGACCCCTCGGGGGGCGTTGTCGATCTCCTCTGCGACGTCTCGGTCTTCTTTGTGCCCGGTCGTGAACCGGGCTAGGTGCCCCAGACGGATGAGGCGCTCGATCTCGTCCTGGAGCTGATGGCAATCTCCGGTGTGGTGCCCGTGGTCGCCGTGGAACAGGCAATGCCTGTCCCGCTTGCGGTTCTTCGACCTCATTGGCTCGGGCTGGCGGAGAAGTCTCGAGTCTTTGATGTCTTCATAGATCTCGTAGACTGGCGCGGTCAAGGGGGTGTACCGCTCGTACTTTCTTTTGCGCTCTCCTTCTCGATCGCGCTTCTTACCCGAGCCAGGGTTTGGCTCGGAGGTCCGCTTCTTGTCCCGCTCCCGACCCGAGCCGGTTGCGTCTCGGCAGGCGCTGAGTACTTCTTCGCACTCGGCGTGGCGCAGTGCCAGAGTCACTAGCTCGGCAAGGGTCGAGGGAGGGTGGAGGACAAGCTCGCGGCGGAGATTCTCGTCCCGGGTGCCCCCGGTCAGTGCGGTTGTGGCTGAGGCCACATCTAGGCGGGGGATCCTGAGGGCTTCCAATTTAAATCGGTGGACGTAAGTCCGGAGCCTCTCCCCTTGCGCCTGTTTGAGGGCCAGGAGCCCCGCTACTGACCTTGGGGGGGCGCTACCGGCGAAACTCTCCTTGAAAATTCGCCCGAATTGCCTGAAGTCTTGAATGGACCCAGGGGCGAGGGCCCGGAACCATGCCTGAGCACCTTGGACCAGGGTGGCCGCGAAGGCTCGGCATTTGATGGGATCCGGCGTTCCATGAAGGGTCACCAGGGCGTCGAAGCTATCGTAGTGGTCGGCTTGGTCGCCCTGGCCGTCGTAGAGCTTGAAGGTTGGAATGGAGGCTCTGGGAGAGACCTCTGCCTTCAAGATGTACTCGGAGAAAGGGGATTTCTCCTCGTCCTCCGGGAGAGAGGTCTTCTGCAGGGCGCGGAGGGCGCGCTCTTGCTCTGCGAACCGTCTCTCGAAATCACGCAGCCGGAGGGACAGCTCTGGCTGCAGTCGCACCGTGGGGCTGGGGGGGGCGTCTTGGCGATCTCCCGGGGCACCAGTGCCCGGGCGCGGCGGCCTCGTCCCCTGCTTCCCTCTCCTCGGTGTGGAGGAAGCCTCTTGCTCCGCAGGCGGGGCATGCGAGGGTCCTCCGACGTCGTTGCGGAGGAGCTGTCGGCCGCGGAGGGTGAAGCGGCCTCCGGCGGTGTGCTGAGTCGCACTCCTTCGAGGGGGACTTCCTGACGGGGCGCGGGACCTTGCGTCCCTGGCCGCCTGGGCCCTCATGAGCTCCACGAGGACGTCCATCTTTTCGTTGAGGGCCTGAAAGGCGTTGGCGCCACCGTCGAGGGGTGCCCCTGTCTCCACCGGGGGGGTGGTGGCCTGTTGGTGGGGATGCTGGCGTTGGAGGGGGGGCTCTGCGAGACCCTAGAGAGGGCGCCTCCCGCCGCCGCCACAACCTTACCTGCCCCACCGGCGGATCTCCTCCCGGAGCTTCTTCTCACCATCTCGACTTTTCGTGCGTTTCCCACAGACGGCGCCAGATGAAGAGGCGAGATCTCGCGCGGGGTCCTGAGTGGGCTGTGGATCACCAGAAGATGAATCTGCAAGAGAGGGAAACGTATCAGAGGGCCCAGGGGATCTCCCTGGGGCAAAACCCTCCGATGGCTAAGTCAGTAGAGCTATGGTGGAAGCAATAATGGGGGGAGGAGAGAGCTGATGCGCGAGAATCCTCTCCACCAAGGGGTGAAGCGAATTGTGCTCAGGAGCTTAGGGTGTGTGAATGCTCAGTTCATCTTACCATCTTCCGGAGGATATCCCTTGCTTAAATAGTGCGCCGCCTTCAGGAGTCCTGTAAGCTGAGGGGTTCCCGACGGGAGTTACGTCTTTAACGGGGGCTTTCATGGCCTGATCGTGGGGACGTTATCCCCTTGGAGTTCGGCAGCTCCCATGACTCTCCCGCTGGCGGAGGACTCTGAACGGCCGCACCTGCAGATAATCAACCGGTCTTACCGAGCCTCGGGGATGCTAGCTCATGTCCGAGCGATAGGCATGGCCCGGCGAGGGTGGGGTCGGATAGGTCGGCTGGAGCCTATCTCTCTCGGATGGGGAGAGGGCTTTAGGCCGGACCTTCCTTGGGACCTGACCGTTGTCTCGGGCCCTCCGAGCCTAGAAGGCCGCCGGGGAGAGTTAGTTCCTCGAGTCTTTATTTATTGGGCTTTTCTCCCTAAGTGGGCCCTGTGGGCTATCACTTGGGTGGGCTCGCCTGGTTGGACCTTGTGGGTCTTGTTGGACTGCCTTTGTGGTGGGCTGCGGAAATCCCCCTCTCCATCAACCACCACGGGGAAGTTCAATTTCCGCCTCTTAATGGAAGGCACTTGAGACTGTACCACGCTCCGATACCCCCATTCAATCAATAATATTATCCTTCGCCCTATTTTGGGTGGATTTGCGTCATTAATGTCCAAACGACTTGACCATTGCCCATGTTTTCAAAAAGAAAAAAAAGAAGAAGAAAAAAAGAGGAAGGTAAAAAAAAAGAGAAAAAAAAGAGAGAAGAGAGAAAGGAAAAAGAGAGAAGAGAAAAAAAGAAGAGAAAAAGGAGAAAAAAAAAAGAAGAGAAAAAAAGAGAAAAAAGAAGAGAAAAAAAAGGAAGAGAAAAAAAAGAAGAGGAGAAAAAGAAAGAAGAAAAAAAAGAGAAGAGAAGAAGAGGAAAAGAAAAGAAAGAGGAAGAGAAAAGAGCAAGGGAAGAATGAAAGCCAAGAAGAAGGGGGAACGCCCCCCATCTCCAATCATCGCCCCGCATCAGCGGAGATACTAAAATAAATTAGACAAACTCTTCTCTCCGTCCTCCCCGGGCGGTGAGTACCCCTTTGGCTTGGACCTCCCGTCCGGGTCATCGACTAAACAGACTCTTCTCTCCGTCCTCCCCGGGCGGTGAGTACCCCTTTGGCTTGGACCTCCCATCCGGGTCATTGACTAAACAAACTCTTCTCTCCGTCCTCCGGTACCCCTTTGGCTTGGACCTCCCATCCGGGTCATTGACTAAACAAACTCTTCTCTCCGTCCTCCCCGGGCGGTGAGAACCCCTTTGGCTCGGACCTCCCGTCCAGGTCATTGACTAGGCGAACTCTTCCCTCCGTCCCCTCTGAACGACGAGAAACCCGGTCTCTGACCAAGGCCCCCCGCCTGAGGCCAATGCGCGGTTCCAACATTGTGGCGAGACCGGTGGGTCACCCGTTCGGTATGGTGGAGTGGTCCCCTCGTCCTCCCCCTGGGAAGGCGAGCATTCTCCCGTGCCCTGACACAGATTCCTGCCTGGCTCTCCCGAAGTGAATCATCGCAAAGGCTCACACGCTGTCGATGTGTCTCAGCGCAACAAAAGAGAGAGAAGAGGAAGAAGAAAACAATATACACAGAAGAGAAGGAAGGGGAAGAGAGGTCCCTCTGGGATGAACGCACACACAAAGAATGCGTAAAACCGTAAACGTTCTATTCTATTTAAAGAAGGATCAGACTACATGTGCTTCGGGGCATACCCCTGTGTTACATCCAAAAGAAAAGGAGGGGGAATTAAGGGATGCGACGCTCAGTCAATACCCCTGAAGATGTCCTCGAGAGGGAGAATCCCGACGTAGGGGAAGTTTGTCATGTCGCGCAAGCGGCCCCTCCGTTCTTCGAGTCGAGCAAGCTCCGCCTCTACGGACACCGTCTCGACCTGGGCAACGGCGAGAGCCTCACCTTCCATCTCGACCGCTCTTTCGGCTTCGGCAAGGTCAGTCCTAGCCGCGACGAGGTAGCTCTCCAGTTTCGCAATTCGGCTCCTAAGGGAACGAACATTGCTCTGGCCTTCCCCAAGAGCCTTCCCATGGCGCTCTTCATCGTGGCGCCGCGCCTCCAAAGTCTGTAAGTACTCGCCTGCCTGGGCATCAAGGGCGGCACACTCGTCAGGAGCCTGGGTCTCGAGGAACTCACGACGCCTAACATACTTCAGCAACAGCAAGACTCGTCGCGACCACTCCCCCAGCGGGCAACCCAGCACTTGCAGTGCCCCGGTCAGTTGCGTCACTATGGTGTGCACCTCCCGGTATGATAAGGAAAGGTCGGCAAAGAGCATCGTCCGTAGCATTACCAGCATTTGGCGGACTGACGCCTCCGACGAGGTGTGACTGACCGAAGGCACGACCGGGGGAGTGAGTTCCACGGCGCTGTCCACCTCCGCCCACAAATCGCGTCCACTGTGGCTGAAGAGGATGGAAGAGCAAGAGTCAAGTCGCCTGGCCGGCCTGGCTCGACAGAAGACCTCTGGCCAACCACCGCTGGGGGAATGGATAAGATCATCGCAGAAGCATTTGGCGCCGCCATCATCCGCTGCTCTCCTGCCTCCTCTTCCCCTGCCCGGCCCGCCTCTGCCACTAGTTCAACCGCGGGGGTGCAAGTGCCGCTACTCCGGCCGAAGGAGGGGCTTCGAGTAAAGCCGGACCGGAAGCCGTCGCCCATAAACTCCTCTCGCGCGTCTGGAATCCCTCCAGATGTGCGCGAAGCCCCGCAAATATCTGCCTCAGGAGCGGGTCCTCCATTTGGGCCGGGAGCTTCGGGAGAGACGGAAGTGGAACTAGCAGCTGGGGGATGCCCCCCGCTTCTATGAGCGCCGCAAGGCTCTCCACCCCTGAGCCCGAGACAGGAGCCAGCCCCTCCACCGCTATTGGGCCAATGCTCGGCCTCCGTTTCGCGACAGCCTTCCGGGCACGACCGAACGTCTTCCCTCCTGTCGGCATCACCTGCTCATGGGAAGCGGAGTCAGCCACCCGCTGCCTGGAACAGATCACGCAAAGTCAAAAGGCGGGGAAGAACCATAAGCCCCACGTGCTTACCTCGGCCACCGGGATGATGCTGCCTTCGGGCGCAATCTCCCCCTCCTCCAGAGGCTCGTCCGCCGTTTCGGTAGCACTTAAAGGCTCTGCGGACGCCTCCTGTTGAAGGGCGTCGAGCAAGAGGGCTAGCTTGCCCATGCCAGCAGCGCCTCCCGCCGGGCGGTCGACCGGCGCGACTGAAGCGGCCTTCCCTACAACCTCCGGCTGGGTAAGCTCCTGAAAATCCAAGGACAACAAGAACCAGATCATTAGCCAACTATGGGAAAAAGGGGGTCCGGCCCAAGCAAGCTCACACTTACAGCAGCCCTCCCCATAAAGCTTGAGGAGCCAGCAAGTAAGGGGGCCTTGAAGACCGGCTCGAGCGGCCCCAATGCTTCAGACGCGCCCTCGTCAGAAGCCACTTCATCGGAGGAATAGTTATAATCTACCTCTTCGCCCGACGAGGACTCGACCGCCACAGGCTCTGCCCTTGCCGGCAAAGGAGCATCCTCTTCAAGGTCAATAACCGGCACATCCTCCCGCGGACTGGTTGGGGCTGGTGCGGCAGACTTCAGCTTCTTCCTCACATACAGCTGCGTTGCCGGGAGGTGCAGGCGGGGCCATAGTGGCTCGACAACTGCTGCAGCGGCGCCTGTCACATAAAAGAAAAGACAGGTCATGCCAAAGTCAACGGGTTCCCAAAGAAGGAAAGAGCTCAATCACGCGGACGGAGACAGCTACCCCCTCCGGCTTCTGCAACACGAGGCGGCTCGCGAATGGCCTCTTTGATGGGCGACGCGGCCTCAGGAACCACGGCCTCGCCCTCGCCCGAGGTCAGTATAGGCGTCGGCTCCCCCATACTGCCTAAAAGAAAGAAATGCAATTGTCATACGCGCATAAAAGAGTTCGGCCCGGGAGACAAATAAATCCCAAAGGATGGCGACGGCCGGTGAACCTCACCCCCATCATGACTCGGCTCGGTCCGGGTGACTTCGAATTCTTCAAAGGAGAAAATAGGGGCCACCGGAGAGGCGACCGCCAGGGCCGTGGACCCCTCGGCTTGCTTCCGCTTTGCCGTGTCCCGCCCGGCCGCTTTGGCAGCAGCCAATGCCTTCTTAACAGGCGACCTCGCCCGGGACCTCCCCTTGGCTTGTGGTGGGGAAGTCGGAGTTGGCACCGAAGTTGCCTTTGCTGCAGCCGCAGCTTCACCCACAGTGGGGATGGGCGCGGGAACCGGCGCCTCCACATCAGGAACAGGCGTGGGCACGGGCTCTCCCACAGGGACTGAGACAAAAAGAAACACTCAGGTGTCGAGGCCCTGCCTCAAAATTAAAATAAAGAAGAAGGGACTTAAAAGGCACACTGGTGAGCGGAGACGCTAACCGGCAGGTTGGCTCGGACCGCTCCGGGTGACCTCGAACTCCTCAAAAGACGGGACTCGTGACGCCGGAGGAGGGGCCGTCGAAGCCTTGGCCGTCTCTATTTTTCGCCGCTTCGTGTCCCGTTGCTTGGCCACCTTGGCGGCATCCACTGCCTTCTTCACAGGCGACTTCGCCCGAGACCTCTTAGCAGCCTTGGGCAGAGGAGCCGTCGTTGGAGCCGGCAGCGCTGCCTCAAAATAAGCTGGCTTCTGGACGAGCCAAAGCAAATTACGGTACGTCGCCATCTGTGTGCTATCAGGGTGGTCTGTCAAGAGGAACAAATTTATGCACATATGATTAGCATCCGACAATCTGCTAAGGTCGCAGCCGTGAGAATAAAAGGAGTGGGAAAATTAAATACCGTGGGGCCGGTGTACAACCGGAGCGTTATCGGCCAATAGCTCGGGGACGGCTCCTTGTCCCGGCGCGCCGCCTCTCAGACCAGCCAGCATACGTCCTCGACCTTCTGGCACCGGTCTGTAAGGGCGGCCAGGTCCGCGTGCTTCCTCGAGGAGAGATGGCAGAAGAGGTTGAAGTGGTCCATGCCCCACCCATCAGCGTAATAATATGGGACGTGCAGACGCTTGCTCAAGAGTACGGCCGTCGGTTCCTCAATCTTCAGCCAATTTACCCGGAGAAGGACATATAGCCATGTGGTGTCCTTATAATTTTCAGGCCTCCTCTCCTCCCGCCTCATGAACGTGCGGTATAGGCAGAGCGTGTCTCTCTCCGGGCGCCAGCACTTAGCAGGAGTCCCCTCTTCCTCTATAGGGAGCGGGTAGTTAATGAGTTCCAGACGGTCGCTCCCCACCCTGCAAAGATCCCTCAATGTCTTCTTATAGTTGTCCTTCGCCACCGGAGGCAGCTCTACTTTCGGCGTCGGCCTCGCGTCCCGGGCTTCCCGACGGGCGGCCATATATGCCACCACCTCCTTCTCCTGCTTGTTCTTGAGCCGAAGAAGATGATCTGGCTCAATGTCAAGCATCGGCACCGCCTGCCTGCTGAGGAACCTCCTCTCGGCCCCATCCCAGCAGTCGGTCTTATGCAATCGATAGAAGGCCGTCCGGGTGTTCCACCACTTGATGTAATCCTGGGTTACTCGGGGGATGCGACCCGGAGCTGGCACTCTGAAGGAGGCAGAGTCTGCCCGGTGAAAGAAGTCCCACCAGCTCCTGGCGTGCTCGGCAACCGAACTTCCCCGGATATTCCGTGAGGGCAGGCCGAACTGTGCATGGTAAACCGGGATATGCTGATCATATCCGAAGTTTCGGCCAAAGCGGAAGGGGTAATACGGCTCCAGCAATACATTGTCCCCCTTCCTAAACGCCAACACACTCGGGCGAATAGACAGCGACCAGTCCCTCAGCTCGGGCTCCAGCAACGGGCGGACCACATTCTCCTAGCTGATAGGGTGGACGTACTTCTCCACCTGGTCGTCTTTGCATTCCCTCTTGTTATTCACCAGAGGGCTTGAGTGCGCGGCCAGCGTCCAGAAGTGAATAGTGCCAACCGCGTCCCGGGGAACCGTTGTCAGCCGGCCCCGAATGTCATACATCCGCATGGAAGTAGAAGCCGGCTCTGCGCTGGCGAACTCCAGCATTCTCGGCACCAGCCCCCAGTCTTGAAGAGCTCGCGGGGCGAACTCGGGGAACAACGAGCAGACCCACGCATTGAAGAAATGCAGCGGACATATGTAGCGGGCCTGTCTCGGGAACTGATAAGTACTGACGTCCCCCAACGCCTTGTAGATCAAGCAAAGGGTTGCCGGGCACAGGGAGAGTTTGATCCCCCACGCCATCTGACACGTCGGATAGATAGCGTCCGGTCGAATCACCGTCTCGTCCCCATATGGCATGGCAAATGAACATAGCCAATACACGAGATAGGTGGCGCAGTGAGTCTGCGGGTCGACACCCATCGGATTAGGCCCGCTCCGACGCCCCTTGGAGGGGATCTTCACATCGAGCTTGGGCTTCGCACGCTTCTTGCGAGCGACAGCGGTGCCAACACGGGGAAACTCTTCATATTGCTTCAACCCGTCGTAGAAGTATTGCAGCCACAGGGTCATGCGCACCCTCTTTCTGTCCCCACAGGCGGGCTGCCGCCCACCATGCGACAACTGGTATAGCTCCCGGTACGCCTTCATAAGGTACGGGTATGAATACCCCAGCGAATAGTAGCTGTCCCCATGGGTTTCATCCTTGATCAGGTCGGGGAGGCATACTTCTTCATAAGGCTCCCCGTCGATGGGCAAGCCGCTCAACTGGCTAAGACTCCACAGGTCCAGGGAGGTCTCGCCTTCCGCAGTGTAAAAAGTATTGGTCTCAGCACTGAATACTTCTATCATACCACAGCAGAGACCCTTAGAGATGGGGTAGCCGTAGCGGGAGGCGTAAACACTATGGTAAATACCAGCTCGGACCAGCAGAGGGGCGTAGTTGAATAGTACGTATTCGGTAAACTCCACCGCCCCTTCACGGAAGCTGTGTGCATCTTGAAGCTTCAGCTCCCCGAACCAGCCCAGCGACAGTTCATACTTGAACCTGATGGCCAGATAGTCCAAGATAAATGGCTCCTCCCTGTAACCCCATTTCAGGGGAGCCAAGAATAAGCCAAATCGGGGCGACTCGCCATGCACCTTCCCGGCAGACATGTCCCATTTTGCCGGAGTGAATTGAGGTGCTCGCACCAATTTGTCTTCGGCCGGTAGCACCCCCTCAATCCCCAAGACTGGCTTCCACTCCCGGGCTTCTCCCACCAGATACATCGGAATGCTCCTGGGGACGCTGTATAATAGACTGTCCCGGGCATGCAGGATGGCCCGCTCGACGGCCTTTATGCTGCGGAAATCTCGCCCCTCTCGGGAACGCAAATGCCTCAGAAACCGAATAAGGTGCCTGTCCTTCGGAAAGTCCTTCCTGTACTCCCCGGTGGCCCGATCAAATGTGAAGCCGCTTTCAACTCTGGAAAGCCGGCCGAAGTCTATGCTCTCACTGTCGGATCCCGACGACTCTGCCAAAGCGGCTATCTCCGCGTGCTCCCGGTCCAAGTCCTCCACGTTGAGCCATGTGACCGCTGGCACTGGACCCCGCGGAATAAGGTCGGCGCCGACAGCAGCAGCAGGAGCAGAAGAACCACTTGGGGCAGCCATTTGTCTGCAAAGATACACAAATGGAAGACCAGAATAAGCCACAGGTAAAAGGGAATGAAAAACTGTAAAGGGGCTTTACTACGAATAAATAAGTAAGATACTGCCAATTTCTGACGAAATTTCGGCAGAGTTTCCCCTAGGCCAGAGGCGTAAGGAAAAAACACGGGTGCGCGCCCACAAGGAGTGACGGCCCCAACAAAGTCATGGTGGGCCCCGAAAGGCAACACCAGAAGTCCGCCTATTGAAGAAGTCTTCTTCCCTAGCTAAAAGTCCCCTGGTCTCTTGGCCGGTACACTCCCCCCTGGAGGCCTTCACCGGTACACTGCCGGGGCACCTTCACCGGCACAACCCTGTGGGTCTTCGCCGGCACAGCCACATGCCTCTTCCCCTGCACACTAGGCGCCTTCATCACCGGCACACCCGGTAGGGGCTTCGCCGGCACACTCATGCCCGTGCTTCCTTCACCGGCACACCCCTCTGCCAGCTCCCCGCACACCCACACGGGCTCTCGCCAGTACGCCCATGGGGGACCGCTTCCCCGATACGCCCTAAGGGGCCTTCCCCGATGCACTCCTCGAGCCCTTGCCCGGCACACCTTCTATCCACTCCCCGGCACAGCCGTATGCCGCTCCCCTGGTACACTCTATGAGGTCTCCCCGGTGCGCCCTAAGGGCTCCCCGCCGGCACGCCCCGAAGCCCTCCCGCCGGCACGCCTCCACACCTCCTCGCCGGCGCCCGATGGCCTCTCCTACCACGACATCAGAGGAGAGGAAGGAGAGGAGATGAAGAAGAAGAGAGAGGGTAAGGGAGAAAAGAGGGGAGAAGAGGACGGGAGAAAAAAAATGGTGCTTCACCCTCCGTCGTTCCTCAAACCGAGAAAGAAAGGGGGGAGGAAAAGGGAGAAGAGGAGAGAGAGGGAGGGGGAAGGCCTCCGCGGCGGTGCCCTCACCGAAGCAACGACGACGACAACCGCGACGGCGGCCCTCGGCGACGGAGAAGACGAAGGAGGGGTGAGGGGGTTTCGTCTGCTGAAGAGAGAGAAGAGGGAGGGGGAGTTTGAACGGGGGTGGTTCGAATGAACCGCCCCCGCCCCTTTTATACGGCAAAAAAAAGGAAGGGAAATAAGAAAGGAGAAAAAAAAGACACAAAAAGGAGAAAAAGAAGAAGAAAATGGGGGGGGGAAATGAAAAAGAGAAGGGAAAATAAAAGGAAGAACGAATAAAAAGGGGGGTAAAAAAAGAAGGAGAAGGAAAATAAAAAAAAGGGGAGAAAAAGGGAGAGAAAGGGAAGTAAAAAAAGCGAGAAGGAAAAATGGGGGGTAACAAAGTAAAGAAAAAGGGAAGGAGACGAAGAGATGAAAATAAAAAAAAAGAAATAAAAGGAGAAAACAAAAGAAGGGAAAGCAAAAAAAATATATGTAAAATATTAAATAGATAGATATATATATATATACCTACATACGTGCATACACTTACATACTCATCTACTCACATATGTGGAGGAGTAGGTCGGTAACGTACAGTAATAAATGTCTTTGGGGAAACATTCCATCCCCACAATCCTATACGGACGAGCGTCCGCACAAGCGAAGACAACTCTACCCCTGCAACTTTACCCCGGCAGTGGCACCATTACCCTGCCAACAAACAAGGCCTTCTCTGGCACGTAGCCTCGTGCCTCAGCCACCTCCCATCGTACAAAATCGCCGTCACGGGCCTTACGCCCGGATCGACAGAATCTTTATCCTTGCGTTGGCATTAGTCCCTTGCCAACGAATAAGTCCATTTCTGGCGCAAGGCCCCATGCCCGAGCCACCCACTCCGTTCAATATTGCCATTACGGACCTTACGTCCGAATCGGCGCGAATCCTCCCGTTGCGCTGGCATTTTCTTCTTGCCAACGAATAAGCCTCACCTTCCGGCGCAAGGCTTCGTGCCCTAGTCGACACTCGCGTATCACTCGCTAGTCAAAAAAAAAATGGGGTTAAAAATAGAGATACCCCGCCGGACTTGCCCCTACACGGGGACAAGGGCAAAAATGGTAACGACCCGGCTGTGGCGAAAACCCGAAAGGGCGTTACAGGCAAAATCAGGTACCCCGCCTCGTGAAAACCCGAGAGGGCACGTGGGCAAAAGCAAGAGGGGGGGCCGATACCGGTGAAAACCTGAAAGGGCGCTTGTATCGGTAATGTGGTTCAAAAAAAAAAGAGAAAGAAAAGAAACGAAGAGATCAACAAACCGGGTCAGCTCCTGGCACCCTGTCGGCGCTGACGAAGAGACCAAGAGACAATAAACCAGGTCAGCTCCCGGCACCCTGTCGGCACTGACGAAGAGACCAAGAGATAATAAACCAGGTCAGCTCCTGACACCCTGTCGGTGCTGGCGGAGAGACGAAGAGACCAAGAGATCAACAAACCAGGTCAGCTCCCGGCACCCTGTCGGCGCTGACGAAGAGACCAAGAGACAATAAACCAGGTCAGCTCCCGACACCCTATCGGTGCTGGCGAAGAGACAAAGAGACAACAAGTCAGGTCAGCTCCCGACACCCTGTCGGCGCTGACGAAGAGACCAAGAGACAATAAACCAGGTCAGCTCCCGGCACCCTGTCGGCGCTGACGAAGAGACCAAGAGACAATAAACCAGGTCAGCTCCCGACACCATGTCGGTGCTGGCGAAGAGACAAAGAGACAAAGAGACAACAAGCCAGGTCAGCTCCCGGCATCCTGTCGGCGCTGACGAAGAGACAAAGAGATCAATAAACTATGTCAGCCCCGACACCCTGCCGGCACTGACGAAGAGACAAAGAGACAACAAACCAGGTCAGCTCCCGGCATCCTGTCGGCGCTGACGAAGAGACAAAGAGATCAACAAACCATGTCAGCTCCCGGCACCCTGTCGGCGCTGACGAAGAGACCAAGAGACAATAAACCAGGTCAGTTCTCGACACCCTGTCGGTGCTGACGAAAAGACAAAGAGACAGAGACCAACAAACCAGGTCAGCTCCCGACACCCTGTCGGTGCTGGCGAAGAGACAAAGAGACAAAGAGACCAACAAACCAGGTCAGCTCCCGATACCCTGTCGGTGCTGGCAAAGAGACAAAGAGACGAAGAGACAACAAGCCAGGTCAGCTCCCGACACCCCGTCGGCGCTGACGAAGAGACAAAGAGACCAACAAACCACGTCGGTTCCCCGGCAGCCTGTCAGGCACTGACGAAGAAAAGAAGAGAACAAGTGAACCATGTCAACGCCCGACACCCTGTCAGGCACTGACGAAGAGAAGAAGAGAACAAGTGAACCATGTCAACGCCCGACACCCCGTCGGCACTGACGAAGAGAGGGAGAGACAGATAGACCATGTCAGCTCCCGACGCCCTGTCGGCATTGATGAAGAGAAGAAGAGACCAACAAACCATATCAATGCCCGACACCCTGTCGGCACTGACAAAGAAAACAAGAGGCAAACAAGCCCTGTCGGCTCCCGACACCCTGTCGGCAGTGACGAAGAGAAAAAGAGACCAGTACACCCATGGGCACCGCCCGGCTCATCCTTCGCCTGCGCTACCCGTGGATGGGGGGCATTTGTGGACACCAAAAATTACACACCCGGGTATCCTGTTCGACTCGGCGTCAACAACGGAACCGAGAGAAGCAGCCCGGGAGAGACTGGTCATTCGGATGCCCCGAATATGCACACTGCCGCGGAGCCGCCTCCAGGAGTCACGACAGTGAAGAGAAACCAATCACAAAGAGCCCCACAATCCATGGGCCTCGAAGAAAATCAAACAGGCCACGACTCGTGTTCGCAACGGGCTCAAAACTGCCCACTTAGCCCTTCAACGTCACGATCTTGGGGCCTTCAACGACACACCCTCAGGGTGTCCCCAGCGAGACACCCCTTGGGGAGCTTCAGCGGCACACCCCAGGGTGTCCCCAGCGGCACGCCCAAGCCCCTCAGCGGCACGCCCAAGCCCCCAGCGGCACACCCGTCCTGGGCTCCAGCGGCACACCCCTAGGGTGTCTTCAGCGGCACGCTCCAATGGCTTCCAGCGGCACACCCCCAGGGGGTCTTTAGCGGCACGCATCCTGGAAGCCTCAGCGGCACGCTCCTCAGGGCCTTCAACGGCATGCTGTGTGCCCCCTTCAACGGCATGATGTTTGCCACCAGCGGCACGCCCAGCTGGGCCTTCAGCGGTACGCCCATTGGGTGCTCCCGCGGCACGCCCTTTTGGCCCTCCTGCGGCACACTTCTTCAACCCACCAGCGGCATAGCGTTAAGCCTTTTCAACGGCCGAATGACGTGGTGCCCATGCCCTATGGATCTTCGACGCGCAGTGGCCTTTCCGAGGTGTCAACCAATCTTTGGGCCACGCAGGCTACCCCCCCTGGCACCCAGGATGGGAGAGGTCAAACGCAATCATGATGAGGCCGCTTCCCACCTCCGACTGCCGTACTCGAAGGCTCCCGCTACTGGGAGTATAAATGACGCCCACTTCGACAGAAAAAAAAAAGGGGGACAGAGGCCTACACGGAAGAAGAGAGAAGAGAGAAGAGGAAGAAGAAGGGCTCGCCCGTCCAAGCTCAGCAAGCCCAGGAGGGCTCCAGAGAAGAAGAAGAAGCTAGAGAGAAAGAGAGAAAGAGAGTAAGAAAAGAGAGACAGAGGTTCTATGTAGCGGGAGGTAGCAGGGGAAGAGAAGGGAGCCGTCGCCCCTGCTCGACCCCGGCTCTCTCCTCACCCCTCCTTTTTTTTACCTTCTTGTTCCTCTTCTCACCCCTTTTGTAGCTTGTTTCAGACATACTCTGTAACGCTTGACCCTTGGCCAGCCATGGTCGTTTTCTACCATGAATAAAAGACGCCCCTCTGCTGGGTCTCCTGTCATTCTCGTTGGTTTCTTCTTATGATATGTTTTGCCATTTGCTTCTCTCCTTCTCCGGTGTCTTGGAGTCTCCATGTCGATGTTGCTCTCCCGTATGATCCCTTGCCTTACACTTAGTCTCTGGCCCAATGGAGTTTACTCTTCCCCTTTCTCGGGGCCCCACGAGCCCAATACCCTTCTCTCTGGCCTCCACCCTCGTCCACTTGCCTGAAGGGAGAGACCCCTGCTCTTCTTTTGAACACCCAGGCACCCACACCACTATCGGTCTTGTTTTTTGTTGGCACCAACTTACTTGGCCAACCCCCCAGCCTTCACTCCCCCCCTGGCCAACCCTTCACCGGTACAGTCCCTGGCCGATGCACCCTCACCCTTTTGAGCCTTCCCCGATACGCTCTCAAGAACCCAGCTCGGTACGTCCTTGGGGCTCCAGCCCGGTGCATCTTATAACCCTCTTTGCCCGGTACACCCTGACCTCTCTCATCCCGGCGCACCTCTCTAGTCCCCGTAGGCTCCTTGGCCGGTACGCTAGCCACCCTGGCCTCCCCTCAGCCCGGTACACCCTTCTGGCCGGTACACCCCCTTTGGCTTCCTTGGCCGGCACACTAGCCACCGGTTCCCCCTTTCTTTCCCGGTGCACCTCTAGCCAGTCCTCGAGAGGCCTCCAACCCGTCGTCTTTTCTGAGATTTCCGAAGTTTTATTAAAGGTGTTGCCGCTCTCGGGCGCCCACCTCCAATTGTTGGGTTCCGCCACTCCTTGTGGGCGCGTTCCATGTATCTCCCTTACGCTCGGGTCAAGGGGAGATGCTACCGATTTTTTGTCAGAAAATAACAAACATGTTAAAAAGGCAAAAGGAAGCAACAAACGAACAGGACAATCAACGATAAAATTTTTCGACTAATCGAGCCACTTCCGGCAGCGCGAGAAGAACTGAACCGAATAACGACATAACATATCAGACGTCTGACTTGTGAACAAGAGGGCTGAACAGAACCAAGGAGAGGAGAAGTTTATATAAGACTATATATAAAAATAAAATCAAATCAAATCAAATCAAATCAAAATCAATAAAAGAAGAAAAGAAAAGCCTTCAAAACAAATAATAGAAGATTCCAACCTTCACCGGCGCGCTTTGTTGTGACCCTAGCGGCACACTCCAATAACCTTCACCGGTACACCTTCATCCCTCTCCCACTACCTCATTCTCCCCTTCGCCGGCACACTTCCCTCAGCGCCTTCAACGGTGCACTCATCTGGCCCTTCGCCGGCACACTCTACCGCCCCATCCTAACCCCCAGCGGTACACCCCTGCTTAGCCCCAGCGGTACACTCTCATTACCCTCAGCGGTACACCCTTGTTACCCCCAGCGGCACACCCCTCTTTACACCCAGCGGTACACCCCATCTCCCTTCGCCGGTACACTATATATGTGTATATATATATACACATATGCATATGCATAGCATGATAATAACAACAGCAGTAGCAAATGAATTAATGAAACTTATGCTAATTAAAGGACTCCAAATGTGTAGCAGTGATAATGATAGTAAAAGGAGGGGGTAAGAAAATAATGATAATAGTAATAAATAAAAGAAGAGAAATCATTCGAGACGAAATGCATGAAGAAGTAATAAACGGCAGAGGAAAGAGAGGAACATATAACTAAGAAAATCCCAGATAAAAAAATGTCGGGGCCCACATTGCAACCCCATCTCTCCCCGTGGCCCGACGCAAAAGGAACAACAACGCCGCCCTCTCAGGCCGGAGCCGAGTCTTGGGAGTTATTCCGACATGGCCAGGCTCCGACCTAATCTCGGGCCGACATTCAAATCAGATCGGATTCGTTTCTCGTCCTGGATCCCTTCCGAGCCATCATTAAAATTGTCGTGCATGCGGCAGACATTTGAACGGATTCGCCCCAGTTTTCCATCGCGTTTCTATCACGGACCCGTGTCCGAATATGAAAAGGTCCACGAGTGACCGACATGGCCAGTGGCTCGTATCCCAATGCGTACTTTGGTGTGATTTACTCCTGTCTCTTTTTCGCGCAGTTAGTGTTATTTATTTTGGCCGCAGGGCCCCTAATTTCGGCAATTAATCAAAGGTATTCCCTCGTATGGGGGATGTAAATGACGTCGTGACCTTTATGGCATGACGGGATCTGGTCCCGACACGAACCACACAATCGTCTGACGAATTCAGATCGAGCGCACCATGGGCTCTTCAGAGCCTGAACAAATTGTCACTTTGTGACTGGCACGCCCACGCACTTAATAGACGAAACACCGGCACCAACGAATTTTAGTGCGTCCACAGAGCCCAAGACTATGACGTGTGGCGCTTCATTAGCAAGGGTCCGTACACTCTGTCTCAAAATGAGGATGAGTGGGATGATGAGGATATAAAGAAGTGTTCAACAAACTTCAAAGCCATGAATATAATACAGTGTGCCATTCATCCTAATGAATACTCACGTATTTCCATGTGTTCTTCTGCGCAAGAGATGTGGAACAAGCTACGGTTGATCTATGAAGGAACATCAGAAGTAAAGGAAACCAAGGCGAATCTGTTAGTCCGGGATTGTGAGTTGTTTCTGATGAAACTAGAAGAGTATATTTCTGATATGTTTGCAAGATTGACGGAAATCACGAATGGATTAAAGGGCCTTGGTAAAGAGTATTCTGACAAGGAACTCGTCAGAAAGGTACTAAGATCCCTTTCACCATAGTGACATACAAAGGCCACTGTAATTGAGGACTCAAAGGATCTCAACACCTTGAAATTGGATGAGTTAATTGGCTCCTTGATGACTTACGAAATCAACATCAAAAGGAGCGAGGACGATCACAAGAAGAAGAAGGTAGTCACACCATTGGCCCTAAAGGTGAACCCACAAGAATCAGAGGGTAGTGACAATGATTCAATGGGCAACACCAAGGATGAGGAGCTGGTTGCCATGATCACAAGAAGAGCAAGAAGATTCGTCAAAGGAACAAGAAAGTTCGGTGTTCAATTCAGAAAAGGACCAAGGAAGCAAGGTCCCAACAGAGGTGAGAGTAACAAGAAGGAAGAAGTTATTTGCTACGAATGTAAAAAACCTGGTCATATGCGGGGTGAGTGCCCCGATCTCATGAAAAAATTCAAGAAAGGAAAATTCAAGAAGCCAAAGGCCATGGTGGCCACATGGAGTGATGAAGACGAGGTCGAGTCTGAGAAGGAAGATGAACTGGATGAGTTGGTTCAGAATTTGTGTTTCATGGCAAATGAAGACGACGCCACTGAGGTAAATTCTGAAACCGAATCTCTTACATGTCAACAATGGCAGATTGCTTATGAGTCTTTGTATGAAAAATGTAAAAAATTTAAATCTGAAAACAGAAATCTGAAAAAGAAAATTGATCATTTTTGTGCATGTTGCAAAGTCTTGTGAGAATTGTCATGCTTTAAAATCTGAATCTGAAACGTTGAAACATGAAAATGAAATTCTTGTGTCTAAGATTGAGTTATTTGAAGATGAGAGTTCATACATGAGAGAGGACCAAGCCACCTTTACCAAAATGTATGAAGACTTAAAAAGAGATTTAGAACAAGAAAAGTTGGAAAGAAATGCATGCATTCAAGCCAAAGAAATGGCTGAAAACAGGGCTCATTCATTAAAGCATGAAATCAATGAGTTGAAGGATGCCATTACCATTCTTGAAAAAGGAAAAACTTTACAATCTGAAACACATTCAACTCATATGCCTCCCAGAAGTTCATCTCCGTCCACATCAAAAACACATGTGCATAATTCATTCTTGAATAAAGGAAGGAGAAGAAACAGGGATAGAGCCGTTACATGCTTTTATTGTGGAAGGTTAGGCCATGACATGTATGATTGGAGAATTCTGAAATTTGATGATGAAAGCTTTGCTAGAATGAGAAATAGATCATACACATCTCATGTTTCTAACTATCGTGGACCCAAGCTTGCTTGGGTACCAAAATCTGCATAAGTACGTTTGTTGTGATTACAGGTCTGCTTGAGAGCTCAATGGAATAGGTGGCATTTGGACAGTGGAGGCTCTCGGCACATGACGGGAAACAAAGAATTGTTTGCGGACCTGCATGAAAAGGATGGTGGAACAGTGGCATTTGGTGGTAAGGACAAAGGCAAAATCATCGGAGAAGGTAATATAGGTAAGAATCAAAATCATGCCATTGAGAATGTCTTGCTTGTGAAAGGTTTGCATCATAATCTTTTGAGTATAAGTCAACTTTGTGATAAAGGATGCAATGTGACTTTTGATTCTAACCACTACACCGTTGTGAATAAAAATAGTCATGAGATAAAGTTCATTGGTTTTAGGCATAACAATGTATATATGATTGATTTGGATGAGCCCTCTCATAAAAATCTATGTTTGACTGCAAGGAGTTCTAATGATACTTGGCTTTGGCATCGCCGACTTGGGCATGCCAGTTTTAATGTCTTGATGAAATTATCCAGAAATGATCTTGTGGTTGGATTGCCTAAATTGAAGGCAGTTGATGAAGGACTATGTGAGGCGTGCAGCATGGGTAAGCAAACAAGGACATCATGCAAGTGCAAGAATGATGTAACTACATCAAGGCCCCTTGAGTTAATCCACATTGACCTTTTTGGACCAAGCAGAACACATAGCTTGGGTGGTAAATTGTATAACTTTGTCATTGTGGATGATTATTCAAGATTTTGTTGGGTTTACTTCCTTTCACATAAAAATGATGCCCTGACAGAATTTGAAGCATTTTGCAGGGTAGTTCAAAATGAAAAGGGGTGTTGCATCAAAGCCGTGCGGAGCGATCACGGTAAGGAATTTGATAACCATGAGTTCAGCAACTTTTGCAGGGTTCAAGGTTATACGCATGACTTCTCCGCACCAAGAACCCCCGAACAGAATGGTGTTGTTGAAAGGAAGAACATGACATTAATTGAGATGGCAAGAACCATGCTAAACGAGAATAACTTGCCGAGGTACTTTTGGGCTAAAGCAGTGAACACCGCTTGCTACATTGTCAATCATGCTATGGTAAGACCACTCTTGAAGAAAACCCCCTATGAGCTGTACCGAGGTAAGAAGCCAAACATCTCCTATCTTAGACCATTCGGTTCAGTTTGTTACATTCACAACAATGGTAAGGTGGACCTATCTAAATTTGACCCCAAAAGTGACAAAGGTATATTTCTTGGATACTCTCTCAGCTCAAGAGCCTATCGGGTGTATAACTTAAGAACTCTTATAGTTGAGGAAAGTCCTCATGTTATTATTAATGAATCATCTTTCAAAAACACTAATGAAAACTTTGATTTGCAGGATGATGAATTGAATGATGGTGATATTGGGATGATGGAAGGAAAAACTGAAAAATAAGAAGTAAAAGAACCACAAGATGATGATGGAAATCAAGAATTTCTGGTTGAACAGTAGCTTCCAAGGTAATGGACTTTCGAAAAGGACCATCCACCGGAGAATGTGATCGGCAATATTGAAGACGGAATAAGAACACGAGCTTCCTTCAGGGAAGTTGAAAATCAGAACTATATTGCCTTACTTTCCCAGTTTGAACCTCACTCTATAGAAGAGGCCTTGAAAGATGAGTCTTGGATCATGGCTATGCAAGAAGAACTACACCAGTTCCAAAGGAACAAAGTGTGGTTCCTCGTGTCATGTCCTAGAAACCACTCAGTGATCGGAACAAAGTGGGTTTTTCGAAACAAAACAAACGGTCAAGGAGTGGTAACTAGGAACAAGGCCAGGCTAGTAGCTAAAGGCTATAGCCAAGAGCTTGGAATTGATTTTGATGAGTCTTTTGCTCCAGTAGCAAGACTCGAGGCAGTGAGAGTTCTATTAGCATTTGCATGCTGTAACAACATTAGATTGTTTCAAATGGATGTTAAAAGTACATTTTTGAATGGCTACATATAGGAGGACGTGTATGTGGAGCAACCACCGGGGTTTGAGGACACAAAACATCCAGACCATGTGTACAAGCTGGACAAGGCACTCTACGGTCTAAAATAAGTACCCCAGGCATGGTATGAATGGTTAAGTGATTTTCTTATTCAAAATGGATTCAAACGAGGTAATGTTGATCAAACCCTTTTTACGAAGTTGAACGGTAAAGAAATCTTAATTGTTCAAGTTTACGTAGATGATATTATTTTTGTCTCCACCAAAGATGCTTTCAGCAAAGATTTTGTCAAATTAATGCAAAGTGAGTTTGAAATGAGTCTTATGGGAGAGTTGACATTCTTCTTGGGATTGCAGGTCACACAGACGGCTGACGGTATGTTCATACATCAGAAGAAGTATGCATTGGAGCTGCTGAAAAAGTTCAACCTGACCTCTACCAAACCACAACCAACTCCCATGTCCACCTCAATAAAAATTGATCAAGATGAATCAGGTAAATTCGTGGACAAAAAACTCTTCAGAAGCATGATAGGTTCCTTATTGGATGTAACTGCCAGCAGGCCTGACATTCAATTTTCTATGTGTTTGTGTGCACGATTTCAGTCCAATCCAAAAGAATCACACATGTCGGCTGTTAAACGAATTTTTAGATATATTGCTGGTTCAAGTAATTTAGGATTGTGGTTTCCGCGTAATTTGAGCTTTGATTTAGTTGCTTATTCTAACACCGATTATGCGTGTTGTAAAGTGGATCGAAAAAGTACCAGCGGGTATTGCCAATTTCTTGGGGGATGCGTGGTCTCATGGGCCTCCAAGAAACAAAACTCAGTGGCTCATTCAACCGCCGAAGCCGAATATGTGGCTGTCGGGAGTTGTGTTGCCCAGGTGCTAAGGATCCAACAACAGATGATTGATTATGGCATTTCCTTCAAAAACACTTCCATCTTGTGTGACAACATTTCAGCCATAAACTTGTCAAAGAACCCCCTGCATCACTCTCGCACAAAGCATATTGAATTTCGACATCATTTTCTCAGGGATCATGTGAGCAAGGGTGATGTAGAAATCAGGTTCATTGAAACAGACCAATAAATTGCCGACATTTTCACCAAACCTCTAAGTGAAGAAAAATTCACAACATTTAGGAGAGAATTAGGGGTTTGTAGGACAGACGAGTCTGAGTCATGATCATTTGCATAACTATGTATATACGTCATTGCATAGCATGCATTTGCATTAGTATGGTGCATAGTTGAATTTCCCCTTGTCATGCATGTGCATTATGATTGCTTGAAAAATAAAACAAAAAAATTATATATGTGTGAAAAAAACCATGATTGTGTGTAATGCATTCCTTCTATTTATAGAATACAACCATGTCATTGAAATTTCTATGGCCGATATTCCCTTGCGTTCTTTAAATGCCAGCAAGAGAGCAAAACCCCTCAAAATCTGAAATTCGGAGACGTTAGATAATGAACGTCTACTATGATCCAAGATTTTCTTGAAACAAGTTCCACAATGCATTAACCCATAAAACAACTCCAATTCCTTGATTCCAACATGATATTAACATTGGGGATTAGAGCCACATCATTTTTTGACCTTCCCTTTCACTTAAACAATTTTTTGGTGAAAAACAGTGGAAGGGTCGACCCCAAGGGTCGACCCTCGCGATAACGGATCCTGTCTGGGGCAGGGGTGAAAGGGGTCGACCCATTGGGTCGACCCGTTACGGTCGGGCGGCGTCTGCCGCGTCCGAACCACCCTAAAAGGGGTGGAAACCCTATGTTTCCCCCTTCCCATCTCCTAAAACCCCCAAAGCCCCCTTCTAGCCCTAGCCACCACTCCTTTCATGCCCTCAAATCCCCTCTTGGCACCCACATGCTCAAGCCCTAGCCGCGGCTCTCTCGATGGCGTCCGTGCACAAAATTCTTCCGAGCGATTCCAACGCATCTTCCTTGAGCTTCACTCCGACTAAGGTATGTTCTTAATGTGTGGAGGATCATAAATCTATGTGGATAGCCTTCCTCTCTCGTTGAACCATCTCGATCTACACCCTCATCAACCGGTTCCTTCGATCTATGTTTAGATGGCCCCAAAGAGGCGTTCTTCTCACAGCGGAGGGGAGTCTAGTGCGGCCATGGCACGTCGTGGTAGGGAGGCCGCCTACGGCAGAGGATCTGCGCCTTCGAGCAAGGTCTTGGACAGAAAGGTACTCCAACCTCGAGCGGTCTCATTTGCCAACCTTAACCGCCATCTTCCGAGTTTAGTGGATGTTCTTTACAGTCAGCCAAATTTGGACTTCTTCATGTCTGAACATCGACACATTTATCCGAATTTAGTGCATGAATTTTATAGCAACTTAACCATGCATGGGGAACATCCGATTACTGTGGTAAATGGAAAATGGGTTATACTCTCCACAGAATTTTTAGGAGTGACATTTAATCTCCCTCATGAAGGCTTTACATTTGGAGATATTGTGGTTCCTGAAGAAATAGTTTATCAAATGATGGCATCTGAAGAAAAAGGTGAAAATTCTCTTACTGGGTTAAACGCCAACCATTTTCCTCCCCTGCAGCATATATTACACAGGATGATCACTACCATCCTGCTACCGAGAGGAGGAGGCCATGACAAAGTGACAGAGATTCATATGTTCTTATTTTACTGTCTCTTGGGCGGTATTCCAGTTAATTTCCCAGCTATGTTTTTAGCACATATGTGTAACAACATGAAGCACAAAAACAGAACTCTTCCATATGCCGCCGCACTTACTGTTATCTTTGCACACATGGACATAAACCTCTCCAAAGAATCTTCTCAAACCATTAGAGAGGCTGATATATTTACTGTTCATTCCATTTGTCATAATATGGGCTATGAACTACGAGATGGTAACTTGGTCCGGACATTGAAAAGTGCTACACATGAAATCATTTCTGAGGAGGAGGATGACGATGATGCACAGGCCGGTGTGCAACAGCCACATATTCATGTTGAGGAGATGCCTTCCGAGGCGGTTCAACTGCTCATGGACCGTTTGGATACTATTGATGATCGTTTAGACAATTATGGGGAGACAATGGAGGCCATGCAACATACTCTCGCTGATCTGAAGCTATCTCATCAAGAGCACTCTCAGTATGTTACTGATACCTTGGCTAATCAATCCCACATGCTTCAAGAAGTCTTGGAGTATATTAGGCGTCCACCTAACTCACCGACTCGGATGATGATTAGACGGCTATGCTCTTGCAGAATGGCACACTTCCTATCCATTGTCACCCCCTCTTTTTGATGATGCCAAAGGGGGAGAAATTTTGTACTATATGTGTGCCCCAGCAATCGGCTACTTATACTTTATGTGTGTTGTGTGCTTGCATGCATGTGTGATTTCATCATATTTCTGTTCATTAGTAATGTTGCATTTAAGTTTTGTTGCATTTCAGTTTGCATTTAAGTTGTGTTCAGTTGCATCTCATGCATTGCATCTTGTAATTTGCCCTTGAACTCAGACCTTGTTTACCTTTAACTTGTGTTGTCGGCAAAGTATTTTGGAACATGTTTTCGCTTATCAATCTCACATCGTTGGCTGGTCTTGTGTTTTACTTTTATAATGGTTCTTGAGCAGTTCATATGATGCATGAAGAGTTGAACAATGCTTCTTGAGTTTTACTATTAATATGAAGGTTGAAGGTGGAATTCAATGTGAATGCTAAATCATTTTTGAAGTCATATGTTTAAGCAATGCATATAGTATTTTGCCATCATCAAAAAGGGGGAGATTGTTGAACCCCCTCCTTGAGTAAATGCTTAAATGCGATGGTTTTTGATGATGACCAAACACTATATGTATATATATTGTCCTTGAAGTGTTCTAGCATATAAAGTCTTGAAAAGCTCAACATGCTATTGAGATCTTGGAGCTAAGGAGGTTAAAGAACAACCTCAACGGGTAAGCTTCTTAAACTCCAAAATTGCAAGGCTACATCTAATTCACAAGTTATGTCTTTACAGGGCAAGGAACGTGCATAAGTGCTTAAGAAGCTCAAGGACGGTCGGTGAGATCCACTTCAACTCATTGGCTCTTAATCTTGGTGTTTGATGTTCATTATTTTTGATCTCAAGGGTCATATTGGTTTGGGTCTTTTCTAAGCTTAAATGTATTAGGTTTTTCTTATTCATGTCTTAACAACATTCCCTCTCTTGTTTTAAAAACCCAACTTGAAACCCCATGACTTGTTCTTGGACTTAGTGACCTTTTAATCCCCCTTTTGGAAGTTCTGGAACCAGGGTCGACCCATTGGGTCGACCCCTAGGTCCCCTGGTTCTGTCAACTTGGGCCTTTTGATCTCCAGCTGAAAGGGTCATCCCATTGGGTCGACCCCCAGCCGCAAGGGTCGACCCCAAGCCGCAAAGGATCATCCCATCCCATTGGCCATCAACATCTGCAATTCCATGTGCAAGAGATTGCTGACTTAGCCCCATAGCGATTCAGCAGTGGAGTGAGGGTTGGCATGCTCAGAATACGTGTTGAATTCAGCAATGCAGGGAGGCCTTCAGTAAGCTCGATTGTGCATTGGACTTCAGAAGTGCAGAGAGTTTTTTCTTTTTTCTTTGCCTTTGGTTCAAAGCAATGCAGCGGCAGAAATGTTCAGTGGATGCATTTAGGTTCATTCTGAATATACAGCTCTGCTAATGTACATTCTGTCCCTTGTTTATAGCTCTATCCCAGTGCAGCAGCCCAATGTTGTTCGCAACAGTCTTGATTAAAATTCAACTCTGTTAAATCCTTTCCTCTCTTTTCTTAATCTGTCGATTATTTGATTGACTCTCTTTCATTCTCCTATCTTCCTTTTCTCATTTCTTTGAAGTGGCTTCTTTTATTACTGTCGAAGGGGTCGACCCCTGGGCCTCAGAATTAAGCCTTGTTGACTTCAATATTCTTCTACAATGAAGAGTTCTGCTCTAGTGGGAAATTTGCTGGCTCCACTAAACCCATTAGTCAGCCATGGCCCTTCATGCATGAATATCCATATTTCACATGAATGTGCAGATGAGATGAGGCTTGAAGTTGTTCCATATACCATTAGTGCAGATGTCCAGAGATTCTTAGGCCACTTTACCTCATGCGGTGGAGTCTGATTAGGTGTAGTATACGCACACATGCAGCCATGCTGGGTTCACAAAATTGCTATTTCTCTTGCTTTAAAAAGCAACTAAAGAAGATGGATGAAGGGTGCAAGCATTCCACTATTCTACCAGCAGAATTCCTTTATTTCTGTTCAAAGCCGGCTAGCAAGGATCTCGTGCCAATTAGATGCACGGAGATAGGTATCATGAAACTCATGATGGTTATGGAGTTATGTGTGAATGAGAAAGGGAGATCCTTAGTGTGCCCAAATGTTCAACGAATGAGAAGGAGCTACCAGTTTAACTCCCAGCAGTTCAGCAATGAGATGAAAGCTAGCTCTTGGTTCATTTCATCAATTTCAATGTTTTCTTCTTTGTTTCATTCCTCTCATTTCTTTGTGATTGTCATTAAGAAATGGTGATGTTTATTCATGTTGTCACACTTGGTTTCCAATTTTTTTTAAGTGTCAAATCTTGGGAAAATTTTGGCAACATCTCCCCTGGACCGAGCATTTTGGGGTGAAAAGCAAAGTGCATCCATGTGTATACTAGGATGACCTCTAAAACAGAGAAAGCCACAGCGAGCTGCTCTATGATCCCCAAATTGGGTAGGGAGGCATCCCGAGGGCTAGCCTACAAGGGAGCTCCACATACCTGGGGTTGAACCATGGGACAAGGGACGCTCAATGTTGCCATTTGAGTGGCATTCATATTCTGTTGTGTCCCCTGATTTTGATGATAACATATCATAAATCATTAGTAGACATTTGAGAAATATCTAACTTATTTTGGTTTGATGAATTGACTAAACAAGTGCAGAAGAATCTCTCTAAGTGATGTCTCGACACGGCCTAATGATGTCCCGACACATCTAGAAGAGATTGTGTTAGATTTCCAATGTTTGAGCTCCGACATAAAAGAAGGTGTCGACACATCTAACCCATGTCCCGACACATCCAGAAGAAATCAAGCTGAAGCCTTTCTGTCTACGACTCTGGACTCACTAATGTCTCGACACACTGAGTTAAAAGTGTCGACACACTCGTGTGAAAATCTCTGCACTTAGCGCTTCTGTCTCAACACCCTCATGCGACAACTCTGCACACGGCTCACATGTTCCGACACCGTTTGGTGTTGTCTCGACACGCTCATGATGTCATCACGGAGCCTAGCACAATTATCCCGGCACAACTCAGTGGGTGTCTCGACACATCAGCCATGGATCTTCAAGTCTTTCAAAGGGATGTCTCGACACACTGACAGGAAAGTGTCGACACATCCACGTTCAACCAGAACGATTCTTCAAGGCTTTCAAAGGGATGTCTCGACACACTGACAGGAAAGTGTCGACACATTTGGTTCGACCAGAACGGATCTGAATCCGACGAAAGATGTCTTCAAGATCCGGAACTTAATCCAGAGGATCCGTTTGCTCTGGAAAAAGCCGTCAAAGTGCTTCTGTGTCAGAAGACTGTGATTTCCTCTGAAGAAGATCGTACCTTGGCTGCTATGGTCTCCTACCTACCCACATTCCTGCAGACTTGACAAAATAGGAGTCAACTATGCAAATGGAAGCAGATCAAATAATGTGGATGTGACATTCTGGGTGTTGCTTGAAAAGCGGACAACGTTGGTGTCGCCCTAGGACACCAATATATGAGGAGCATGAGCTCCAGTTCGAAGGATGAGCATGCAGGCAAGAGGAAAAACAAAAAGTTGGAAGACTTGCTGAGGAAGCCAACCTCCTTCCTGATGCTGCTGGTGTGAGCGCAAGAAGAAGAAGATGATCTTCTTCCTTACGACAAGAGATCTTCTTGCAAGCAGAAGGGTTTCGTGAAGCTCCATCCAGATCCCTTAAAAAGCTTGAAGCTTGATCATCTTTTTCCTCAATGGTGGTGGTGAAGATCCAGGAAGAAGAAGGAGAAAGTCAAGGACCCCTCAAGCTCTTTCCCAGACAGGAGACTTCCTTCTCATTGTGCTTTACTTTAATACTCTGTCTGGCGATTCCACTTTCAGTTTGCTTTTCTTCAAAACAAACTCCATAGCATTTGATCCCTACCTATGTGTAGGAAGACAGACGGTGTTGACACCGGTCTATGTTTTGGGTTGTGATACATCAAGCTGTGTGGCAGCGAAGTGTGAGAGTGTTTCTCTCAGTAAGAAGCTTTGAATCAGCGGGTGTGCGTTGGCACCAGTGAAGCTTCACCGTATTGTGTGAAGGGTGGACGTAGGTCTCTAGATTGAGACCGAACCACCTTAAAAGATCTTATCTTGTGGATTGTCTCTCTCATGTTCCATCGGTAGAAGCTTGATAGGACCGTTTCCTGATATCATGTATGTTTCTAGCTTCTTAGCTATTAACTAATATCTATCTGACTATCAGTTGTGTTTGATCTAATTTTTATTTCCGCAAAGAAAGGCAAAAGGGGGCTGATCTATTCACCTCTCCCCTCTAGATCTGCCTATCACCACTCAACACGTGGTATCAGAGCTAGTCTCTCTGTATGTGGTCTGACGATCTTGAGAGAACTGGTGATATGGCAACTAAAGGTCCTATGACCGAAGGACATTCAGTAAATAGGCCTCCCTTTTTCACTGGGACAAATTATCCTTACTGAAAAAACCGCATACAGGTCTTCATTAGAGCCCAGGATCATGAAGTCTGGCGAGTGATCAGCAAGGGACTATTTGAGCTACCTTCGGACGAAGATACATGGACTAAAGAACAGATCATGCAATCAACTCTGAACTGGGGTGCCAAGCACATCATGCAGTGCTCCCTTCATCCAACCGAATACTCAAGGGTGTCAACTTGCGGCACTGCAAAAGAAATGTGGGACCGTCTTGACGTAATATATGAAGGGACACAGCGGGTACGTGCAACCAAAGCTAACATGTTGGTATCTGAATATGAGAAGTTTATAATGAAATCTGATGAGTCCATTTCGGACATGTATGCTAGGCTAACCACGCTCACTAATGGCTTGACTGAGCTAGGTAAGACCTACTCTAAGCAGGAGATAGTAAGGAAGATTCTGAGATCACTAACTCCTATTTGGCATACAAAGGTCATTGTAGTTGAAGAATTAAAAGACTTAACTACCATCAAGGTAGAAGAACTCATAGGGTCCCTGATGACCTATGAGATGAATCTGAAAAATAAAGAGGCTGAGGTAAGTAAAAAGAAACCTCTGGCTCTTAAAGCTAGACCAAGCACCAAGGACCTATCTGATGATGAAGAGCCTTCAAGCAGCAACACTGAAGAAGATGAAGTTGCTCTATTAACGAAAAAGTTCAGCAGGTTTTTAAGAAAGGAAGGTACATGCTTCACTAAGAAGAAGCCTCAGGTGAAAAGAGGTTTCAGGCCAAGACCTGAAAATGCTAAAAAGTCTGAAAAGCTTGTATGCTACTCTTGTAGGAAACTAGGACACATCAAGTCTGAGTGTCCAGAAGGAGCTAACAAAAGCCATGCCTAGGTGGAAGAGCAAGAAGAAGCAGGTCATGGTGTGCACTTGGAGTGATGAAGAAGAAGAAGAAACTGAAGACAACTCCTCCGAAGAGGAAAAAGATGATCTCTACCTAATGGCCAAAGGAGAAAATGACAGTGAGGTGAGCTCTCCCTTTGAGCATTTCTCCACTGATGATTGGGAAGAAGCCTACTTTGAATTAATGAATAAATATGAAGTATACAGAAAAGAAAACAAAATCTTAAAGAAGAAGGTTGAATCCTGTGGGCATGATAAACCTCTCAATGAAAAAATAATCTCTCTAGAAACTGAAATTGAAGATCTAAGAAAAATGAATGAGAATCTTGAAGAAGGAAGAAAAGAAATGAGAGACTTGGAAGATGAAAATGAAAGGCTAAGAGATGAAATTGGCGAATTGAAATTAAAAATGCAATGACATGTAAAGGATAACAATCCGTGCAACGTAAAGTCTGAAGCCTTTAAACATGTCAATTTTTAACTCTTGAAAGAAAATGAGAAACTTCAAAAGGACTTAGCAGATAAACAAATCTCTCTTGAAAAATTTGTTGATGGGAGTGAAAACTTGAATGCCCTGCTAGGAACTAAAATAAACCTCAACAGAGAAGGGCTAGAATATGAGCCTACCAAAAAGAAAGCGTTTGGGCTAAAGACCACCACCTTTGTCTCATCTTCCGAAGCATCAACCTCCAAATCAACACACCAAGAAAACGTTGAAAACAAAGGAAAAGAAAAGATAGGAGAACCAATCAACAAAACTTCCCAACAATCCAAAAAGGTTCACAAATAATCCCAAACAGGTCGACACCCGTCCAAGCCTCAGCCTGTACATCACAAAGGAAGAGACAGTTACAATGCTAGAACAGGTCGGGACACTCCATGAAATAGGTCGACACCCACCTGGTCAAACGCCCAACAATACCCCAAGTTTGCACCAACAGGTCGACAGTTTCCATACAGGAGGTCGACACATCCCTTATCTAGAGATCGTTATAGACGGACTGAACAGTGGATAGGTCGAGACTTTGCCTTCTACAGACCGACACCTCCATGGGTAAGGAACGATAATGTTCCCTATGGTCATAGGTTCACTCAACCTCAACGACCTAGACAATATGACACCTCCTATTCATCTAGACCAACCAACTGGAACAGATGGTCTAATCAACAATCCTTCTCCACCACTTCCAAAACTCACAAAGTCCAAAAGACTAAAGAAAATAAAAACCAAAACTCCCAACAAAGCAAAGATGCTAAGAAAGTTTAGATTTCAAAATCAGTGTTATCCTACTTTACAGAAATGAAGAAATTATTGGGACCCAACTGTCCTTAGGTTCCAAACATTGTCACTTAATTCCTTGTGCATGAGTGTCTTGCAGCCGTGCACAACCGTTGGTATCTTGACAGTGGCTGCTCAAAACACATGACTGGAGACAAAATCAAATTCTGTCTCCTGGTTGAAAAGGAAGCTGGACATGTCACCTTTGGAGGAAGCAACAAAGGAAAAATCATTGGTTCAAGTAAAGTTGGTAAGAATCCCTCCAACTCAATTGATAATGTATTACTTGTTGATGGTCTGGAGTACTATTTGCTAAGCATTTGTCAACTATGTGATAAAAGTCATACCATAGTCTTTGACTCTAATGAATGTAGGATCTTGCAACCAAATTCAAGAGAAACCAAGTTCTCTGGTAAAAGAGTCAATAACGTGTACATGATTGACTTAGATGACCTTGCTCACATAAATCTTTATCTTGCTGCATCCAAATCTGAATTAGCTTGTTTGTGACATCGCAGACTAGGACATGTTAGTTACAACACTCTTCATAAATTGGTGAAGCATTCCATAGTCAAAGGTCTGCCTGAAAGTAAATTCAAACTGAACACTAAGATTTATGATGCATGTGCTCAAGGAAAACAGACTAGAAAGTCATTTAAACGCAGAACTGAAAATTCATCATCTAAACCACTTGAACTAATCCATATGGACTTGTTTGGTCCAACCAAAACAGCTAACTTAAGTGGTAAAAGATATGGTTATGTTTTGGTAGATGACTTTAGTAGATTCGCTTGGGTATTTTATCTTGCACATAAAAATAATGCCTTTGATGAGTTTCAGGCACTATATATGCAAGTGAAGCAAGATGATAAGTTTAAGATTTTTAACATTATTTCAGATCATGGTGGTGAATTCGACAATGCTGACTTTGAAAATTTATGTAGGACTGAAAGAATCATTCACAAGTTTTCATCACCACGGACACCTGAGCAAAATGGGATTGTTGAGAGGAAGAACAGAACTCTCATAGAGATGGCACGCACAATGCTTGCTGAAAGACATCTACCAAGGAGATTTTGGGCAGAAGCGGTAAACACTGCATGTTATATCATCAACCATTCAATGGTAAGGCCTCTCACCAAAATGACTCCATATGAGCTGCTGAAAGGTAAAAAGCCATCTCTCTTTCACATGAAAGTGTTTGGGTCAAAGTGTTTTGTTCATAACAATGATAAAAGAGTTCTGCACAAGTTTGAGCCCAAGAGTGAAGAAGGGATATTCCTTGGGTACTCTGACAAGTCTAGAGCTTATAGAGTCTATAATCTTAAGACCCTTTGTGTGGAAGAATCCCCACACATCACTTTTGGTGAGATTAATCATAACAACATTTGTAGGGAAGATGATGATGGGGAATTCCTGAACATAAAAGGAAAAGAGAAACTTCCATAAGAAGAGACACAAGCAAATGAGGACCAAGGTGAACCAAGTAATACTCCAATCACATAAGTAGATGAAGGTAATACTCAACCTGACCTAAGAGTGCTGAAAGATCATCCTTTAGAAAACATCTTAGATAATTTACATGACCGAACCAAAACTAGGTCTCATTTCAAAATTATGGATGAAATTGAACAACTTGCTCTTGTGTCTCAAACTGAATCCAAAAATATTGTAGAGGCCTTAAAAGATGAAAACTGGATCAATTCCATGCATGATGAATTAAACCAGTTTGAAAGAAATAAGGGATGGCATCTTGTTCCAAGGCCTAAAGAAAAATCAGTCATAGGAACAAAATGGGTTTTCAGAAATAAACTAAGTGAAGACGGAAAGATAGTAAGAAACAAATCCAGATTGGTGGCTCAAAGGTATAATCAAGAATTTGGTATATATTATGAAGAATCTTTTGCTCCTGTTGCTAGACTTAAGGCCATTAGAATTTTGCTAGCATTTGCATGTTCTCATAAAATCAAACTGCAGCAAATGGATGTTAAGAGTACTTTTCTAAATGGTCTTATTAAAGAAGAAGTCTATGTAGAGCAACCCTTCGATTTTGAATGCACATATTTCAAGGATCATGTTTGTAAGTTGGATAGGGTTTTATATGGCTTGAAGCAGGCACCTAGAGCTTGGTACGATAGACTAAGCTCATACCTCACCGAACAAGGGTATTCAAGAGGTAATATAGATCAGACACTATTCACCAAGAAACAAGGTAAAGATATCTTGATAGTTCAGATTTATGTGAATGATATAGTGTTTGGATCCACAAAATCTCAAATGTGTGAGGAATTTGCTAAACTCATGGCCAATGAGTTTGAAATGAGTCTAATGGGTGAGCTACAATTTTTCCTTGACTTGCAGATTAATCAAAGCAATGAAGGCTGTTTTATCAATCAAGTCAAATATGTGAAGGAGTTGCTGAAAAAGTTTGATCTGACCAACTGCAAACTATTAGGAACTCCAATGGGGACTGCCATTTCACTGGATGCAGATGAACAATGTATTCTTGTAGATGCAAAGAGATACAGAGGTATGCTTGGGTCATTTCTCTATCTAACTGCATCTAGACCAGACATTCAGTTCAGTGTTTACCTTTGTGCTAGATTTCAGTCTAGTCCTAGAGAGTCTCACTTGACTATTGTCAAGCATATTTTTAGATACCTTGCTGGCACTCAAGAATTGGGATTATGGTATCCTGCATCTTGTGAACTTTCACTTATTTCATATTCAGATGTAGATTATGCATGATGCAAACTGAACCGCAAGAGCACTAGTGGCTATTGCCAATTTCTCAGTGGATGTTTGGTTTCTTAGGCTTCCAAGAAACAGCACTCGGTTGCCCTCTCAACTGTAGAAGCAGAATATGTAGCTGCAGGGAGTTGTGGCACCCAAGTACTATGGATCAAACACCAACTCCAAGACTATCTAATAGATCTTGGCTGTGTACCCATTCTGTGTGATAACACAAGTGCTATAAATCTTACAAAAAATCCAGTCATGCACTCTAGGACTAAACACATTGAAATTAGGCATCATTTTATAAGGGATGAAGTTCTCAAAAATTACTTTGAGCTCCATTTTGTAGACTCAGAAAATCAGCTTGTAGATATCTTCACAAAGCCCTTAAGCAATGACAGGTTCACAACATTAAGGAGAGAGCTTGGTCTATGCAAACCTCAATCCACTCAGGTTTGAGGTATCAATTCCTCCTTCGATGCTCTACTTACTTATCTTTACCATGTGTGGAACAAGCATATCTGCTTTGATTTAGAACTGGTCCATTGGCTGTATGAATCTTGATTTGAATGATGGTCACATTCAGGGGGAGCTTGTTTATTTTTCGGAGTGTTCTTAGTTGTACATCATCTTATGACTGCACGGTATATCAAATGTCGAGAAGTGGAATGACATGTTATGCTTGTCAGGAAACTCACCTCATGCGTGAGGACATGCCTCCGCCAAGTACCATGAGTCAGAAATGCATATTGCTATCTGAATAGTTGATTCATAGTGCATAAGCATGTTTAAAGCCTTAGCGTCCCACAAAGCCCTTCTCATTGACAGCAAAAGGTAAAACCATTCTTGATTGATTGTCTGAAAGGAGAAAGTCAGAAGCACTGGCAGTAGAAGCTGGAAGGTGTTTGTCAGAAATGAAGACTCACAGAAGCTAGCAGAGAACAGTCTGTTATACTGACATGTGTCGAGACATGTGAGCAAAAACCCTTGAACAGGTCGACACCCTATTGATATGTGTCGAGACATGCTGAACAAAGTCTGTTGAACAGGACGACACCCCACTGACATGTGTCGAGACATGCAGCATAGATCATGTTGATCAGATCGACACCCTTCAGTCATGTGTCGAGATTATCTCTCAGTCGCTCCTGATTTTGAAGATCAACTGGAGAGTTTTCTTGACTTCTTCTTCCAAATGTTTCCTTCATTTCCACCTCAAATCTTCTGCCTCTGAACCTTCACTTTTCACCAAGCATTAAGTGAGGGGGAGTTGAGAATGTTTTCATTCATCTATACAACCCTGGGTGAGTTCATGTGTATTACTCCTGTTAAAGAAATTGTTTCTTGTTTATAATCCCCATTTTCATTAATCATTGCGTTGAGTTCAACCAATCTTGCACTCATAATAGGATTAAAACACTAATCAAGTCTTTGAAAAGGTTCACTGCCTAAGCGTCTGAAAATTCTCTGCATATAGGCTTCTTGGTTTGTGAATTGACTGGCATGTATTGTCCTTAAACAAATTACCTAACTTGAAGTCAATTGCAGAATACGCCTCTTAAAAATCATACTACAATAATTTCAGAGCAATGACTTCATCTTTAGAGAAATTAGATCCTCCATCAATGAAATGAAGGTTAATCTAGTCATGACGAAGGCTGTCAACTCTGTTCAGAAAAAATTCAGAAAGATGAGCTACACTGAGTAACCAAGGACTCTGGCGTATAATCAACGTGTTTCCTTGAGTCAAAAAGTGATTGCTTTATCGGACTGTTTATTAAAATTAAAAAAAATGGTTTGGGGTTGACTCTACATCTTGCTTTAGAACAAAAAGGGTTTTGTTTACTTTCAATACCTGCTTATCCTCGTTTTCCAATCATGCCTAATGAAAGTGATGAGTAAGCCAACTGGGCTTGGTTCCATTTTCTTTAACCTTCTCAAATATTTTAGTCATATTATTTGTTGCACAAACGGTTTCTCTCAACCCTTCATTACTCAAAAATGAGCTCATAAGCATTAAACTGTTCTGAACTTAACTTAGGGGTATATACACCATTTCTTATCTCAGGGGTGTTATTTCAAAAGGCAAAAATCTCAACTTTCCTTATTTAACTCACGATGCAAATTGAATTCTTACCTTTTCTCATTTCAACCCTATTTCACCGTCACCATCGCTCTCCGGCGACCGGGCACATCCTCACCTAGAGGTCGACGCCCTCGTTCCCTCTCTTTCGCCTGTGAAACCCTCTCCCCAGCTAGCTCCAGCTGCCCTCCGTTTCCTCACCTCCCTTTCTTCTAACCTCTCCGTGGCTCCTCCGGTCACCCGCGGCAAGAAGAAAAACGTGGCTTCATCCAAGAAGGCTGTAGCCTCGAAAGCACACACAGAGGGGCAATCCAAGAGCATTGAGGACCGCCCAGCTGCAGAACTAGCTAAGAGACGAGCTGTCGAGGCCCAGGGCTCGAACAGTGAAAGGGCTTCACCGCCGCAACCAAAGCCCAAGCGGCCACGGCTGTCCGCCAAAGAAAAAGGGAAGGCCAAAGCTTAGTCAGTCCCTCCGAAGCCCAGTACTGCTGCCTCTATCAGGGAAGAAGATAGTGATCCCACCAGGATTCTCTTCCCTAGATATGTGGATTTTGATGACCACACGATGCTTGAGTCTTTTCTTGAACTACTGCCGTTATTTGAGTTCCAAGGATGGCGACGATTTCTGTCCGATTACACGGTATACTACCCATTTTTGGTTCAGCAGTTCTACAAGAACTTAATTTTTAATGAAAACAAGAAAGTCCTTCGGACTGAGGTCAAGGGGGTCTCCATCAAACTTACAACCAAGCTTCTTCATAGGGCTTTACACATACCCAGGGATGGGGAAAGAGAATCTGAGGTTCAGATTGATCTGTGTGCAGCTTACACCCTCCTTACCAGATCGAGACCCTCAGGATGTTACTCAACTACTTGTCAAATACTTTGACACAAACCAGTTTCCCCCCTTACAGCGTCTTCTGCATCACATTTTCACTACCATGATTACCCCACAAAGGGGTGGCAGAAGTAGACTTACAGAGACCCAGAGGTTCCTATTTTACTGCTTGTTCAACAATTACCATGTTTGTTTACCTGAGATCATGCTCCAGATTATGGACAGTTGCACTTACAGCCGGCGTAGCCTGCCCTATGCCGCACAACTAATTTCTATTTTTCAAAAGGTTGGCATCCCTCTTGATAATGAGAAGTCCATATCTATCCCCAGGAGCAATGTCTACAGCATGAGGTTCATAGAAAATTACATGCACTTCAAAAAGGAAGGTGACAAACTTGTAAGGAATCTGCCTAGACATCTACCTGACTCTCCAGAACAGCCAGCTCCACAGGTACAGCCTGCACAGGAATAGCATGCACAGGCACAGCCTGTACAGGATCAGCCGACACAGGACCAGCCAGCTTCAAATGCACAGTTAGATCAGCATGAAGAAATGTTCCATGCAGATATCCACTTTGAGCAGGCCCCTCAGCAGCAATAGTCTACAGATCCCATGGACCAGCCTGGGATGATGATGGCTTTTGGCATTCAACCTCCTCTGTCTCCAGACAATGAGCCTAGAGTGTTTCGTGCCAGGGATGCCCCTCCTGAATTTCATACCGAGGCCTCCACCTCACAAGGTCCTGCTTTTGGTGCCACTGGTAGTCTAATGGATATTCATCCTGCCCTCATTCAATTTCTCACTGCACAATTTGGGAGTATGAACTCCTCTTTTCGTCAAATCAGTCTGCAAGTGGATAGATTAGACGCCGGACAACTCCATTATGAGCAAGTCCAGAACAGCAGATGGGAAAAATTGGTGATTGAAAAAAAATGTCAGATGAAAGAGTGAGAAGCTTTATGCACTCCATCATCAATGTGTGTGAAAGAGCTGGGACTATCATGAAACGGCTTAGGCAAATTCACATTGAAACCCAAGAGAAAACAGCAGACATGGTGAGGCATGCATATGACATACGAGAAGAGCAAGGTCATATCAACCTCAAGTGTGCCCAATTGATGGATTCTTCCAATCAGCTAGCTGAACAAGTGGCTGGCACAACTACATCCATCAGAGCACAGGTGGCTAGCGCACATACATCTATCAGAGCACATGTGACCGCAGAGATCAACCGATCTCTTGATGCCTACTCCAATCTGGAGCGCACTGTTAATGCTAATACTTCTCGACTACTAGATGCCTCTCAATGGCTGAAGGGGAAGATATTTTCTGACAGCCACAGGTTCCTTGATGCCTCAGCCAAGATTGCCGAAACAGTGCACACTGACACAGCTCGAGTAGTCAACAGCACCACCAAAGCTGAGGCTAAGATGGATGTTGTGTACAATAAACTGGATATGGTCGGCATTGAAATTCTGGAACTCATTCGTTTGCATAAAGCTCAACTCCAACTAACCCTGCAGGACACAAGTGATGAATGGTGCCCTCCCCCTGAAATAGAAGCCACCTCTTCTCGGTTTCCACCACAAGGCTCCCAACAGTGGACTGAGACAGAATACATCTGTGAAATGCTTCATGGCTGGCTCAAGGACATCAAGGAAAATATCAAGTCCTTGCAACAGTTTGTTAGACAGAGGGATGAGCAGCTCACTCAGAGGGTTGACTCTCTGACCACAACAATCTCTCACCTGCAACATGACTTCCAAGAGGCACAGACCCTTCACTCTGCCAGCTCTCGGACCATGCCTCCACCACGGCAGCCTCCTCCTTTACACCCTCCTTGCTGATGACAAAGGGGGAGAAGTACTGAAGACATTATGAGAAGACAAGTATCATCAAACATCTAGCATGTAGTTCGCTTTTGCATTTAGATTTTCGATGTAACTGCTTGAACACACATCCTTGCTTGATTTGTACAAAACCCTGGTTAATCAATGAATCAAGCTTTTTGTTGTTGTTGTTGTTGAAAATGCTATATGTTGAAAAATGCTAACATTCAGTTGTTGTGTGAATGGATCAATCTCCCTTGGTTGACGGCCCCTCAAACCTATTTGATTGTATTGCTATATAAATGCTTGGATATAATGATTCATAGTTGTCATCATCAAAAAGAGGGAGAATGTTGTGTCCCATAGTTTTGATGATAACATATCATAAATCATTAGTAGATATTTGAGAAATATCTAACTTATTTTGGTTTGATGAATTGACTAAACAAGTACAGAAGAATCTCTCTAAGTGATGTCTCGACACGGCCTAATGATGTCCCGACACATCTAAAAGAGATTGTGTTAGATTTCCAATGTTTGAGCTCCGGCATAAAAGAATGTGTCGACACATCTAACCCATGTCTCGACACATCCAGAAGAAATTAAACTGAAGCCGTTCTCTCTAAGACTCTGGACTCACTAATGTCTCGACACACTGAGTGAAAAGTGTCGACACACTCGTGTGAAAATCTCTGCACTTGGCGCTTCTGTCTCGACACCCTCATGCGACAACTCTGCACACGGCTCACATGTCCCGACACCATTTGGTGTTGTCTCGACACTCTCATGATGTCATCACGGAGCCTAGCACAATTATCCCGACACAACTCAGTGGGTGTCTCGACACATCAGCCACGGATCTTCAAGTCTTTCAAAGGGATGTCTCGACACACTGATAGGAAAGTGTCGACACATTTAGTTCGACCAGAACGGATCTGAATCCGATGAAAGCTGTCTTCAAGATCCGGAACTTAATCCAGAGGATCCGTTTGCTCTGGAAAAAGCCGTCAAAGTGCTTCTGTGTCAGAAGACTATGATTTGGCAGAGATATCCTCTGAAGAAGATCGTACCTTGGCTGCTATGGTCTCCTACCTACCCACATTCCTGCAGACTTGACAAAATAGGAGTCAACTATGCAAATGGAAGCAGATCAAATAATGTGGATGTGACATTCTGGGTGTTGCTTGAAAAGCGGACAACGTTGGTGTCGCCCTAGGACACCAATATATGAGGAGCATGAGCTCCAGTTCGAAGGATGAGCATGCAGGCAAGAGGAAAAACAAAAAGCTGGAAGACTTGCTGAGGAAGCCAACCTTTTTCCTGATGCTGCTGGTGTGAGCGCAAGAAGAAGAAGACGATCTTCTTCCTTACGACAAGAGATCTTCTTGCAAGCAGAAGGGTTTCGTGAAGCTCCATCCAGATCCCTTAAAAAGCTTGAAGCTTGATCATCTTTTTCCTCAATGGTGGTGGTGAAGATCCAGGAAGAAGAAGGAGAAAGTCAAGGACCCCTCAAGCTCTTTCCCAGACAGGAGACTTCCTTCTCATTGTGCTTTACTTCGATACTCTGTCTGGCGATTCCACTTTCAGTTTGCTTTTCTTCAAAACAAACTCCATAGCATTTGATCCCTACCTGCGTGTAGAAAGACAGACGGTGTTGACACCGGTCTGTGTTTTGGGTTGTGATACATCAAGCTGTGTGGCAGCGGAGTGTGAGAGTGTTTCTCTCAATAAGAAGATGTGAATCAGCGGGTGTGCGTTGGCACCAGTGAAGCCTCACCGTATTGTGTGAGGGGTGGACGTAGGTCTCTAGATTGAGACCGAACCACCTTAAAAGATCCTGTCTTGTGGATTGTTTCTCTCATGTTCCATCGGTAGAAGCTTGATATGACCATTTCCTGATATCATGTGTGTTTCTAGCTTCTTAGCTATTAACTAATATCTGTCTCACTATCAGTTGTGTTTGATCTAATTTTCATTTCTGCAAAGAAGGGTAAAAAGGGGCTGATCTATTCACCTCTCCCCTCTAGATCTGCCTATCACCAATCAACATATTCTACTCCATGAGAGGGACTTCTAGGGGAACATACCATGACATAGTAAACCCCCTAGAACCCGGAGGAGTTCAAATTAGTGAATAAGGAAGACGGCGAACAGGGAATTGTCCCCTCCCCCATGATAGGCCCAGCGGTATAGAACCTCTACGAAATCTGCGATAATGTACTATTATCCCGGTGTATGAGGCCCAATAAAGATTCAACACACAAAGGGGGGAATCAGCATGTTGCCACTGTTGTAACGAAATATAATAAAGCATCAGGAGTATATAGTATTCTTACAGCAGCACCCACTGGGCATTCAGACAGACAGTATAACACTTCACATATGGCTGACACAAGAACCGTAACAACAGATGAAAAGACAACGCAGGGAGTATGGCCTTCAGTAAAATTTCGGTTAGACCAGAGTCCCAACAACTTATAGAGGAAGAGTGATGTGGCTCATGGTCATTATCACAGAAACCAAACGCATTGAGCAACAGAGGATACACACATTATCACAAATGAGAATCATACATGCCAGGCCTACAGAAACGGTTCACATCAAAGGCGACAACAGGATCTGTCCGACACATTGGGGGAGGCGTTGCATGCTTAATGTAGCCCAGAGGGGCATTAACACGCTGGGATGGCCAGGGACACCCCCATTGATAAAAAAAGATTGCAGGATTACAGTAAAAGAAATCAGAAACTGGCATCAAGATAAAATTAGAGGGGAAGAGCAGATCTGCACCCAAGACCGAGCCATAAGCATTTCTCTTCATTCATGTGAATAGAAGGATACATCGTGCAAGATCATTACATCCCGGAAGTGAGACGAAAAAAAAAAGAAACAAACATACACTGAACAGAAGAGAAAAGAAGACGATAGGGGAGGGAGGGGCATTGACCCCGTTCCCTCCCCAGGACACACCTCTCAATCCTCTCTTGCTCACAGAGGGAATCGCACGCAAGGGTGGACTGGAATCTCCTCACAGGGGTTTGCTCGCTCAGGGCGTCTGGAGGTCCGAGTGCGGAGCCCAACTTCATTCGCCGCTTGCTGGCTTTATAGCCGCTGTAGGGCTTCGTCGCACGAGGGGAGCTCGTGCTTCATGCGTGTGAGTGCTGCTGACTCGATCAACCTTCGTGCGTGAGGAGGCTACCGACGTGATCATCCTTCGTGCGTGAGGCTCCCGCTCGTGGTCGATGGCACAGGGAGCCGACGGATGGAGCTCGCGCTTTGCTCCGGTGATCCAACGCGCAGGGGCTAGGTGGAGCTGCTGGGCTGCCGCTGTGCAGAGAGAGAGTAAGGGATCACGAGGCTCCTCTTCCCCCATTGGCCAGGCGCGAAGAAGGCCGTAGCCGTCCCCGAGTGCGTGTGAAGAGGGAGAGTGAGAGAGAGGGGAGCTCCTCCTCTCATTGGTTCGATGAGGATAAAAGGCCGCGGCTGCTCTTTTGTTTGCTCATTTGTTGTTTTATTATATTTATTATTTTTTGCGTTGTTTATTTTTTTGTTTTCTTTTTCTTTTTTTGTTTTATTATTTATATATATATATATATCTTTCTTTAATTTATATTTTGCTCATTATTATTATTAACTTTTTTAGTTTTTTTATTTTATTTGTAACTCTACTATTATTTTTTATCACAATTGATTTTATATATTTTTTTATTAATTACAAATTTTTTTCTTTTAATATTTTAGGTGCCAGCACCCCCCCCCCCCCCCCCCCCGCGCTCCTCCGAAACAGGAATAGTTTATGTAGAGCTTCCAATTCCGGCTTCCCCTCTGATTGGTATTCACACAATCATTCTAATTCTCATTTTCCTTTTTCCAGAGAGAGAGTAGGAACGTATATATTCTCTATCCTGCAAATACAAACATCATAATACCTCAGGGTTACGTTGGATACGTGGATTATGTTACGAGAAGTGAAGTGATAACTACACAGTTAAGAGCAGTACTTCTCTCTCTCTCTCTCAAGTAATTTTTGCATAGACATCAAGATATTCATTTGTCTCTACCTTCCAAAATTCTCCTATAATATGTCATATTTGTATATATATATTCCAAACTTGTTTGAATCGTCGAAATACTTCCAAATAGTTGTAATTATACACTTTCGATTCTTATCTTGTCGACCTCAAGAGAATATTTTAAAAGATGCTAAAAAATTGTTCGAAATATATAAAATTTAAAAACTACTCTTAAGACTCACGTTATCTCATTGGATTTCTAAGTTCAACATTTGAGTATTTAAACCACACTTAATTCAGGGCAAGAGTACATAACTGCAACTGAGATGTATTCAGGGGTTTTGTTAACAATTTATGAAAGTCAATCAAAGATACATACATAGCAGATGATCGGGTTCATATGAAAAATGACTTAGGAAAAAAAAGATATATACGGAGTGAATGTAAGATTTGTCACGTCTCGACGCAGAATATCGAGACGAAACGAGTCGTAATATTCGTGTCGATCAGAGCATGCATATAAGGGGTTCAACCATAATATAGATAACGAGAAAATGATACTATTATTTCATCAAATAGGGTTTTACAACACAGTAAGTCTCAAGAGGCATTATTACAACTTTTAAATACACTTAATTCTAATAAGAGCAACAATTAAACCTAGGAAATCTAAGTTAAGTTTGGTCTCTCTTTTCACTTTTGTCCCTCCCCGTTTGTTTGGGGTTCCTCATCAGAACTACCCGAAATATTAACCGAAAACGCAGGATGAGCACAAAGCACAATAGGACTTATATCTCTATATCATGCAACTTTAAGTAATTAACATTTTTAGATAAGGTAAATTGTTACGATAAAATTCGTGACTAAAACATGAATCGTGAGTATGAGAGAGTAAAAGAATGCTTGTATATAAGATCACAAGTTAACAAGAATAAGATTTTAAAGAACGATTATGTAGCACGTATAATCATGGAATTGGCCATTTCACGCAAGCATATACAGGTCAAGTATTTCATGTAATTCAAGCAAGTCAAGTATTTCACGAAAAGTGGAATGTCATAAATGAATCTAGTATGCATGTACTCGGTGTAATGTCACACCAGGTCAATAATAGCTCCTATAAGCACAAGTACTTTTGGGCGCTTCCCCTAAGACCAGACATGGTCCCATTAATGCCAGGCATTGTAGTTATAGATCATTGATCCCAAGTATTTATTTAGACATCCACATAATACATGGCCAAAGAATTTCAAGGTAAAGCTGTAACACCCTAAATTTTTCTAGGAGTTTTTAGAAATTAAATAAAATCTAGCATTTAAAAAGGCTTAACGGGTTAATTAAATCAATTTAAAGGCCCTATATTAACCAGAGGGCTAAGCCCAATTCAAATAATCCCAAAAACTCAATCCCAAAGCTTTTTGGCCCAAGTCCATTACTAGAAACGTAATTAAGGCTATTTATAGATTTAAAATAGGATAAATAGGCTAATTAAAGGGATAAATGGGAGATAATTAGAAAATATGAAAATTTCAGATTTAAACGTAAGAACGCGGTCTATCGAGCGACCACGTTCTCACATAGGCAGTCGCGACCTGACCGCTACTAGGTTCCATGAACGAAAGTGTGAGAAACGTGAAAAAATGAGATTTTTCCCATCCCAATCCCCTAGGTTCGATACTATCTGCCATGGCAACCTAGTGTATAACTCTTGGGGATCGATCCTACTCCAAATTAGGACTCCTAATCGATCTAATCTCTCAAACCCTAGACCAACTCTATAAATTGAACCCAAAATCGACCTGCGTGAACCCTAGCTTTGGCTCTCGTGGTTCGAAAGTAAGACGTCGTCATTTAAGGTTAACTCTTTAGAACTTTTTATTCCCTTTAGCATTAACTAACTCCCTTCCAAATTTCATGATAGGAGGTCAATCAACCAAAGAGTTAGAGCGTCCAGAAGTTATTGTTTCTCTACAGAACACACAGGAACAAGCGTATCCGTCCAGTGAAGACTCGAAGTTTAGGAACCCTAACCGAGGTAATCTCAGGGTGATCCTTTAGAATTATATGCTCCCCTTTATATCTTCTAATTGCCCTCTAAATCTCATGAATTTAGGTCAAGAAGTTAAGGAGATAGAAGGGCGAGAAGTTGTTGTTTCTACGCAGGACGCGCACGAACCAACACTATCTCCCAATCAGAAATTCGAAGTCTAGGGATCAAATTAAAAGTATGTTATCTCATGAACGGGTTAAACATTAAGCTAGGAACAAAAGCCCTCTGACCTTGTGCAATTTCATGCTTTTTACGTTGAGTATTTAAAGATTTTCCATGATTGCGCTTGCATATTTTTCCCTATATGTTAGCCCTGCACCTTTTAACTAAAAATAAGAATTTAAAATGATGATTGTCTTTCCATGCATCTTTTCGTTCTAAACATGTTCTTACATGTTATCCTTCTATTCCTTATAGTTTCCATACATTATTTGCCCTAGGATAGGCCTAACAAGCATAATTACCCTCTGCCTGTTACATGCAGAAGGCAGTTCCTCAGAAACCGCTACTGTCAAGAGGCGGTTCCAAACCAACCGCTATTACAAAGAAGTGGTTCTTTCTATACTGCGTTAGTCTTTCTATTTTCTGCTTCCTGTTAACTCTAAACAGAACGCAGATCAGCCTTTATAAACATATGATAAGCCTAGGTAATTAGGTACTATTCCTAGTTATGTCCTTATATTCATGATGTTGGTTATATTGTGCATCAAACTTGGTAGATTTCATGCCTTACATATTTTAGTAACTATTTTTAATCTTATACTAATTTCATGTCAAAACACTATAGTTTTGTACTTAAAGGAATTTCCATGAATTGATTGCACTTAGATATATGTTTTGGCACGTTCCTTTTGTTGGGTCCCAAGGGGTGCAATAGATCTAGAAGGGGGGGTTGAATATATCCTTTCTAAAACAATGGCCCAATTAAAATCTTAGCTACATAAAATAGAACCCACGGCTTATAATACAATTTGACTACTTTAGGCACAATGCATAGCGGAATAAAAGGGAATATCTCAAATGGAAACGACAAAGCACAATGTACTGACAGTCGAGGTTGACACCACTATACAATGAGGTCGACACTCCTTCAGACCAAGTTCAGAGCCAAGGGAGATCTACTGCACTAGTCTATAGAGATCTCACGAGGTTCCAACCAGATGAATGAATAGGCCACCTGCATGAGTGAAGTAAGTGTAAGGGTGTGTTGGAAAAGCAACTACAAATACACAAGTCAGTGCTGATAAAACAGTCCAAGAACAAACCCTTTATGCTGCCCGTCCTGTAAATGTGGGAAAGAAGAAATGGATTAATCACACAAGGCACACCCCATTGCACAAAGAATTTTTAAGGTGGTTCAGTCTGTAAATCCGTAGACCTACGTCCACCCCTCACCAAATCCAGTGAGCATGGGGAAAGAAGAAATGGATTAATCACACAAGACACACCCTATTGCACAAGGAATTTTTAAGGTGGTTCAGTCTACAAACCCGCAGACCTACGTCCACCCCTCACCAAATCCGGTGAGGCTTTCTCCACACGAGGACAAAGTCCTCAATACACACACACACACACACACACACACACAGGAATGAGATACACCACACACACATGCACGCATGCACACACAAGGATGAGGTCCACAACACACGCACACGCGCGCACACACACACACACACACACACACACACAACAAAACAACAAGCTGCAAGTGCAGCACCCACACTTCCGATCTCTCACATGAGCACTGGACCCCCACGGTTTAAAGATTGCAAATGCAGAAATAAAACCAGAAAAGCTAATATGGGGAAAAGGTAACGGTGGCTTCAGATCGAAGTCTTGAAGCTTTATCAAACTCAGGTCGGCTGCAAGGAGGGGCTGCACTCCTTTTAGCTTCTTCGTCCTTTCTCACCACTGGTTGAACTCAAACCAGGACTGGACTACTCTTCCACTCTCCTTTCTTTTCTTTATAAGGAACCAGGGCTGGCTGGCTGGCTAGATCCTTCTCCTTTCTCTTCTCTTTTCTCTCTTTCCCACGATCTGCTCTTTCAGTAGGCTAACTTGGAACTCCAGTAGCGGCTTCATGCAAGGGAAGGTCGTCCAATTTATAGGCTACAAAAGGCATAAGATTTTCCCTTCATTTCCCTTGTAGATTTGAATAGCTGAAATAAACAAAGGGGTTTGACCAAAAAAACCTGTAAATCCTTACTTTCTGTTAGCAGAGAGGACGCCCTTTTGCCAAGGATATTTTCCCTTTTAGTCACACTGTCACGCCCCGTACTCAATACCGTCGAGGTATTGTCCACTTTGGCCTGCCGGCCTCACGGTTTTGTCCCTTTCTAAGGGTGATCGGCTCCAGAATGGGGGACTTCCCGGGCAGGTCACCCATCCCAATACTACTCCCCATTAAGCACGCTTAACTTCGGAGTTCTATATAAGAACTGAGCCGATACTTCAAAAGGCGCCTCGATGATATAGAGTACAACTTAGCTATATTTGAGGGTGTTACAATCTACCCCTCTTATATAGGCGACGTCCTCGTCGCTGGGCACATATAGCACGCAAT